>JAQFVV010000021.1:1200000-1525000 GCA_028023455.1 Epiperipatus broadwayi | reverse complement strand
ATGATTTTAGTCTTGGCAACTTTTCATAAGCAGTTAAATGAATCAATGAACAAAATTCAACATAAGTTTAAGTGAGAGATTCTTAATTTGAATTGATTAAAAGCAAATAAAAAAAAAGAACTTTTTTTTACAATTTTGAGTTGATATATAATTCTGATAATTGTATTGTTTTTTTCTCATGTGTCATAGCATCAGCTGAAAGCAAACCTGCTAACCTGGGACAACTGCTTCTAAAGCAACTGTTGCTGACCTCTCAACAACAAATGCTTGACAATTGTACAGTTATTACCAATATAAAAGGCAATTTACAGTATATAAAGACTTTGGTTTAATAATTAGTGTGTAAAAGTCTCCATCAGCAACTTTTAGTTTAGATCAAGGATTCCCAAATGTTTTGGTCTCCATACCCCTTTAGCTTTTAGTAAATTATCCAGCATCTCTTATTTATTATAATAAGAAATAAGCAGTTGGAGGATGTACTATGCAGTATGTCACATGCATGCATAGGAGGTGCAGATGCCATGGAGGTAAGCCTCAAGAGTGTGCTGAACTAGTCATTTTATTAGCTATATTGAATCTTAATTAGGTAGTTTGAGTTATCAGATTCTGCAGTAAGAAAACAGTCTATGCAGCCTCAATTTATCCATATTTGAAAAGAGACCTGAAATGTTGCTGATGCAACTGGCAGACAGTACCAACATGGAATATCCTGGAAATGTTGATAACAATTATTTTTGGGACTAGCTTCCTGTAATCCCTAGTTTACAAGTATCCCAGGTTGAAAAGCCCTAGTTTTTAGATGGTTTCCAACTTGAGAATGTAAAACAATTAAATGTCTTGGTAGATTTATAAGTAGAAAGATTAAATTAAATAGTGAAATGCAGTGAAGACTCTATTTTGCTGCCATTTAGCTGCATATGGAGATGTTGTTTTACATAATTTATTATGTGAAAATGGGATTTGAATACCCTACTTACATAATATAAAAGCATTTAGAGAAGTTTCTTTTAAAGATGTTCTGTTCTATAATAGCACTACTGTATGACTAATCATATATCTTTCAATTTTCTCGGTATGATATTCCATTGTCCATTATCATAAAAATCATGTTTCTATTGGAGCAGACCTTTGACATAAATAATCAACATACAATCTTCTAAATGAGTGTTTTATGATAAATATGAGGATAGTTTTCACAAAAGGAATAAACTCCATTTACATCATAAAGATGATCCCAAAGACATTCTAACAAAGTCCAAAGGTGATTTTTTATTGGAAAAATAGAGACTAGAATATATTGGAAAGCCAAAATTAGAATCGTGTACTGATGTATTTCAGAAAGAAAAGTTTTCTATAGAATAAATTTAAAAAAAACATTACAAAAATAACAAATAAATAGAATAACGAAGAGTTCTTGAATACATTTGTGCTCACAGATTGATTTGTATATTCAGGGTGAAACTCAGCTCTAGTGTAATGTATTATGATTATTAATTGTTTTGTGTTTTTATTTTGTTCTTGGTGTAATATTAGTTATACTCTTTTATGAATATCTACTGCTGATTATATATATAGACAACATTTTACTAAATGATTCTTCCATATGTCAAAATACTATGTTCTCTCTGTGGATAATGCAATAAACATGTTTTGTATTAGAGATGGTTTTTTGAATCCTAAATTCTGAAATCCTATGAATTATATATGCAGCTCCATCCGAGTAAAAACCTCAATGAACTTTTGTTATTAAAGCTCATTTTTTATATAAAAAATGTTATTTGCCTTTTCAAATATATCTCTTCTTTGCCTTGTCCTGAAGAGATTTTTCCAAAAGAGCAGCTGTTAATGAATTTGTAAATTATTTAGATATATGATTGAAAAACATCAAATTAGCACCCTTTGTATTATAAGTGACTCATCATGGTTTAAGGCAAATAAGGTATTTTGCTTGATTCATGACAGTAATGTAGATATGATATTGTAGACAGTGTCATCTATTCTTTTTCTAATTGTGTCATTAGACTCAGTATTCTTTTAAAATTGTGTCATTAGACTCAGAAATTTTATTAAAGGTTTGATATTTCAAAACTATGGGTAGTTTCAAAAATTTGTGTTGTTGCTGGTGAGACAATATCTTTGCCAATTGTATAAGGATTTTTTTAGTTTTAGCAATTAATAAAGCAGTTTCAAAATATGTTCTGTAAAAAAAACCGTTGTCATTTTAATTCCACAATCTTTTTTTTTTTTAAAATTCAATTGTTTTATTTTTAAATTCACTATGCATCAGATCTAAATCATGACTAAGTCATTCGCTATGCACATGTCTAAATCATGACTAAGTTTTCCAAGTCTCATCCAATCATTTGACAACTGTTTTCAGCAGATTAGATATGTCAACTTATGTTGATCATTTTCAAGTAAGAAGAATCATATTTATGATTTTTTCCACATTATATTTTTTGTCTCTTTCATCCTGGTGTTGAAAACAACAGGGACAGTTCAGGCAAAGTATGAGACACTATCACTTATTTGTGATTCAGTTTCTTTGATGTCGTCATTGCTTTTGACAGTTGACATCTATAAATACAGTGCTTTATTAGCCACTTATCCATCTTAGGTTAAATTTTTTAATGAAGAATTATAAAATACATTAGTACCCATGATACTTTTTATAAAAATGTAACTATGTTTGGTATAAAATATCTTGAGAAAATATAATATGGAAAATAACTATATGCACAAACATATACAAGGTACATTTAAAACTAGGTAACTGTAAAAGCAAGAGGTGTTCAATAATGTTTATAGTGCCAATATAAATAAATTGTAAAAAAAACAGGATGATTATTGGATTGTACTATGTAACACAATGTATAAATTTTCATATTAAAATTTAAAAAATATATTTGTGTATAAAAATAAACTAATCATTTACATCTAATTTAACAATCTAAAATTTATTTTTACAGCTTCCCTTGACAGGTTCTGTGGTTCCTCAAAGGGTCATGTTCCCCAATTTAAGAAAATCTACTCTACACAATCTACTATTGTCTACACAGCTAGTTGTAATTGGATGTTGCCTTGGGAACAGCATGTCTGATAATTTTAACTAGGTTTTAGAAAGCAAATTCCCATTTGTTAAAATGTTTCACTATATATAATAGTTTATGGCAAAGTTTATATATGTAACAATTAAAGTTAGTATTGCAGAATAAAAGAATTTAATCAGGAATGAGATTAATTGTCTCCATCCCCCAATACACTGCTCTTTCAGAAAAATGAAGCAGATGTATAAACTATAACAACTCATAATAAATAAATACAGCACAGTAGTTACATTTATATATTTTTAATAATTAACAAAGAAGTATAGAATGTATGCAAAATTTTAAATAACTGAAAATGATTGTTATCTTATCAAAACATTAATATTTTAATTTTTACTTTTTGGGCTCCCAAAAACACCATTTGTAAAACATTTTTTCCTCATGAAATCTTTCATTTCTATATATTTATATTATTTTTACTTTCTAGTATCTTTAATTACTTATTTGTATTTATCTATGTGTATACACAGATTTAAAACAGATAGATTACAATAAACATCTGTGATTAAATTTAAAATTCTTAATGATTGAAATATTTTTAAATAAAATGAGACCATTTTGATTTTGGCTCCAAGAAATTCATTGGTTAATAACTATAACACTGCCACTTATTTTTATGTGTGCGTATTTCCTTGACTTTTGATGCTGAAATTAAGAAACTTCAACTTCAGCTGATATTTATGCAAATATAGTCACAATTCCAATTAATATAAGATATCATGCTTTATGGTACTAAACTTCTGTTACCAGAATTAAAATTAAATACCTAGTATTTACCTGAAGATTTGCAATTTGCAATGAGGGTATTATAGATGGGGAATGTTGGACTTTTCTTATCATCTGACATTACAGGTTGAATGTCTAGAAAATGTTAAACTTTATTTAAATTATGACAAATAATCCTATAAGTCCATACAGTGTGGCAATACATAAATATCTGAAAGTTTCTAATTAATCTTGCTATTACAAAAAAGGGTTAATAAAAAGGAGGAGAAATCAGGAGAAACCACTTAGATAAGTATATGGAATTTGTACTGATTATTGACTTTGACAGAATAGCTCAGATGGTTAGAGCATTACTTTAAAATTCGCATTTAAGAATCTAAAGGTGTAAGTTTGACTTCTATGCTAGTATTGTTACTGGTCAAACCACCCAACAGTTAAAGAAGAGTAGAGAATAATGCCACTTGCAGTGTTGTGTAATCTACTAACCTGTGTTGCTCATTTGTGTTTTTGTATTTGAAAAAGTTTATATATACTATTTGTTTGTTTTAAAATTTTTAAAAAAAAGGTAAGGAAAAAAATAAAAAAAATGAGCATTATTTAATTAAGTTAAAACTTTAGTTGACTTTATTTAATTTACAAAATTAATAGCATAAACAACTAAATAAAATGCTCCTACTTGGTAAACAATAACATCAAGCAAACAAGGATAGACAAATATAGAGGGAATTGTACCTCTACAACACAATGTTGTGATGCATATAAAAGTGCTATAAATGACCTGGAAATAAATCTTTAATCTACAATGACTATAGTGAGTGTTCCACAATCAGTCTTGGGATTTTTATACGGTCTGAAAAGAACTCTGCTGAGTTGAGAATTAATATGAAAAACAATTATAAGCAAAAATAAGCTAGTTCCTAATATTTATTTCTTTAATTAAAACCTATGCTCACTAAAGGGTTAACTTAAAGATTAATTTTCCAAATGCAGTTGAATGCACATTTTTATCCAACAGATAATAAATTTAAAAGCAAATCCAATTTTTATATCAGTCTTCAATGACAGATGGGGACTGGTTTCCCTTTTCCTTTTCTTTCATTGATGAAAAGCATAAATTTTATTGCATTTTTCAAATGCAGATGAATTCTCAACTATTCCAACAACTCATAATTATGCAGCCATTCTTGTGGCAGTAAAAATTTATGAAAGAACTATAAATGAATGCTTGATCAGTCACAACCAGGATTCGGAAGAAAAAATATATTTATAAAAAAAATTAAAAAGAAAGGAAATAGGAATTCTTAAAACCATTAAATATTCTATATCATACAAGAGACCGATAAAAAATCAATATGATCAATTTCGAAAGCACGCAAAAACACATGTACAAACACATATTTACCTTTACAAGAAGTTCTGAAGAATTTTAACAGCAAATGATGGACAAGATACCCCTTAGACTAAAAGCGTTTACAGATATTCTAAAAAAAAATAAAAAAGATATATATATAATCATATGTTATTAAAAAAACAATTTTAAATTCGAGTTTCTTTATTATTACCATTATAAATATAATATATAGGGTATATGAGCACATACTTTCACATGACCCACCACTCTCCACACTGTCTCATAACACTTATACACTTGAACACATATATGTTGAAAATAATAAATCTGTGTGTGTCAGTTATTACATACTAGAGATGTCTTCCCATCTCTTGTATATGTATTGAATGGATTATGTCCTGTTCATGAGGGATCAAATTGATATTAGGTCAACATGGGTGTGACAAGAATCTCGGCCTCAGAGTGGCCTTTGAGCATTCCATCATCAGATTTTCAATTGGATGGACGGTTGAAGAATTGGAGTGTGGAGTAGATTGGAGCCTTTCCATTAAAGTATGAGGATTGGCTATCTTAATATATATCTGAGCACTTATAGCATATATGTGTAGAGATGGTAATCTGGACCAACTGATGATTGCTGGTTTAGCATGAAATACGTATATTGGTATTATTTATCTTTTCAACATATATGTGTTCAAGTGTATCAGTGTTATGAGATAGTGTGGAAAGTAGTGGGTCGTGTGAAAGTCTGTGCTCATATACCCTATATATTACATATATAAACACAGGTATATAATAAGCCTGTGTGTTTCATTCATTATAAATATAATAAATTATTTACATATGACTTCATATTACAGCAAAAACTAAGTATAACAATTAATAACTTAGTTTATTTTTTTTATTAAACATTTTAATTTATTTAATATTTATAAGTACAAAACTATCTTCGTAGCAAATATTTGAATAATTTAATGCTCACAATAGCTTATAATTAATAAATAATGAATTAGAATAAGGTAGGAACTGCAGATATCTTGGTTAGATTATTAATGCAGATTAAAACATAATGCATGAAGATAAACTTGGAGTGCTTTTAGTTAAATAATTTAGTAATAGAAAGAAATATACCTCTGTATTTGAAAAGTAAGGTTTTTAATATATATAATTCAACACTTGACAGAAAATCATACATAGACTTCAGACCACTCAACAAAATATGAAGATATGTACAGAATAACAAGAAGTGATTGAAAGCAGACCAGTTAGGTGAGAGAACAAACAGGGAATATTGAAATTATCTAAAGAATTAAGGACTGTAATAGAACTGGTAAAGTCATATTAGTAGAAGAGATTATAACAGATAAATAATTGATGTTTTAAACAGGATTCAATATATTGTAAAGGACCTACAAAACAACTGTATATGAGGTGAATATATGGAATAAATAAAGTTGTTTGGTGTAGAGAAGCTATGTACTAAGATACTGGAAAAAAATTGAAGCTTTTTGTAGTGGATCAATAATGATTAAAATCAATGTGATAATTTCCCACAGTAATAAACATTTGGGGTTTATTAAAAGGCAGGAGAACAAGGAATATAAGTAAATAAAAATAATTGAATATTTAATCTCCCAGAAACTCATGGTGATGTTTACGCACTCCATTGTCACTGATGTAAACTTTAAGCTCTCACTATAATTTATTACTGCATTTTAAATTTCATAGGGTAAAATTATTTAAATAAAGCATTTCTTCTTGGGAGGTTATATAATACTTTAATGCCTGTTAAAAAAATCAAACAAAACAAGTGTTCAATTATCAAAGTTTAAGCACCAAAACTGATAACTTGAACTTCGATCCATAAACCTTTAATTTATCAGTTTATAACTGCACCAAACTGCACAGGGAAAAATCAAATGATCAGTATATAACAACTTACCATCTTAGTAAAAAAATACAGGGCACTTAAATGTATTTTTGTTGTAAGGTTCAGATTCAAGCATCTAAAAAACTCAGAACCAAATGGTTTTGAATACAGATAAATAATTGTCTATTGTAACAGAACCAATCACTGCCAAATTGATTACGTGATGTTTTTTAAAAGCAAAAATATGTAAACAGACATTGATAAGATCATGCATATATGAGTGATAAATCTTATTAACAAAGGCAAATCTCTCCATATAGTAGTGCCACCCATAGTGGGTAGCACTACTGTATGGAGAGTTTTGCCTTTTTAATAACAGATCTGCTAGCACTACAAATGGTGATCATGTGATTCTTAGTGATAAATCTATCACTGTATTAACATTTCATATTAATGAAATATTTAAATATCTCATCCATGACATCACCAGATATTATGTACTCACTGAGTATATCCAGGACAAATTATTATCAGAAGAAGAGTGCAAATTGATTTTATTGAATCAGATCATCGACATCTGATGAAACATTAATATTATTATGTGCATCACATTCATCACAGAGTAGTGTCAACAAGTGCATGTCATAGCAATCAATGAATTCTAGAAGGTTTGTGCATAAAAGCTCTATCTAGCACCTACTCATCCAATATTCTCAGACTAATTTCTAGCTTGTAGGTTTCATCAGTAAGGAGCTTTGGATCTGAGAGATTACACATAGATTTTAAGATCTAATGCAACCCTCCAGCATCCACCTTTTACCTATTTAATTAACTATAAAGCATTGGTGGCCTAGCAGTTAGTGTAGCTGCCTTCTAAGGAGCTGGTGTGGGTTCACTTCCCGGTCAATAAATAAACTACAAAGCTAAGATACCAATATGAAAACACAATATTTTTTTCAATATAGTCTTATAGATGTGAATTCAGTTCAGTATCTATATATTTTGAGGTCTTTTTTAAAAACCACAGTCACCAGCATTTTATGGGTAGGAGATATTGGATGACTAACTAGAATGAGTTGGATGGAAAATAAAACTAATGACCAAATATTAATAGAACATGGAATAAAAAAAAAGAATTACTGAACATAATAAAAATAAAAAAAGATCAAATTTTGGGTCATATTTTAAGACATGATAAATTTTTGCAAAATATTTTGGACACAAAATTTTAAAAAGAAGTCTGAGGGGCAGACCAAGAATATCGTATATCAAAAATGTGATCAGTGAAACTGAATGTTTTTCATATGCAGATATAAAACAAATTGCTGAAGATAAAACAATGTGGCTGAAAACATTAAAATCTGATAACAATTATAAACTTAGTTTAGCCACATGACTAAGATGATTTATCTTAGTGCTCTCACCTGAAATATTGACTTTATGGAATACTATCCCATGTTGTGTTGTTCTAATTATATGTTGGTAAATTTATAGTCTATCTAATCAGATATATTTTTAAGGGACTTTTGCCACAGTTTAGGTGATGGTAAAGGAAATTATAAAAATTTTGATTAACAGAACTGACAAAAGAAAGATGTACCATTCTACCAATCATGTGGGGCATAAAGGTGATTAATAAGCATTTAACTATTTATTGAGTGTTTGATTATAGATGGTGCTAGAAAAAGAATGTTTACCCTTTTCATATTCATTTATGCAATGTATAAAAATTACAAAACCAAACATTTAAATATAAAAATACTACAATTTTGAATTTGCATTATATTTTTTCTTATTTAAATGGTTATATTGTACAGTGTTTTGCTCCTCACTGAGAGCTTGAAATTGTTTACAATTATATATATATATATATATATATATATATATATATATAATTGTATATATATATATATATATATATATATGGTAAAGTTGAAAACTATATTAAATATACACAGCTTCAATTACACAGTAGCCATATATATATAAACAAAGAAATTGTAAATAAACAACAACAAATTAAAATTTCCAAATTTAATAAATTTTGCAATACTTGTGCAGCCATTTTACATCTCTGAACATTATACATAGTCACATTCCAAAAAATAAAATTAAGTTTGTAAATAAATTTTTAGTTATATTCACAGCCATTTTGTCATCTCAGTGTTGTACACAAGTATGCCCATTAATAACATTTCTTCAGTTTGTGGTGAGTATTTTTATAACTTTCATTACTATTATTTTCGAATTTGATGTGCAGTATTTTATGTAGTAAATTATTTTCTAAATGTAATGCTAAAAGTTTAACAAAATTTTAAAATATATTTAAAGTTAATATCTTAAAAAAATAAAAACTATTAGAGGCTCTTAGTTTTTTGATAATGAGATTAGTATTTTATGTTTCTATAAGAGAAAAAAAATATTAAAAAAAAGGAATATTATCCAAAGTGTATGCAATAGTGGAAAATCAGACACATTATTATTAATTAACATTATCTTTATTAGTCATTCATTAGATTAGCGACTATCTACTTAATGAATAATTCACTATACCACTCTCTTGCAAGGGGGGGGGGGACTGGTTTCTATCTTCTTATAACATCTTGTAATCATAAACATATGACCAAAAATGTATGATATCCAAGATACACATTTCACACAGAACCAGCACTCATCAATTGGCCCAGAACGCAATCTCTTACACATAACTTTATCACTATTCAGTATTTTTATAGATAGCCAATTACTACAGTTTCATTAATAAGTGTCAAACTGACTGCCATCATAATTTTAACACAAATCTCTTGATGGAAATATATTAATAATTTTTATTAATTATTCATTAGACTAGAGATTATCCACTTAATGAATAATATTTCTGTAGTGTAATTTTTACTATACTACTTCTGCTCAAGGTAGGCACTGGTTTCCATCTGTTTTTAACACCTTGTGGAGGGGTGTAATCATAAATATATGACCAAAGATATTATTATTTATTTATTTAATAATTAAAAATGTGGTACAGTAATCTTATTCTTATTTTTTCAGTGAATAGAAAATATTTAAAAATGTGCCCCTTTGTTTATACTAGATTTTTTATTTATACGTGCATAATATTCATATAAAAAGCATCTGTGTTATATATGTGTGTGTGTGTGTTGAAAAATACTGTACATTTGCACTTCAATAGACAAGATGTATCTTATTCTAATCAGCTTATCAAAATAATGTGACCTACTATATGCCAAGTAAAATGTACGAATGGGGGGGGGGGCTTGAAATAAAATATAGCATACACACGGCCATGTATGTCAATGTACATTAGAATATATAGACGCTATAACAAATGAGATTCGAGAACCAATTAAGTTCATTTTACATTATCCCATTATACATATATAATTATTTAGTTATAAAGCAAAATGTTAAAAATTATTAAACATAGTATTTAAAAAAGTATTTTTTTACTTATGCTCACAGTAATTTATTTTTATAAACGTTATAAAATGTTTTATAAAATTTTATGTTCTCATTCTTGATAACAGACTCTGAATAAAATGAAACCCCAAAAAAATAATTAGAAATAAATGAACCAATTAAGTGGAGTCACTAACCATATTGTTGCTGATCTATTAACCAACCTAACAACTATACAAACAAACTGCTTCAAAATATTAAGCGTTTGAAATCTTTGATGTTATTAGCTTAAATAGCATAAAAGGATGCATAACTTAGAGATGTAATGTATCTACACAATACTTGGGTTTGAATTTAAACTAGGTGAATTATGAAATAAAATACTAGTTTTCTACTTCACCTTTGAGTAGTAAGTAATTTAGATTGCGCTTTACGTTAAAAAAGTGAAGCTTGTCTCAATCTTATTAAAAGTTATATGGCTTAGTGCTTTCAGAAAACTTGAGTCTCCATAATCATAACCTACTTTTAACTGAAGTTTATCTGTGGTTTATGCAAAATTTATGAACGTAATGATATGAAACAAAAAATTAAAGAGGCGTGTTTTATAGCAAATGACAATTGTGCAATAAACCAGAAAGAATCATGCTTTGCAATCTCCAAAAAAAGGTTGTTATAACATTTGCATAAATTTTACATAAACCACAGCTAAACTTCAGTTAAAAGTAGGCTATGATTATGGAAACTCAAGATCTCTGAAAGTGCTAAGCAATATAACTTTTAATAAGATTGAGACAAGCTTCACTTTTTTGTGTAAAGCACAATCTAAATTACTAGGTGAATTATGGATGTTTTTCAGGTCATAAGTGAGCATTGAACCTTTTTTGATACTTAGCCCATAGCTATTGGTTGTTAAATAAGATATTTAGCTAATATAAATGATTTAAGTAAAGGTTCCACATTAATCTGAGTCAATCAAATGAATGCCAGTATGTGATTAAATTAGGCAGTTGTTGTATAACATATTCTTCTGTACTGGTTACAGACAGTGTCATATACTTTACCTGTACTGAAATTATGATGTTCTGTAATGTTTTTAATACATTATGGATTTTTTTAATATCACCTGGGAACATCTGAAAACACATCTACTTCAGGTGCACTAAATTAATGCAGCATGTTAATTTAATGAATAATATATTACATTTATAAAAGTGTATAATAGGCAGTCAATTTATTAACTTCTGATCTCTAGCTTATACTAATTAAATACTAACTTAAAAAAATAATTGTAGATTGCAGTAACATATTGTTGGTTTAAAATCAGGCTGTGTAAACTTGATAAATTTATTAATAAACTTGTTTTGAGGCAACCAACCCATAGATAAACTATCCATTATAGCTCAGCAAGTGAGTGTCTAATGTTTCTTATCTAAAAAGAAAAATATCAAGGGAAAAACATTCAAACTTTTACAATATAGCAACTGAGAAACAATTGAGAAGAACTTTGCCTTACATAAGTCTATTTAAAAGTTATTTTTCTTTACCCTTGCCTTATTAGATAACTTGTATAAGCAGCTACATATCAATTACCTGAAAACAATCTTATACCAGTTTATAAATTAAATAAACTAGGTTCATTCAGACTGGATACAAATTGAAACATGAGATTATCAGACATATGTTATAATTAATATACTACAAATTTCCTTTTATATATTATTAAAAATGGTTATAAAGTTTGTGTTGATAATATTTTATTTGTAATTACATGTTACACTATTTCTATCATCTATTTCATTAGTTAAATAAATATTTTCTTTAAATAAAACTTCGATATTTATTTAAACATTTTAACAACATTAAACTGGTAATAACTCACATAATTTAGTATGCACTGCAATATTTTAAGAGGTTTTAGTCTTACTTCTTTAGGTATTGGTGGCTAACCAATGACTGCACTATCATGGGAATTAAACCAATGGTCTTTCAATTTATGAATGATGCTCTAACCAATCAATATATTTCTACTATTGTTTTGACAGGATGGCTTAATTTTTTGGAGAATCCCTTTAAAGTTACTGGTTTGATTCCCCTTCTAGTTCTGTTTCCTGATTGGTTGTAAACACTCAAAATATTGTGATGTACGTGTTATTAATACTAGGTAAATTTATTTGTCATTCATAATTTAAACAGTAAAAAAAAATGCTAAATTAAAAGAATTAGGAAAGAAAACAAAACTAAATTTTATTATCTTATATCCTATTTAATTTTGGTCAGTTAATGGTAACTATGATAATCACAATGATTAATATTTAATGATGAATATCCCATCATAGCATAGATGTAATGATTTGAATACAATATTTTTTATTTGTATTCTAGTTAATATTAATGAGAGGATAAGGGACTCAGATTAAACTGGATTGGTCAGTTAAATATTGAGGTATTTATTTAAAAAAACAAGTAACATGATTATGATATGATATGGTTTTAATCACTGGTAAAGACATCACACTACTAAAGAGTGATGAACCCATGATTATGTTACAACCATGTTGTAATGACAATATATTCTCAGAAAATAATTATGCTTTAATCAATATTATATAAATATTTGATTAAAAAATAAATGATTCTGAAATATTAAGGAATAAAATAAAGTCAGGCTAACAAACACAGTGGACTGCTGTTATTTATCAACTATTTTAAGTTTGAACATCAACTTACCTTTCAACAAGCAATGTATATATCATTAAAAACCAGTCAACACTTAGACAACCCAATATCAATAACAATCAACAATTTCAAACTGTTGACAAGGTAACCTCTTTTTAACAATAAAGGGTGGATACGCACAATTATAAAAACATAATAAATCCATTAAACTTCTAGATTACGCAATATATAAAAAACACAAACAATTTCATTATTTTAGCGCCATCTATAGTAAACTTGAGTAATCAGTGATTAACAGATTGCCATGCAGTGAAACCCCCATTCTTCAACATGTTTTACATTTTAGACATTTGGCTTGAATATTAAATGGAATTAAAAATATTTGCTACCTTCTTAATTGCAATCTAGCTTTGAATCCCAAATCTGAGATGACGTTTTCAATGCACAATGTGATAACATTGACTATTTAAGCTTGTCTTAGATGTCGCTAATATAAATAGTGTTCTGATTGTATTTAAATATAATCATAACAATTTTTTATAGTCTAACATAAAAAAAAGACTTATAAAAAGTTTGCTTTAGTTCTACTTTAATAATAAACAACTTTACCTTTATTTTAATAATAATCAAAGTTGATAAAACAAGATTGTAAACATATATTCCGCTAAATGGCAGTATCCCGCCCACGTTTTCAGATAGATAACCGAGTCTTATTTGCAACTTACAGTTGTTTAAATCTTATTTTTATTCAAACTGCGCACCGAAAAGTTTCTCAAACTTATCACTGAAATTATCCCTTTTCACAGCAATACAATTCCTTATAATTTCTACTTTTTATTAATGTTTTATGACATTTATTTATATAATACAATTTAAAACCAATAAGAGGTTGCCTAGCAAAAATTAAAGATTTGTAATTGCATTTAATATTAACTTATTAAGGTAAATGTTCAGAATTTAAAAATAAATTACTTCTTTATTGTAATATTTAAAATGATAGTTTAACATAATTTAATTTATTTATATATTTCTTTAAATTTAGAAATAAACAAAGTTATTTATATCACATTACAATAAAGGTAATGAAAATAAACTCACAAATCGGCAGATATTGAAGTAAATTTTTTTTAGAATCATTGATGCAAGTTACATCTAAGTCACAACCGAACAATATATATATATATTGCTAAAAAATAATAATTATATCTATAATTGTCCTTGGCAGATAAATAATATCAAATGTTTTTATATTAACAAAAAACACGACGTACGCCCTCGTTAAAGATTGATGAATAAATTTTAATATGAAGAAAACATATCAATATTTTATGCTAACAAAATTGTCAACAAAAGAGTGACATCATACTTTCTCTCTACTCGCAATTTGATGGAACGGATTATATACTGCCTATCCTCAGGCAAGTTTGTCTGCTATATAACAACAGTAAAATGATATATCCTTTTAAATATATATACATACGACTATAAGATAGCAAAAGATACCTGACAACTTTATAATTAAATAATTGCTTGAGCATACTTACTGTCAAAACCAAATGGCTTGATAAAAGATTGAAAATTTTGAAATTAATTAAAAGAATGGAATTAGCGAATATAAAATAAGAATAATTATTCCATTTAAATCTGGGGGTAGGCTATTTTATAATAATATGTAATTTAAACATAAGTTCATTTTGAAAAGCTAAAACGGCATTACTCATACTATAGGAATTAATTCATTCAAGTAAAGGAGAGGGTAAAAAAAAAAAATCAAATAAATAGTTTTTATTAGTCATAATAAAATTGTATACTTTTTATCTGAAATAAAATGAAACTATAAAACTCTAATGTATGTTAAGTATGCTGTTAAAGACAACTAGAAACGTAGGTATAAAAATAGATAAATTTAAAGTGGGATACATTTCACACAATATTATGATAAAACGAGTAATCTCTCTGCTCCTGCGCCATCTACAATAAACTTGATTATTCAAGCTTATTACATATACAGCTAAATTTAGTGATTAGTTTGGATATAATATTCTCTGGGCACATAATCTTCGCATGGAAACTATTTACTTCATTTTATCATTGTCAGTAGTAAGCATTCATATATATATATATATAAGGCAATTTTAGCTCCAGAAAGAGAATCAAACAGAAAAATATTCTAGTATTCTAATCCATAACATTTGAAAAATACTTATTAATCTTGTCTTTAAAAATGAAAAAAATTAGGACTGCCATAGATCACAGAGGCAAAACTCTCCATACAGTAGCACCATTCTCTGCAAGCCAGAGTAATCAATGGATGCTTACTAAGAAGGTTTTTGCATAAAATCCTATAGCACTGCTCTCAGATCCAAGACTCCTCACTGATAAAAACCACAAGCTAAAAACTAGTCTGGGGATATTGGATGAGTAGGCACTAGATAGGGATTTTATGCAAAAAATCTTCCTGTATCCATTGATTACTCTGGTTTTCAGTAAATGGCGCTACTGTGTGGAGAATTTTGCTTTTGTGTAAACAGTTTGTGTAACCATAAGAATGGTGATCATGTGATATTTAATGGCTAGTTGTCATAGATCACTATACCAAATCAGTTGTGGCTGATCCATAAGTGCTGGTGTACCTCCAGAAAAAAATTAATTTTTAAATTTGTGCTTGAAAATATCTATAATATAATAATCACTCAATATGTTGCATAATTATTATGGGAATATAACTAATTAAATCATTTTTTTTTAAAATTATCTTAAACGTTGCTTGAAAGTCTATTCAAAGATGCTACTAATTATGGCAGTGCCAGAAATGCCATATTCAGTAAATTTCAGTTTGTTCCATTGAAATTCCTTATCTTATATTAATGTGCATAACTAGTGTCGTTGGAATTCTTGACTGCCATGGAATCAACATATTTTAAGCACGATATGTTTATCTATTCTGGTTTGTTTTTAGAGTGAATATTTTTTATTATTTTCACTTAGAACGGAGAATAAAATATTCTGTTTTTTTTCTATCTTGTAATTAACATTTATTAATTAGCATGTAATTATTTATTATAAAAAAATAAACAAAATAATAAAAGAAATATTATTTTAAATATTTATCACATTGGGTGTTAGTTTTGACTATATAAAAAATAATTATATTTCCCCAACTGTAATTACATGAAAAAAATGAAATAAAAAATTAAAGATCAATCTATTCTAGATATTATTATTTGTTAAACAGTAATTAGTAAAAATTAAAAAAAAAAGCATTAAATCTTTTAACTTTATAAGGATTTACTTCTTTTCATTTAACATCACATGATTACCATTTCGTATGATTGCTTATAACTATTATTAAAACAGGAAAAACTCTCCATACAGTATTGCCACTCAGTGCAAACCAGGCCACTAGCCAGAAACTAGTCTGAGAATAATGGATGAGTAGGCACTAGATGGGGATTTTATGCACAACCCTTCTGGCATCCATTGATTGAGTGGCAATACTGTATGGATAGTTTTGCCTGTTTCTGTTTATTTACTATGTAAATTCTATTAATAGTGTTTATTCACTTCCAAAAGAAAATTAGATTTATTCCAGTTAAACAACAACTAACTGAAAAAGGCTTTCAACCTAGAAGGTCGTATTCATAATGTTAAAACTTGTCTGCTGAGATTAATTAAGAGAAATGCTTTTCTCTTAATTAATCTCACAAGTTTGAGCTGTATGTAGATTGAAAGTATGGCTCAGCTAATTATAGTTTAACTGAAATAAATCTAATATTTACTTTGGAAGTGAATAAATAATAATAATAATAATAATAATAATAATAATAATAATAATAATAATAATAATAATAATAATAATAATAATAATAATAATAATAATAATAATAATAATAATAATAATAATAATAATAATAATAATAATAATAATAATAATAATATAATAATAATAATAATAATAATAATAATAATAATAATAATAATAATAATAATAATAATAATAATAATAATAATAATAATAATAATAATAATATAATAATAATAATAATAATAATAATAATAATAATAATAATAATAATAATAATAATATTTGGTATTGAAAAATAAAATAGTTCATATGGTTGCAAAATGAGAATCTTTATGTGTTGTTTTCTCTGCTTACTTTTTGGTGATGATACTGTAATAAAGCACCCCTGCTTAAAAATTTCATGAGCTAACACTGATACAAATTCTACTGACAATTGTCTTTAATAGAGGAGCCTAGCTCATCAGAGCATCAACTTAAATTCAGTATTTATAAATCTAAAGATTAGCAGTTTAGTTCTTATGCTACCTGCTCTTGGTCAGGCCAACAACATCTGAAGAAAAGATGAAAAGAATACCTTTTGAAATATTGTGGTCCATAATAATTTTTGGGTTATCACTAACAGTTGAATGTGTTTGGAATTTATATAAAATATGAAAATTTTTCTAAAAATATGTTAACAATTTAATTAAATGATTGAAATTGTTCAATAGACATTTATAAATAAAATGACATTATAAATATTCAAGCAATCACAAACAAATGAACAATGCAAAAAAGAAAGAAGACAAATGCAACTGCAGTGCATATAATCAAAGGTTGAAAAATTGATCGAACAAATACAAATTTTGATTATTGGACATAATACAGAAAGATGGTTGATAGCATGAGCAGCTCAAGATGGCACAGCCTGGAGATAATCCAAAAGTCTTTCTTTATGAAACTTTTTACATCATATCATTACAACACAGTAATAACACTTCATTAGTAGTAGTTTGCATTGTCTGCAACCCTCTTCATATAATTTTTACAACACCCAGGTAAGAGCTACATCATAAACACTACTGAGGGCAAGTCTATTTCAAAAAGAGGGATGTATTTCTCCTTTTACATGAAATGTCTGATAATACTAACAGCTTCTATATTCCTAAAATTCTTCACTTTTAGTAAAAATGTATATTAAATCTTTATAGTGATTAAGAATAAAACATAATAATGTCAAAACTTTTCAATAAATATTGCTTCTAGGAGCAGTAGTTCACTCTACCCTAGAACTCTTAATAGTAATCTTGAGTTATGTATAATCACAAACAGTATATGTCTTCTATTCTAGTTTGATCTGGTGATGTTTATAATATTATCTCAGTGTTACCAGCTTAAAAATATATATCTATAAATGTACATATATTAAATTCTTTTCTTGAAGGTAAGTTATTTTAATTGATTACTGCATCACTTAAAATTCAGTATTCACAAATTAATCTCTCCCCCATCCCGAACTGATTTCGGTGCTAGTGCTGCCATTGAACACACCAACCACAGATGAAAATAAGAGATAACTAATACCATTTAAAGCATTGTTATATACTAACGTGTATGCTAATGCTCACAGCTGAATATATTTGAAAAGTTTAAATGAATTTCGAATTTTTCTAAAGATATTTAACAATTAACTTTAGACAATGAAAAAATAGTCCAACAAATAATTACAAGAAAAATAATATTATCAGAAACTTTCAAATAATTCCACATATAATGTATTACAAACTTTCATACAAATACACATATGTGTTATAATGATTAGGAATTAAGTCACAATACAATTTATGAAAAAAAAAAAAAAAGCAATATTTGAAATAGTTTAAGGCAAAGCAAATCAGCAAACTTTTAAAGCAGATTAAACTAAAGATATTAATGTTATTGTATCATGGCTTAAAGGGGTTAAAAATAAAATAAAGCTTAATTCAATTTATACAATATAAAATATGATATATAATATTTTAAAAAGGTGATAAAGCAAATACTAGAAATTATAGACCTATCAGTCTTTATCAGTTTTATTCAAAGATTTTATCAAGATAATTACAACTCGTCTACAGAGAACATTGGATTTCAACCAACCAAAAAAAAGAGCTGAATTTAAAACTGGCTTAGTACAGTATGTCATACCAATATGTTGAGAGAATTTATAAAAAGGACCAATAGTGAGTTGCCATTATGCTTTGGATTTGTAGATTATAAAAAGGGAATCGATTCTATAAGCATTTCTTCAGTGCTTAAAGCATTGGATCATCAAGTTACAAATCCAGGATATTTTCATATTCTAAAGAATATTTATAAAAATGCAACAGTAACAATTAGATTACATAATGATACTAAGAAGGTTAACATTGAGAAGAGTGTTAGACAAGGTGATTCCATATCTCCAAAACTTTTTAAAGCAGTGCTTCAAAAACTACTTTGTGAATTAAAATGGGGTGCTAAAAGGGTATTAGTAAATGGAGATTATTTAAGTCATTTAGATTTTGTAGATATATAGTTGTTTTCAAAATAATGCTTCAGAGCTTCAACAAATGTTGCAAGAGTTATCAGTCAAAAGTAAAAAAAAACATGACTGAAGATAAATATTAAAAAGATAAAAGTAATTTTCAATGATTTTTTTAAAAAGATAAAAAAAGAAGATTGATTATGATGAGTTAGGAGAAGTTAACAACTACAAATACCTGGGTCAGATTATTACTACAGATGGAAACATAATGGATGAAATTAATCATAGAATTAAACTTGGTTGAATTGCTTTTGGTAGAAATAACTTGATACTAAAAGAAAATATGCCTATGTGTTTGAAAAGGAAGCTTTTTAATAAATACCAGTTCTTACTTATGGATCTGAAACTTGACACTTAATAGACAAACAATACAGACTTCAGACAACTCAAACAAGTATGGAGAGATGCAAGTTAGGAGTAACAAGGAGAAATCAAAAATGCAGTACATGGGTAAGAGAACAAACTGGTATTACTGACGTTGAAAGAATTAAAGTCTGAATGGAGTTGGGCTGTAGATATTTCTAGAAGAGATGATAATAAATGGACAATTAAAATCTTAAACTGGATTCCAAGAAATTATATAAAACCCAGAAAGAGACCACATGTGAGATGGATCGATGTGGAGAAAAGAGGCCAGAGATCAGAGAAGATGGATAGAATTAGGAGAGACCTTCATCCTGCAGTGGATTAAAAATAGTTGATTATGATCATGATAATATATGTATTAGAAACAATTTGAGTTTGGGGAGTAAAAAATGACTAATGTATAGTTTTTCTGAGTATATATAATTAAACACGTTTGTTTATTTGCAATGTAAGATCATTTCTTATTTAATTGTACACTCCTTATTTAAATAAGATTGAATTTTAATATATATGACATCAACACAGTATACACTGCAAAAATTCAAGCGTGGGAGGTTTCAAATATATGATATGTGTACTATATTATTTTTGTATGAGATAATATGTAAGCATGAATTGTTTAAATAATTTATTTATTTATTCATATCATTTATTACATTCTTAGTTTAAAACAAAAGGGAGTTGGCTGCACTTCAGAACATTTTATGACTACAAATATTTAAAAACAATATTAATAAGATATAAATGTTTACATATATTTTCATGTTTTCCTGAAGGTTTGTGATGATGGTGTTCTAGTTGTATTTTTATATTGAACTATTTCCATCATCTAATACGAGTATTGAATGTCTTTAAAAAATTTTATCTGCATCTATGAAATACCATGAGAATGTGGAAAAACATATATTGGTGAGACCAGTTGTCCCATTGAAAAGCACTTGCAAGAACACAAACTGATGATTAGAAGGAGAGAAAATAGATGTATCTAAGGTAGAAGATCATGTATGTGCATGACAATGGCAAAAAATTCCATAAGCCAACCTAGTGTGACTATACATAATATATGGAAATCACTAATCAACTTTGCTTTTAGGAAAAAGTGGAGAAATCAGGAGGAACCTCATAGATAAGTATATGAAATTTCTACTGACTGTTGCCTTTGACAGGATGGCTCAGTTGGTTAGGGTGTTAACTTAAAAAATCAATAATCAAAAATCTAAGGGTTCAGGTTTGAATCTTATGCTAGTACTGTCACTGGTCAGACCAGCAACACCTGAAGACAAGGGAAGAATAATACCTCTCGAAACATTGTGCATATCCTAACCTGTTTAATGTGCTACTACTAACAGTTGAATGTATTTGGAATATTTAAATAAAAGTTAAATTTTTCTAAAGACATTCAATACTCATATTAGATTATGTAAATAATCCAATAGATAAATACAACTAGAACACCATCATCACAAACCTTCAGGAAAACATGAAAATGAAATCTTTCATAAATAAGTAAATATAATATTTTAATGTAAAACTGGATTCTGAGGAATTATAAAAGACCTAGAAAAAATATGCATGTGAGATGGATAAAATAAGGTAATATGATGTTGTAATGTGATAAGAGAGATTAAAATTAAGAGAAATTGGATTAAACTTGTACAAACTTGCAGTGGATGAGTAATATTTGAAAATGATGAAGAGGATTATTTTAGTAAAATAATTAATTTATTTGAAAAATAAATTAAAATATTTATCAAACAACCAGACAACTTTCTAGGCAAATAAAAAGGCTGACATGAGATCTTTGAAAAACATTTTGATTATCTATAAAAGAAGGATGCAATCAGGTTTCTCACAAATGAAATTTGATTAGTGAAATGTTAAATCAGTCAAAGTTTGGTTGAATAATAGAGCAAAAGTTCAGAGAAAACCAAAGTAAGGATGTCTATGCAGTAACCAGAAAGGTGACAGTTATTACAGGTTAACTATAATATTGAATATTGATCACATGATAAGAAGATAAAGCAGCATTCACAAAGTATTTTTTAGTGTATTTTTCAATCAAATCTATGGACTCCTATGTTAAAACTGTTATTATCTACAGGATAACTGACTGAAAACATTTATAACTCTCTTAGTAATTTCTCAAACATGAAAAACTTCAAGCTAGGAAAAGGTAAAAGGATAAGGACATAGAAGATAGTATTTTATCTGTTTGATTGTCTGCCATGTTAATTTGAACCACAAATGTATAATGTTAAAGTGGTCATCTAGAAAGTAACCTTGCTTTGCAATAAATTTGTGAAATAATCTTACAAGAAATAAAATTGTATAAAGATATAAAGATACTGTAGCTAAAATTACACTCCACAAAAGTTATTCATTATTGGATAATCTCTAGACCAATGAATGACTAATACACATTATTAATATACTTTTATAAAGTGATTTGTGTCAAAGTTGTGAGGGCAGCACATTTGACACTTATTGATTAAACTGTGGTAATTTTCTATGTATTATATATATATATATATATTTATGGAATATTGATAAAAACATATGTGTAACAGGTTGTGGTCTGGGCCAACTGATGAGTGCTAGTTCAACATGAAATATGCATTTTGGGGATCATTGAACTTTTCAACATACCTTTGGTCATATATTCATAATTACATCCCTCCACCAAGTGCTAAAAGTGGACAAAAACAGTTTCTACATTGCTATTCATGATTGGATAATCTCTAGTCTAATGATTGATCAATAAAAAATATTAATTATATTTTCATTAGATGATTTATATCAAAGTTGTAAAATCAGGATATTTGATACATCAATTAAACTGTAGTAATTTGAATGTATTTATACTGAATAATGGTAAAGATATGTCTAAGAGTTTTGTTCTGAACCAACTGATGAATGCTGTTTCAGCATGAAATATGCACCTCTTTTTCACAGGTCTTTGGTCATATATTTATGATTATATCCTTCCAAAAGGTGTTAAAAGTGAATAGAAACCAGTACCAATAAGAAGATTATATATTACCTAACACAGGATTTAACCTATCATACTAATATTAGATGTGATTCCAAAGAAAATAAGCCAAAATTTTAAAGATTAGTGCAAATAGCTTAAACAACATAATTCTATAAAATACTTATCATGAACACATATGCACAAAATATTAACTCATCTTAACGAAGGTATATCTAATAGTATTATTATTATAATTAAGTTTAATTATTTTTAATCCATCTAGTTGCTATTCTAAACACATATTTGGTGGTTTTTTCTCTCTAGTAAAATTTTGTGGGATATTAAACTGAAAGGAAAAGACAATTTAGTTGTTTTTAATCCCTCCAACTTTTTCCTCTTGCTTCCCTTTTCTCTCTTCCCAGAAATTTAATATATAATTTCTAATATAAAGGTAAAGATGTCCAAATCATAACCTGCTGTGAGGGTTTGTGTGGTCCGTTTACAGGTTTTGATTTTTTAGAGTAAAAAAAATAAAATAATTTGAATAAAATGCTTATTTGATATTTTAATTTATATCATTCATTGATAATCCTGAAATTGCTGTTATTTCTGGTATTTTTACATTCTTGTATACCCTCATATGGTTCAAATATAAGATGTATCAAAGAACTTGCCTTTCACTGTTTAAATCCAACGTGAGCATTTTAAATAAATGTGCATGCTACTACTACACTGTTCTATATTTATTACTTTGGATGCAATCCTTGAAATGCTTCCTTTGAATTACTTAAGTTTGGGTAGCCTTAGTAAAATTTCTTGGATCACTTAAATTTGGATAAATAACCTTAATGCATGATATCAAATACCTTTAATATATATTAATACATCTTGATTAACAGACTAATAATTTTAAAATAAATTAATTGTTTCAAAATAATTAGTTGTAAGTTCTTTATAAAAGATGGATGAATAAATATATAACAATAGAAGTAATTCAAACTTTATTATCACGAATATTTGAAATAATAATATTAATAGTAAAATTGTTATTATTATTATTAAGAAAGCATATCTATGTCAATTCTCCTACCTGCATGTTTGTGCATCTCATCTTTACGATATATATATATATAGAGAGAGAGAGCATGCAAGTAAGCTCTTAACAAGCTTTATGAATATCCCCAACCCCAGACCGGTTTCTGCTACAGTCCTCCTCAGTGAGTTCTATATATAACATTTGTAATACAAGCTTATTAAATTAGGTCATGTGACATATGACTTGATATATATATATATTAGGATACTAGAGACTTTCCTTATTCTAACATCCAAGGATTACTATGGCTTACACAGGATGGCACTACTGTATAGAGATTTTACTACTATTTTAACAGTTGCTATACACCAAGGAAATAGTGGTGATAAATAAGTATTGTTCTAAATCTTTAGGCTTTACATCATTCTCACAGCTTTTCATAACTTAGTGCAGCAGGAGAGAGTCAAATTTTGGTACGTAAAGTCCTCAGATCAATTCCACTTCCAGCATGTGAACCTCTTATGAACTTCTGATCCATAAAGCCATTCAATTATTTTTACTCAGCTAGTAATCAGGAATGATATAAAACCTGTGCTTCCAGATCCAAGCCTCATCACTTGTGAAAGCCATAATCTAAAAACTAGTCTGAGGATATTGGATGAGTTCCACACTAGACAGGAATTTTGATACCCAAATCTTCTAGCATCCATTGATTACTGTGGATTACACTAGGTTGCACTCTTGCTATGGAAAAAAATCCTGCTGTTTTAAAAGATTGTATGTACAAGCATAAGAAATAGTGGTCATGTGATGTTATTGGTTTAATATCACTTCTGGCCAGATATTGCTGATTATGGTTATTAAAAATCAACAAGATACCAAAATATATAGATTCTGAACTGGGTTCAAATCTGTAGGTTTATGCAAGTCAATTAGCTTGGATTGAAAACATTATTGTATTTTCAGTTTGGGCTTATAGATTTGTAGTTAACTAAACAAATAAAAAGTGATTTTCTGGAGGAATGCATTAGATTGAAAGTTTTAGGTGCAGTGCTCAAAGATCCAATACTCCATACTGATGAAAGCCATAAATTAGAAGATAATCTGGTAAATAATGGATGTGTAGCTACTAGATAAGAATTTTGATATACTAAATTTTTAGTATCAACTGATTACTATAGCTTGCACTAGGTGGCAATACTGTACAGTGAAAGTTGCTAATGTATGCAGAAATTATATCAGGCAGAAAGCAAAATATCTTTAGAAAAATTCAGATATATATCTGTCATAATAGTCTCCAATCTTAGATGTAGAACTTGGTGTTTTTTTTTTTTACTTTAGTTAAGTACAAATAAAGCTGAATTTCCTAAGTAATCCTATAGTCAGTCAAGTGGCATATTAAAATAATATAGCAATTTTTTTTCCCATCTCACTATTGCCATTTAGATGTGATTTATTAATTAATAAATGCCAGGTGGGAGTGCTTAATAAATAAAGCTTGCACTAGATGGCACACTACTAGATAGCAAAAAATAAGCATAGGTCATGTGATGTCTTGCTGGTGATGCTTTAATATGTTAGTAGTTTAAATTAAAATCATGTTATCCAGCAATAGTGTATATTTCTCTGAACCTCTGTTTGGAAACATTCTTTACTTATTTCCAAGATTAATTAAAAGGGAGGGGGTAATTAGAATAGTAAAGACTTATTGCTGGTTGAACTGTGATAACCAAATTTTAACTGGTTGATTGCTTGATTGCATTATAGATGATGACCTTTAAATAAAAAATATAAATACATGGAAAATCTTATTAAAGACTTTTTGTTTACATGGTTAAGACCTGTAGAGGTCACTATCTTCGCATTTTAAGCACACACTCTTGAGGTTTATTGCCTTAATAAACATATCTATAAGTTTATGAAAATCTGATTAATATATATAACTTTATGAGAAAGAATTATTTACTTGTGAAAATATTTAAGAAGCTGCAGTACTGTATCAAAGTTTCACAAATACAAAATATTGATATCTGATTTGCCTACTTTATATAAACATGGGAATCAGCTAAGGGCTGCTTTTATTTTTGATTTGTAGAGGTACAAATAAAGAAACTATATGGCTGGATAATATTATTTCAGTTTTATATTCACCTTTTAATTGGTTATTTGGTTACATAATAAATGAGATGTAAATAAAAAAAAATCTTATCAAAATATTCAACATTTACATCTATAAATCCATAAAAATTATCTGAATAATATATCTATATAACCAATCAGTTCTC
Organism: Epiperipatus broadwayi; assembly: GCA_028023455.1. NCBI lineage: Eukaryota > Metazoa > Onychophora > Udeonychophora > Euonychophora > Peripatidae > Epiperipatus > Epiperipatus broadwayi. The sequence continues at coordinate 1,498,845 of JAQFVV010000021.1, read as the reverse complement.
AGATTTATAGCAACACACACTTCATGTTAAAATCATATTGTAACTAGCTATTAGTATAAAGCTACCAAACCATACTATCTCAGTGAATATGTATTTTAAGGATATTTTATATTGAAAGATAAGATGTGTATACTTATTATAAATAATTATAAATATGCGACTTTTTTTTCCCGCATGCGTTAGTGAAGCTATAATTATACTATAATGTGTAATAGGTCTGCTTAGCGCTTTCGAGACTTAATGTTCGAATCTCATACTCATAGCTTTGTGAATGAAGACTGTTGTGATTTATTGTACACATAAGCAAATGAGTTTGAATTTTTAATTAGTTAGTCCATTGTTTGGAGAGAGCAAAGCATGCCTCTCTTCTATTAATGGCACTGAGATCATTTGCTATGTAAAAAGCTTTTTTAACTTTTCTTTTGGCATCACTCTTCTCTGTACAAATTATTTGGGCAGAACTGGGTTCGAATACATGGCCTGTAGCTGCTTGGTGGTCCCAGAATACTGATGTTCCTTCATTTTTATTTTTAACCCTGTTGTATGCATACCCGTGTTGGTAAATTCTTGTTTTAAATCATTTAATTCATTAATTTAAAACAATATATGGTAAAGCAAACATAGCAGTTTACTCTAGTGCCATTCCCAGATAGTAGTAATCTCGGAGTGTTTTTCTTTTTAAGCTTTCAGTTTGAGTATCAAAACAGAATAAAAGGTGTGTTGCTAAATGTATAATTGCATTATTTCCAATTTTGAATCCAAGTCCTTAGTCATAAAAGCAAAATCTAGAAACTGTAAGGGAAGCTACATTTCAACCATCTATTAATCATTGATTGTTTGATCTTATTATACATGGCATTAGAATAGAGAGATACTCTTCTTTTACAGTAAAACTTTACATGATCACCATTTTTTCCTTACACAAGCTGTTTACACAGAAGCAAAACTCTCCATACAGGCAACACTCAGATCCAAGACTCATCATTGATGAAAACCACAAGCTAGAAACTAGTCTGGGGATATTGGATGAGTAGATACTTGATAGGAATTTTATGCACAAACCTTTCTGCATCCATTGATTACCCTGGCTTGCACTGAATAGCTTCACTGTATGGAGAGTTTTGCCTCTGTTTTTAATTTTTAGCTTTAGAGGCAACCAATTGGATGAGTAGGCACTAGATAGGGATTTTATGCTCAAACCTTCCTCTGTCCATTGATTACCCTGGTTTTCACTGAGTGGTGCTACAGTATGGAGAGTTTTGCCTCTGTGTAAAACTTTACATTACAATGTATTGATTAGTATATTCATTTTCCATGCAAAATGCATCCATTCTCCATGCACAGTGCATCACCCACTTGCCAAGTACATATGGAACTTGACAATTTTTAAAACACGTATGTATTTTTGTCTTACTGATAGATGTTTCACAGCTAATTAAACTAACTACATTACTTTGATCTGCTGGTTTAGTCAAATGGCTGCCAGTGTGCCATTTTCAGAAACAACCTTTGCAAGTGATGGGCTTATAGTGAAAGATGTATCATCATAATTTGCAGACACTGATCCCATCATTATGAGAAATACTAAATGAATCGATTAGCTTTGTTACTTGGGAGTTTGCAGGAAGGTTTAGTGGTGGGAGTGACATTGCCAATTCAATCCCTCCACAAACCACAAAGAGCATAATTAATGATAATTAGTGATGGGTCATTTATATTGGATGTCATGATAACAATTATCTTCAATATTTGTACTATTGTATTTGTGTTTAATTTGCATTTCCTTTTCAACATAAAAAACATCATTATTTAAACTCTTGTTGTTCGTGAGTCTAAAATCATTAACAAATATTTATTAAAAGTCTTGCACACTCACCCAGAAGAGAGGTCAATTATTAAAAAAAAAGATCTAATTTTTATTTTAAAAAAGAGAACACTGTTGACTTAAAAAGTTGAATGTTGGGAAATATATTTAAATATATAAATAGAAAAAAAAAATAGCAATTTTGTATGCAATGGAATGAATTCAAAGCTATATAAAAAAGAAACACTAGACAAATTAAATAATAATAAAATTGTAAAAAAAAACCGCCACTTTGACCATATAACATACTTACCTTTTATGTTCATAAGGATCTAACTTTAAAACCTTTTAAATCTTTCCAAAAAAATAGTTTTCAATCCAGGATAAATATCAAGCATCTTCATGTTTTATGAAGTCACAAAAATCAAGAAAGTAATATGTATTCTAATTCTTATGATAATTACCTGAATGCTACTGGCAAGTCAAAATTTGAGACTGTTGATATATTTTCCATGAAAAGTATTGTTTGCTACTGTCTATATAATTTATATATATTTAAAAAATACTGAGAAAAAAATTCATTGTTACATGATCAATAATGATATTATATCTCAATCCAATCCTGTAGTTCTCATCTGTCATAGCATAAGCCGGGAAGTGAACCCGCTAACCTGGAACAACTGCTTGTAAAGCAGCTGTCACTGACCTCTCGACCACCAATGCTTCACAATCCAATCCTGTAGTTGGAGATAAAATAATGCATAAAGGTCAAAGATAAGCATGGCAATGCATTGCCACATGAATACCATTAACTATGCTTACCCAAGCTGTAAAAACAGTAACAAACTACTTCTACATTAGTGGCAATAAGTTCTAGCCTTAGCACTCAATGATATAAGAAGGTTTGTGCATAAAATTCATATCCAGTGCCTATTCATCCAATATCCCCAGACAAGTTTCTAGACTTGTGACTTTCACTTGAGGAGCCTTGGATCTTTGAGCACTACCCCTGGAGCTTAGGACTTTATGTAACCCTTGCACAGTCACATTCTGCCTACTTAGTTAAAAACTAGTCTGTGAGTACTTGACGAGTAGGCACTAGATAGGAATTTTACGCATAAAGCTTTTTTGCATCCATTAATTCCTCGGCTTGCACGGGGTAGTGCTACTGTATGGAAAGTTAGACATAGCATTGTAAAAAATTTCACCCAAATAATACAATTAAGCATCCTAATTAATCTTAAACCTTTATCTTTTAATTAATAATATCTCTATATCCAAATATTATCCATTAATAAATGTTTTATCTTTATATATATATATATATTTCCATCTTAATTTTAGTGTTGCCTTGATAAACAAATTGTTTATACTCTTTTACTTTCTTTAAACATGAGAACCGCGGTATTATATATATAATTTAATCTTAAAAAGTAATTATTTTCTATTTTTATCTACATAAAAAAGTTTTGCTTTGATTTTTGCAAATATTATATATACGTATATTAAAATATTAAATATATATATATGTAAACAAATCTTGAGATAAATATATTTTTATAAAAGAAAATTCAAAATGAATTCTCATACTCTAAGAGTTCCCCCATTAGTAGAGATAAAAGAGAAACTTAAAAAATGAAGATTAATGATATCAACAATTTTTTATCATCAAACATTTATATTAAAAACTTGAAAACTCACATAAAACTATTACTCATAAACTGTTAATAAAACGAAAGCAAAAATATGGTAATATTTTAAAATAAAAAAAATCGTAAAGCAAATGTTTTAAATTTTCAAAACATATATTTTCCATTTATATATGTAAACATAAGTATTATTTATATAAATGGTTCTGGACATTAATAAAAATTAAATTTAAATTATATAGACTACCTTTTCAGTGTGAATATCCACAACGTTTACTTGAATATTACAATTATCCAGAAAAGAAAAAAACAATCGTTGGTATTGATAAACAAGAAATATTTAAATTTTTTACTACGTCTTCACTAAAAAAAAAAACAACAACAACAAAACACACACACACACACAAACGTAAAATACAAACAAGAGTTATTTAATATTAATAATTTTTATTAGTCATTCATTAGACTACTATAATTTTTACTACGCCATTCTCACACAATGTATGGAGGAATTGATTTCTATCTGCTTTTAACATCTTGTGGAGGGATGTTATCATAAACTTATGATTAAAAACATGTGATAAAGATCTATGATCCCCAAGATGCGCATTTCAGAACTACCACTCATCAGTTGGCCCAGACCACAATCTCTTACACATATCTTGCGTGAGAGCGGTGTAGTAAAAATTATATTACAGAAATATTATTCCTTATGAGTTATTCAGTGATTAATATTTCTGTAAGAAAAGATTGAGATGAAAATGTAATAGATAATTATCTTTTTTTCTTTATGTATTTGCATAAGAAATAAGATAAATGTGTGAGAATGCATCGCAGGTACATAATAACATGACTCCATCGCATGACTCCAGCTTAAATAGTGCTGTTTGTTATGATATTCTTTTTCTTTCACTACAACTATGTCATTTAGAGTAAGTTTTTATAAATAATGGGTGATCAGATAGTAGAGCTATAAATCTCTAGCCAGTGCTATATAGGGATTTATAGCATTACCATCTGACCTCTATTAGCTTATATAAATTAGCTTAGTTATAATGAAAGAAAAAGTGGTGTATAAGTAAAAGAATGAAAAAAAAAATTGACTGGAAAACAAAAACAAGTAACTTATGAAATGTAAATAAAAAATAGTTTAAAGTTTTATAGGATTAACCAATATGGAAAAAAAATTGCTTTTACTAAAAACCTACACTTGGAAAAATATGCTTATCGCAATGCTTTTATTTAAATATGACAGTTTTGACTAAATAAAAGTCGTCTTCAGAAATTTATGATAATACAAAACTGTATTCATTGATATCTGATCCAAGTACAAATGAAATAAGTCTGATTTGAAATATTGAAAAAATAACAGGTTAGCAAAAACGCAGCAGTTAGTAAAGCAAAAAATTAAAATTTATTAATGTCAAAAACAAAAACGTACTGAAACTATGGCAAAGCGATATAAATAATAACATGATAGTCACGTGATATTTTATTAGTTTATAAATAATAAATAGCAATATGAAATTCACATCAGTTTTAAATATAAAAAACAAAAAATATAGAAAAAGATTATTATAATTAAAGCTATAACAAAAAGTAGAAAAGCAAAATAAAAGTTTATTAATAATGTTTATTTGATTAGTTAGAGGAAGAAAATTAGATTTGCAGTGCATGAAATCAAATTATAAGTTGAATTATATTAATAATAATAATAATACTGTATATAAATTTTAACATATTGTTTATTAATTCACTACAATTTTATCTTTAATATTCAAAATTGTATTATTTTCATATATATCTATGTTTGAGAATTTCAAAGTTAAAAATGTGTAAAATTTTTCGGCTGTCTTCATATGCCTTACAAGCAGTTGTCCCGGTTAGCGGGTTCGCTTCCAGGCTGATTCTATGATACATAAAAAATAAAAATAAAATATAGTAAACATGTTTAGGAACAATTTAAAGATGGTTACTTATGTAATTTTACACTTGCTGCTTGAATTAGTCCATATTTCAATATTTATCATTGCAGTCTACAGTTCAAGGAGGACATCTTTTTGAATTAGCTGTTTTGGAATGCAGGCACTAATATATTTATTCACAGAGGGTGTAGCTGAAATGTTTCTAATGTTTGAAATTATTTGATATATATGTAAACAAGTATGTTTCCTTTTTCTTAAAAAGTGAAGATTTGTTAATATATTTTTTTATAACAGCAAAAGGTTTTTCACATATTTGGTCATATGTTTATTGTTACATCTCTCCACAAGGTGTTGAAAGTGAATAGAAACCAGTCCCTACCTTGCATGAGAGTGGTGTAATAAAAATTACACTACAGAAATATTATTCATTAAATGGATAATCTCTAGTCTAATGAATGACTAATAAAAATTATTAATTTACTTGCATTAAGTGGCTTGTGTCAAAGTTGTGAGAGCAGTAAGTTTAACACGCATCAATTAAACTATTGGCTCTCTCTATATATTGAGAAATAATAAAGATCTGTGTATGAGGTTGTGATCTAGGCCAACTGATGAAATCTGGTTCCATGTGGAATATGAATCTTAGGGATCATATCTTTTTTTCATGTCCTTGGTCATATGTTTATGACGATACCTCTCTACAAGATTATAAAAGCAAATAGAAACCAGTTCCTATCTTGCGTGAGAGTGGTACAGTGAAAATTACACTACAGAAATATTATTCATTATTCAAACTGTTTTACATTTAATATAATAGCAGAAATTTGCCAAACATTTAGAGTGAATTTGTTTGATTTTCTCTTAGTAATCTTGATGTTAGCTTAGCTTATTTTCCTTACTGAAACTAAGTTTTAATCCAACATTTATTTTTAGGAATAATCTCTTTGCAAATGTTCTTAACAGTATTTCAGGTTGTGATGCAAGTATTTTAAGGGTTTGTCTAGTGAATACTGCACCTCTGTTTGGAGACAAAGTTCCCTTCATCCTACACTTTTGAGTAATCAATTAAATATTACCATGAACAAATAAATCACTATATTTTTAAATATTACATATGTACAAACTAATAAGTTTCAGTGTCACTGGTAGTTAAAAATAAGAAACTTTCTTTTCCCTGTGATACATAAACTGAACTTACGCAAATAATATGCAGATTTAAAAATCAGGCTCATAGTAAGTTCAAGCTCTAATTTAGGCATAGTCAATAATTGTTCATTTATTTTTAAAAAACTATAATCATAGGTGGACCACTTATGGTTTGAAAACAATTATTGATGGAAGATGGCATGCAGTGTGTCGATTTTTTAATGCATGTATAAAGAGTAGTTCCTTCCACAATTTTAAATATTTTTTTTCTATATTTGCAAAAAATATGATGTTCTAATGGTGTTTTTCATTTCTAAATTTATATTTATAATAGATCAAATACAATTTATTTACTTCTAATATAAAATAAAGGTTTTAATACAAAAAATTAATGTTGAACTAGTAATTTCAACTGCCACTAGGGGTCAATACAATTGTGTTAATGGCAGAGGAGGCAATACAAAGAGAAATGAGATGGTCAAGTTTTTATATGAGAGATGCAAAAAGCAAGTAGATTACAGTTTATGGATAATAAGAGAACAGCCAAAATATTATTTAATTGGGTTACAAGTAAAGGACAGGCAGCAAGATGGGTGAGAAAAGAGTATGGTATGCAAAAGATTGGATAAAAAAATTATGTCAGTATATGTATACAAAAGATGGGATGATTGTGTTAGGGGAATTGTTGAGTGTTGTAGTGGCAAGGAATAGGATAGAAGAATAGATGCATTAATAAAAAAAATAGGGAGTTGAAGAGATGGAGAACTAGTATAGAGAGAAAAAAGAGCTTAATATATATATATATCAAAATATTAATATATAACAAACTAACCAAAGGAAATACATATAAAAACAAAAAAAGACTTATAAATCCAATAAAGAATATTATATTTCAACCAGAGGACTAGTTTTCATCAGAAAGAAAAAAAATACACAGTAAAATGGCGATAATCAAAAATTACAGATTTGGTAAAAGATTAAAAATTTTAACAAAACCCCCCTGATTGGTCACAAAATCTAACACAGAATATCTACCCAATCAATGACAAAATTCAAACAAAAAAAAAGGAAAAAACTACATTCCCTCCTAATCAAGCTTAAATTCTATTTAAATTAAAATAAATATAAAAATAAAAATAAAAAATCCAAAATTAAAAATTAAAATATACATATGTGCATACATACAAAAATTAGACTGCTCATATACAAAAAATAGCTGTGCTCACATTAATATTCATTAAAAACTAAAATACTTATACATTTTAATCAAAAATTATAGTTAGTGCAAAGTACAATAATTTATAATAACTAATTATTTATCTATATACCAATTAAACACAGATATTAAACATCCATATAACCAATCTTTACATAAAAAACCTCATATAAGAAAATTTTCACATAAAATACTCACATATAAAAATCATTTAGGAGACCAGGTAACCCAGAGATGTAATAGTTCCAGTGTTTAAATTCAATCCATGTGATTCTAAGGTCTTGAATTTAAAAATAAAAAAACTTCTCCTTTTGTTTCCTCTCTCTTGTAGAAGAAAAACCTTCCTGAGGAATCACTACTTTTAAATCATCAATTGAATGATTTGGTAAGTTAAAATGTTTTGAAACCGGTCTATCTTTATTCTTATGCAAAATGTCAAATCTATGATTAGTCATTCTGACATGTAAACTATTTGCTGACTCGCCTATATACTGGTTTAAACATCTACTACACTCTATCAAATATATCAAATTAACACTTTTACATGTAACATAATTAGGGATATACCATTTAAAATTACGATTCTTAGTACTAAAGACCACTTTTGTCACAACAATATGTTTACATGTTCCACCATTGGTTCTTACTTTTAATAGAGATTTACCTAATATTAACTGGATATTGGCAAAACATTTTAACATATTACAGTCCACAGATTATTTAAAATCTATTTTTTCTGATCCACCTAAGGTTGTATATTGAAAACATAGATCACTTAGAGATATACTTGTCAAAACAAATTTTATTAGTAATTCTGTACAGGTAAAAGGGTGTTCTCCATGTCAGGATAAAAGATGTTTTACATGTAAACATATTGTTGTGACAAAAGTGGTCTTTAGTACTAAGAATCGTAATTTTAAATGGTATATTCCTAATTATGTTACATGTAAAAGTGTTAATTTGATATATTTGATAGAGTGTAGTAGATGTTTAAACTAGTATATAGGCGAGTCAGCAAATAGTTTACATGTCAGAATTACTAATCATAGATTTGACATTTTGCATAAGAATAAAGATAGACCGGTTTCAAAACATTTTAACTTACCGAATCATTCAATTGATGATTTAAAAGTAGTGATTCTTCAGGAAGGTTTTTCTTCTACAAGGGAGAGGAAACAAAAGAAGAAGTTTTTTTATTTTTAAATTCAAGACCTTAGAACCACATGGATTGAATTTAAACACTGGAACTATTACATCTCTGGGTTACCTGGTCTCCTAGATGATTTTTATATGTGAGTATTTTATGTGAAAATTTTCTTATATGAGGTTTTTTATGTAAAGATTGGTTATATGGATGTTTAATATCTGTGTTTAATTGGTATATAGATAAATAATTAGTTATTATAAATTATTGTACTTTGCACTATTTATAATTTTTGATTAAAATGTATAAGTATTTTAGTTTTTAATGAATATTAATGTGAGCACAGCTATTTTTTGTATGTGAGCATAGTCTAATTTTTGTATGTATGCACATATGTATATTTTAATTTTTAATTTTGGATTTTTTATTTTTATATTTATTTTTATTTAAATAGAATTTAAGCTTGATTGGGAGGGAATGTAGTTTTTTTCTTTTTTTTTTTTTTGTTTGAATTTTGTCATTGATTGGGTAGATATTCTGTGTTAGATTTTGTGACCAATCAGGGGGGGGTTTGTTAAAATTTTTAATCTTTTACCAAATCTGTAATTTTTGATTATCGCCATTTTACTGTGTATTTTTTTTCTTTCTGATGAAAACCAGTCCTCTGGTTGAAATATAATATTATTTATTGGATTTATAAGTTTTTTTTTGTTTATATATATAAACAGAATATTGAGTGTGAGTTAATTTATGATAATAGCAAAGAAAGTAGTTTACTATTTAAGGCTTGAACAGTATCTTTAGCAACAAGGGGATGTACACATAAATGGAAAAATGTGGATGATTTAGTCTGCAAGTTGTGTTAGAAAGGCATAGAAAATATTAGGCATCTATTAATTGAATATAAAGACCTGCAGGCAGAAAGGGTAAAAATAATGAAATTGTGGAAGAATAAATATAAACAAAGTGATTATACAGAAAGTGGGTTTTTGTTTTTTTATGCTTGGTTTGGAAAACGATAAGGGGAATTTAGATATAAAGGCCATAGAGTGGACAAAGATAAAATGGAAATTGGATAGAGAAGAATATGGTAAAAACACTTGTTGGGGGAATGGATAGGGAAGGGAAAGTGGGTGACAGATCTCTCTGGACATAGTAACTGAGAGACTCCTGAATTCGAGAAAAGAGAAGCCACGGTGCATCGCATCGTATTGTAATGGTTTATTATAATTTGTTAGAGATTATAGTTTCTATTATGTACTTTCATTACACATTATTTGTTTGTTTTTTTAATTTTTAACTGTTATCATTTTTTTTAGTTTATGCCATTTTTTTTCTTTTTATTTAAAAAAGTACAAAGCACCATGTGATAGAATATCTTAAGACTTGTCACTTTGAGAACATCGGTATTGACATAGAAAATTATATGAAGTTGTTTGTTAGCTATGTATTGTATGGAACGGTGCTAAGCAATTGATTTTATCTAAATAAAACGATAATTTCATATTTGTTGTGCTGTTTTACTGTTTTGCGCTAAAAATAAATAAAATCACACAAAAGAATTATCAATCATCTTTTAATGATTAAAAAGTTGACAAATTAATAACATAATGACAATAATTGTCTAATGTCAAAGGATAACGTTCAATCAAGTACTTACTGAAACATTATTAATAATGAATCTGTCAGCCGGTGATAAAGTTCATTTATTTAATTAGGACAGAAAATAATTACAAAACTGTTTACTATATTAGTTGCGATCACATTAATAAAAGCAATTATGAAATTAAGAAAAAAAGTATAACTAATATTATTTATTTACAAACAGAACTATAGTTTAAGGGCTCCTGTTTTTACCATAATTTTAAATACTACGTTCTCTGCTGTTGCTCAGGTCTGGTGACTCAAAACAGTTTTTAATATATTGCCATTTTTGTGGTGATAGAATAATAGGTCCAAAGACTAAAGATTTGGATCAATATTCAAATTGTCTCTTCCAGTAATCAAACATCACATGACCTCCAGTGTAACAAACTATTTTATTATTTTTTAAATAATGCTATTCTTTTTAGGAATTTAAGAGTTCCATGGAATAAAAAATGAAGTTCTTTCATCTTAAAGGCCAATATTTGCAAGTGTTTCCATCTTATTATTTTATATATCTATTGTTCTTCTTTAGGTATTTAAGACCAAATTCTCACTCCCAACCCATCTAGTTCTTTTCTATTCAAGAATAACATGAAATATGATATTCTTAATACATAATCAAATGGTTTGTTGTTTAGGAGGTCCCGAGAAACTTGAGAATTAGAAATAATAGAATAGGGCATCGATCCATGACTATTGAGCTCCATAGTTTGGCATTCAGCATTGTGCATAGCACTCTTCCTAATACTATACACTAAATAATACCTTTATTTGATTTTACAAAAGTTTTATCAACTTCACCTTCTTTACATGTTCTCTCAAATAACAACTTTATATGTGCTTTGAAATAAAAATAAAAGAGTTTAAAACCAAAGAAATTCAAAAAATAGTATACTTTGACTTTTATAAGTTGTTAATGCTTTCTAATATACAAAATATAAACATGAAAATAATCATTATATAAATAGTAACATAATAAATAATTAAATTTTTAAAACCATGCAAATAAACTTAGCTATTTGTAAGCCCACAATAATTAAAAATACTGAAATAGAGACTCTAATGTTATTTACTGCCTGCTACCTTTATCTAGTAGAACTCTGATTTTTACAGGATGTTCTAGAAATTTTAATTCAAACCCTGCCTTTCACAGAGTGGTTTTGCACAGGATATTTCACATTTATTATTTCAAATTTTGAAAAAAATTGATGTAAATATTATCACCACACAGGGTAAACTTGATAATGAAAAACTGTCAAAGACAGTATTGTATACTGTGAATTTTTTTATGAATTCTACGTTAGTAAATTGTTATAATTTTAAATTAAATTTAAAACATTTTAAAATATTAAATGATTATTTTTTAAAGCTGAGTATAGAAACTTATCTATAAGTCAAAAATATTACATAGGACCTCTACCTATATTCTATAGTTAAATGAATCCAAATACCCAATTCATTGAAAATGTCTTAAAACCTACAAGTGTTCATGGATTGTCAGAGAACTCCAGGAAAGTTGATAATTTGTCTGAAAGATTTTTTTAACAGTTTTTAAACAATTTATGTAAACAATAAGCAACGTCAACAAATTTATAAATATTAAATAAATGATAAATACTCAAAGCCATAAGAAGTAAATACTGTATTTCTCACCTTATAAAACATGTTGACATATAAGATTCATCCACGATATAACAAAAATTATGTAAGTTCTTTGCCTGAAGACAAAGCCAGACATCAAGTTAATTCTAATCAAATTAGTAATAGATTTGAGCATGACTGGCAGGAATTTTACCATTGCTTAATCATCATTTAAAACAAAAAATTGGAAGAAGTAAAAATTAAATTCTAACAGACTATTTTTTTCTGTTTTTATGAAAATGTTTTATTGCACAAATTGTATTATTTTATTTTTTTTAAAGAAAAACATTATACTAAACATATATTCATTTTTTATAAATGGTATTAACTATGGGCTTATGCATGGCAACCAGCGCCACCAAGCGGGCAGCTTTGGTGCCAGCTAGATGGTGGAATGTTCCTGCACTTACGCATGGTGAACAGCGACACCTAGTGGCTGGAACAAGCATTGCTGCTTTTTGGCCCCTGATGTGGATATTTCTGCGTGTTTAACAGAAATGATGTCTCTAGCAGTTGCAGTATACTATCTCCACCAGTACCCTATGCAAAAATATAACTTAATATAACTTTTGACTATTCAAGTCCTCTAAACAAATATCATCCCCATACAACTTACCCAAAACACCTTCTTTTTCTATCCTATTCTTTATCATCATAGTTTCAATATCAGACTTCTTATTACCAAGATATTATACAATACTTTTTTTTTATATAAAAACTATTTAGACGAAAAACTTGTTTTGATTTTTAACTACAACTAATAATTTAATTGATCATATTTTTTACATACTCTTACTTTCTTCTAAAACCTTCTTTATAAAACTCTATTTCCTTCAAAGCATATGACCAATTACACTATTTTTCTTTTCTATTCATTTTTCAATTACCAAAAATGAATGATTAGAAAAAAATCTACTCTCTCATTTTTTTCAATATTCCATTACTCCTAATTTATCAGCTCTCTCTCTAAATGTCTAAATCTCTACATAAATTGCCAAATTTCAAAATCAATACTTTACTAGACATTTATTTTAAAAATCTGATCCACAAAATAAATTTCATTGACTGCAAATCTATCGAGTTTCTTAAATATTCTTACATATACTGGTCTATTAATTCATTTTCCACTCTTATTTTGAATAGTTTTTCTTTCAAAGTTAACTGATGCTTTTTCAATAATATTTAATATCTCTTTATAAAATGTATCATTACCAAAGAAGACCTTATCATTAGTTAGCCAAATGTATCAAATTTACTCTTCCCTGATTTAATATTCTTCAACTAAATTATAATAATAACTTTATAGAACAGTTAGTAAATGAAAGAATTTTTCATTTTTGCCATTGTTTTGTAAAATGCAGTTATCTTTTTTTTTAAAAAAAAAAGTACAGATTTTTGAAGCAGGAGGGGCATATGCCTTATTTGGAAAAAGTACGGTGTTTTTCAATAACAATTGTTTTTAGTTATCAAAAATAAAGCTTTCAATATGTAAAATAAAAAAAGGATTTAAAATCAATTAGGCTGAAGATGGAATACTTATTAAATGAAGCTGAGGAATAGGAAGAGGCCGGGTACAACCACTCACACAAGTTGAATCTTCAAAAGCTATGCTGTAAAATTCATCAACATCCTGAAGTTGTTTAATTACCATCCCTGGATAAAAATAAGTAGTTTGAGAATATTTAGCATAAACCCTGGTACCACAAGGAAACAAAATGTCTGGATGGGTGCCAGGATTAACTTTAAATTTTTATAGTGGAATAACTTTACTTTTCTTAATTGTGTATTGCCTCTTATTATTAATTTTCATTGTTATGAAAATGATAGGTTTTTCTTTCTGTTATGATGAAACTCAACATTATTTATTAAGAGCAATATGGTTAAAAAAAATATAATTATTTTCTACTGCTCTGTGCGGTTTATTCCAGAAGTAGAGGGTTAGTGCTAAAGTTCCTGAAACTCAAGCTGCAACTACAGTGCTGTCACCTAGTAATTCCTGAGTAATTTAGCATATAATTATCCATATTGCGTAATATATATATTTACAAATTATAATGCTATAATTGTGATATGTTTTACTATTGAGAGCGCTTAGCTGAATAAATTAAATATCTGCAACTTGAAAAAATCTGTTCTGCTGTTGAATGTGTAAACTGTTACTAAATCATTATAGTTAGCGCAGAAAACAGATAAAATAAAGTCGTATAGAATTATAGACGTAATTCACTGTAAATAATTTATTAAGTCTTTTATTTTTTCATAAAAACATTAGATAATAAATATATTTTAATCTTTACATATGTAATATACAAGGTATATGAGCACAGATTTTCACACGACCCACTATTCTCCACACTATCTCATAACACTGATACACTTGAACACACATATGTTGAAAAGATAAATAATCACCAATAAAGGTATTTCATGCTAAACCAGCAAACATCAGTTGGTTCAGATTACCATCTCCACACATATATGCTATAAGTGCTCAGATATATATTAAGATAACCAATCCTCATACTTTAATGGATATGCTTCAATCCACTCCACACTTCAACTCTTCAACCGTCCATCCAATTGTGTGTTCAAGGGTATCAGTGTTATGAGATAGTGTGGAGAGTGGTGGGTCGTGTGAAAGTCTGTGCTCATATACCCTATATATTACATATATAAACACAGGTATATAATAAGCCTGTGTTCTAGTTATTTAATCTTTACCTAAATAAATCCTTTTTTTCATTTGTGTTACTTAGTATCTTAAAAATACGAGCTCTTACACTCACTTAAAGAAAAATTTAATTTACTTCTTCATGCAAAACTGGTATTATATTCTTATTTTGAATTTCACAACATGAAAATATCCTATCCGGTTTGATGCATCAAGGAGAGTGTCAGATTTGGAGGTTTAAGATCCTTGAAATGCATTAAGCTTTGTCTTTTTTTTCATATGTCATAGCATCGGCCGGAAGGCGAACCCATAACTGTCTACAACCAACTATTTGCTTGCAAGGCGGCTGCGATGACCTCTCAGCTAACAACGCTTGACATCCAGCTTTGTCTTTTCTAGTATTGAAATTTCTTATGAATTCCTGGACAATAAACCCATCGATTTTTTTTTCATTACAACTTTAAAATTATAAACTATCGTCAATGAAAAATGCCTTCATTTCTTAGATATTATTTATTTTTTGTTTTTAATTAAATATATTACCTCAGTAAATAGCAGAGATTATTCTTCAACTTTTAATGGTATATTTCAATAAAAGTATACGGGTGAATATGAATGTACTCTAAATTTATTTCTTATACATGTAAGTAGAACTACTTGAACTTAGATTTTTCAGTCTATATCCATCCTACACTTTGTCTGAAGCAACTGATACCCATTATCATATCTCAAGCAATAAATACCCATTACCACATACACACAAAAAGATAGATGATTCCCATTGTACATATTTCATGCACAACTAGCACTCATCAGTTGGACCAGATCAAAATCTACACAGATATATAATCAGTGCTCAGTTTATATATATATTAAGATAGCAATTCCTTAAATTTTAATGGGCAGGTTTTAATCTCCTCACCTTTTCAACTATTCAACCATCCATTTCATTAAAAAAAACCAATGATGGAACAGTCAAGACCCTTATTGGATTTGATATTGTAATCATACACATGTAGACATTAAATCAATCTAAACCCTCATTTTATCAGACCATTACATATCCATATATATTAATAGAAGAGGGATGGACTAATCTTGTAATATAGTTTCAAGCCAATATGTAATTTACTTATATTGAATGTACTCATAATACATTTCATATACATGTAACTAGAGGGACCTGAACTTAGGATTTTTTCAGTCTAAATTCATCATCCACTCTATCTCAAGCAAGTCACACACATGATAACATGCATGCAAAGAAGATAGATAGATGATCTCCAATACACATATTTCAAAATCATCTATGTTATTTTAAAAGTGACTTATAGGTTTAAAAAGTATTAGATAAACATTTACTAAATATAAGAGTCCATAAGTTGAGGTGAAAATTTTAACAAAATTTTTGTGGGTAATTAAGCTGTAATCAAATCAATGCACATTCAGTATAGAATAAAAGCAAAAATAGAAAACCAAAATTACAAAAGTCATTTTTAAAATCAGTGTAGAATTTCAGGAGAGTTCATTCTGTCTATCAATGATTCTGGACAGTTCACTCTACTCGTTGGTAATATAGACAGTTTACTCCATTGGTGGGAATGTTGGAAGATTGCTACATCATTGGTGTTTTGATAGTATGTTCTCCAGAAGTGATGAGGAAAATATTACATTATCATTAGTAATTATATTTATGTGGTAATACTTTATTAATTAGTATTTGAAATTTAAGGTCACTATCTTAGAATATTGATTAGTAAAGTAATTGACTGGGTAGTTTATTTTATATTAAATAAAAGTCAAATATCAGAAATCTGATATATGAGTCTAAAACACAACTAAGATTAGATAAAGTAATAATAAGTATGTGCTTAATACATATAAAAAAATGACATCTAATCCACCAGTTATGAAGCTTCCACCATATTACAAGTGCCACTTTACTCCATGGATATATACTGTTGAATTGGGGCATTTAACTTCTAGATGAGAACTCTTAATTGTTAATTTACTGACCATTAATCAGATAGTTAAATAAGTTGGCTATGAGTTATATATTTGGAGGAAGGGATTAACAAAACTGTTGATAACCTGAAATATATCTAAATTCATCTAGCTTGGATTTAAACTCAAACTATAGTTTGAAAGACAGATGTGCTACTATTCAATAAGACTTATTTTTACTATCAGTTATTATATGAGCATCTTCTATCATCTATATGCTTTGTTTTCCTTTTTTTATGATATTTTGATTGCTATTAGTTTATCTCAGAATGCAAATTCATATATATTATTCACTTTATAGTATATACATGTCTATTTTACAATTAAACATATAATCATATTTAATATGCAATATAGATGTGTATATACTTTTTATACACAATTATTTATTCATGAGCATGCAAATTATGAAGATACATGAAGATAAATTGAGAGAGAGAGAGTGATCTGATTTCCAGTATTAGTGGATTATTACAATATGGTGGAGATGAGATTATACATCTTTTATAATAATAGAGATTAAATTTTTTTTAACATTAAATGCTTTTATTGATTGTGCACTAAAAAGAAAAAAACATATTTCTTCAACCACGATTGGGTTTTTAGATTTAATTTGAAATAATAACATGGGGGGGGGGGATCTAGGAATTAATTAAATCAATCCCTTATTATAAAAAAAATAGGGATTGACTTAATTAATTTCTGGACTTTTTCCCATGCTTTTGTTTGAAGTTAAATCTAAAAACCCCAATTGTGGTTGAAGAAACAATTCTTGGTTTTCTGTTTAGTGCATGGTAAATAAAAGCATTTAAAATACTCTATTATTCTTAATTTTTTTATATTGGCAAAATAAATAAAAATGTCAAACTATATTATACTTTAAATTGACTGGACATTTATATATATATATATATATATCATTACATAATTCTTCTGTAAGTTAAAATATATCCCCCTAATGTATGTATCATATTAATATGTGTACATAATAAATTATGTTTATATAAGTGATTAAAAATATGAAATATTGTTTTAAGTGAAAAGTGTTTAGCATTATTACTTTTATTGGAAATTTTTTATTTTTTAATTAAAAAAAAAGACTTTACAAAACTTTATTGCAAATGAACTGCAGTTAATAAACATAATTCTACTTGAAAATTAATTTCACATATATATATATTACTAGATATTTCTGCAATAAGTTAATACATATACTCTTTATGTACATATCAGGTTTAGTATGTGCACATGCATATATATATATAAGAAATCAGTAATAACTGAAACACAGGCTTATCATATATACACCTGTGTCTATATATGTAATATATAGGGTATATGAGCACACACTTTGACACAACCCACCACTCTCCATTCTATCTAATAACACTGATACACCCAACTACATATATGCTGAAAAGATAAATAATCACCAATATATGTATTTCATGCTAAACCAGCAATCATCAGTTGGTCCAGATTATCTTCTCCCACACATATATACTATAAGCGCTCAAATATATATTAAGATAGACAATCTTCATACTTTAATGGACAGGCTCCAATCTACCACACACCCCAACTTTTCAACCATCCATCCAATTGGGGTTCAGATTGACCTTAGGTCAACATGAGTGTGACAAGAATCTCAGCCTCAGGGTGACCTTTGAGCATTTCATCATCAGATTTTCAATTGAATGGATGGTTGAAGAGTTGGAGTGTGTAGTAGATTGGAGCCTGTCCATTAAAGTATGAAGATTGTCTATCTTAATATATTTCTGAGCACTTATAGTATATATGTGTGGGAGATGATAATCTGGACCAATTGATGATTGTTGGTTTTAGCATGAAATACGTATATTGGTCATTATTTATCTTTTCAGCATATATGTGGTGAGTGTATCAGTGTTATTAGATAGACTGGAGAGTGGTGGGTTGTGTGAAAGTCTGTGCTTATATACACTATATAAGAAATCAGTAAGTAATTTTTCTATTTAAAATTGTTGACATTTTACCTTTTTATTTGAAAAAAAATTTTTTTTTAAAAAAAAGCTTAACTAAACTATAATATATGTAATATAATTTATGTTATTAAATTGAAAGAAGAAAATCTTTATGGCATCCTCTTGTGAGTTAACAAATAAATAAACATGTTTTCCAACTTCAACAAAAGCATTTAAAAACAAATATAGATTAGTGATTGCATAGATAGATGCACTTACACATATGTGATGCAATTTAAATGTTATAAATAAATATAAAATATAAGTACATTTATTAAAACATAATTGTAAGTAGATATTTATATGACATCATCAACCATTATTGATTTGCTATAGAATAAAGATCTATCCATGTTTATCCATTTCTTTCTATATCTAGTTTCTCTTGTATGTAAGTTAACTTCCTTATTTCATTCATTGATCACATGTGTGAACTTTTTCTAGATCTTTACAATCTATTGGATTCAATGTTTGCTTTATTTTCACTCTTTCAATGTTATCAGTGATGTTTGTTGTCTCATCCATGGATTTCGTTTTCAATCTCATTTTATTACTCCTAATGCATGCTGGATAAAACTGATTAATATAACACATAATAAATTTTAGCTGATTAGTTGAAATGATAAAAAAAATGAAAAAACCATCATAAGGAAAGAGTGAAAAGGAGTTAATTTATTTTGTCATTAAGTCTAGTATAATACTGTACTAACTTTTGCATTATTCCAAATTTAATTTATATTCATTCTCAATGCAAATCATCGAGTATGATAAATCTGTCAATGAAATGTAATAATTTAAAGACAAGATAATAATGTTTTATATTTGGAGACAATATTAAAAACATTAAATACAACCCTTACTGCATTTTCTGTGTTAGGAAACTTTGCCAAAGAAAATTATGATTTGTTTTTTTTTTTTTTTAAATAGAATGGTTGCTTTTGACAATAATGCTCACTACTGAAAAGAAATTAAGATTGTATTTAATATATAAAATGTTTTATTTGAATATTAATAACTAGTAGTTTCTCAAGATATCATGAGAAATTAGTGTCAAATAAAGCATTTAACAGTTGCATACAGCTAGATTAGTGATTAAGAATCTGGGATATTAGTCGTGACACTTAAAGGAATGCATACAAAATGATAGCAAAAAAATCACATAAATCAACAATATAAGACCAAATACAAAAACAATGCTATTATTAATTAAATTTTGTGACAAATATAAGATGTACTAAGCATCAGATTAGGTTTTTTTTAATATTTTAGTCTGCAAAAAAGCTTCACTTATTTGATTTCTTATTTTGTTGAGTGATAAAAAGTATTTCTGAGATATGAGATGCAATCATGCTATTATTATGCAAAAGCTTGAAGGTAGACCTTTCATAGACCCAAAATTCTTTACCCTCAACTTTTGTGATCTTTTTAATGCTGGTACACTGTTATCAGTATATATACAAAGGGTCACCTTATTCAGTCTTAGAGTAGTCAGTGAGTGAGTTTAAAACTTTGTATTTTATATATGTCCACTCTCGCCCTCCTTGTAATTATTTTAAATTTTAAATTCATTTTTCAATTTGTGTAATAGTAGATGTTGATCATTGGTTGAAAATGGGCACTAGAGAAAAGGTGAAGTAATGGGATAGTTAACCAATTATGAAGAATTTGACAGATCATATGCAACATTTCAGTGTGGAATAATAATAAGAAAATGTTTTCATTTTTAAGATGTATACAAAAACAAAATATAGTGATGAATACCTGATAAATAAATTTTTACATATAAAGATGACTCTCTTAAACACAAATGTGTTATTTGTAAGAAAATATAATCCAATGTTAGTAAAAAATCTCTTATAGCATTTACAAAATAAAGACAGCTATACAAGCAAAAAATGGACTTGTTTCATCATATATCAAAATTTTGGGTTATGACAGTATTTTATTATTATCAGCTAACAAAGAAAATAAAAATGTCCTAAAGCCTTCCATCATATTCATTGTTTATATTGTTAAATGTGGTATAAATCTTATTATAGATGACAATTCAATTTTTCCTCTCATAAAAGATGTCATACTATGTGCATTCTGGAATAGAATAATTGTAAAGAAAATAAACACTATCCCAATTTGAAACATGACATTATTTCAAACAATTCAGCTGAGATTAAGTTAAGTGAAAATAAAAATGCTAGATTCTTAATTATTCAAGGAAATGAAGGCAGAAATGTTATCTTATTTTGTATTTGCAATGCAATAAAGTTATAGAAAGATATTTTGACTTTCCATCCTTTGGCAGAGTGCATAATACTGTAGGCGATATTTAATGATATCATTTCAAAGAAAATGACATCAATGGATCTAATAGTTATGGGGTAGGAATTGCTGGAGATAAGTCCTTATCATGTTATAATTCTGGTTTTAATGGTATTAACATGAATGAAGCTCCCCATATAATCTGCATGCACTGCTGCGTTCAAAGAAAAGCTTAATTTCTAAGCAGTCACCTGGTGAATTATGAATAATCTAGAGTAAGTTGTTAAATTCAAATTTACACAGTTAATGATTTTCAAGACACTGGTTAAAAAGATGATAACTTTGCATTTCTATTTTGCTATTAAATGCAAAATTAAGATGACTCCCTCATGGTGATGTTCTTATCAAATTGTTTGGGCATGTACCCGAGTTCCAGATGTTTCAAAATTTGTCAACACTGTTTGCAAGTTACAAGACACATTTGATAGAAAATTGACTTTCAAATCTTCCAAACAAAATTGAATCTGAGATTAAAATATTAGATTTTGTGAAAGCAAATATTGAAAAGGATCAACTTGAAGTAGTTGCAACATGGCACAAGTTTCTCAATAAAAACAAAAGTAGCTTTCCCAGGAAATGTCCTACAAAACAAATGAATATTTGAAAAGATTAAAGTCATCTTTTGGGAATACTTCTCAAATTCTGAAAAAGTGAGAACCAAATGGTCTGAAAATTCCTTTAAAGATTTTTTTTTCAATGCTAGATTATCAAAAAAATGATAAAAAAAGTTGAATCAGTTGAAAGTTAATTCAAGCTTAATTTAAAAAATCCTTTATTAAATTTTGAACAGTCATGCAGAGAATATGAGAAGCTTTGTAGCATGGCATTTAAATTTCTCACAAAGGTAAAAGTGTCACTCAGTGCACACCAGGGTAATCAACTGCTTCTATCTAGAGACTACTCATCCAGTATTCACAAGACTAGTTTCTAGCTTGTTACTTTCATTAGTGAAGAGCAGTGCTCTCAGATCCAAAGCTCCTCACTGATGAATGCCATAAGCTAGAAACTACTCTAAGGATATTGTATAAGTAAGCACTAAATAGGGATTTTTTGCATAAACCTTCCTGCATCCATTGATTACTCTGGCTTGCACTAAGTGGAGCTGCTGTATGGAGAGTTTTGCATCTGTAAAAACAGCTTGTATAAGCATAAAGAATGACGCTCATGTGACATTTAAGTTTCTGTTGCTATTTACAAATATGGAGATGCTTTGCAAAAAAAAAAAAATATATAATAATCTGACTGCAGTTGTAGCTTTAAGACTACATCCCATGTCAGTTGAACTTAATATTATTAAAAAAAGTGCTTCAAAACAAATCCACATAGTTCAAGTCTCATACATCCTAAAGTATTTGTTGTGTTTTATTAATATCATTGCAAAATATATCAAAAGTTTTTTTTGGATTATTAATTAATTAAACTGCAATTTGTTTTATGCAATGTGTGATGTATTTAGTGAATTCATTGTATTTTTTGAGTTTTGAATGTAATTATATTTATGCTATCTATTCCCCTTACTACTCCATTGCTTTATAATTTTTTTCCTGGACTATTTACTTACAATTACAACATATAAATTTAATAAATTAAAAGTAATACTAATATCAGTGCCAGATTTATATTAGATAAGGTTCAAAGCTACATAAACTTCGGAGGTCCCTACCATTTTAAATTACACCTGCTAATCTCATAAAAACTTTAAATTATATACACCTTTAAAATATATGGATAAGGAAAATATATTGCTATTAATTTTTTATTAAAAGAAATAATAAAGAATGTGTTTGCAAAATTACAGAAGTTATACTGTATATTCCTCTAATAGGCTCTAAGTTACAACTTAAAATATTTTTTTTATGATTTTCCAAATGCAAAATCATTGATTATGTTACCAAAAGATATTCTGCATAACATGTCACTTTCTATACTCATGATGGATGTTAAGTGCAGACAATTTTTCTTGATACATAGTTACTCTCAGTTTACTTTTTATTCTCTTTAGCTGTAAAAATGATCTTTCTTCTCAGCATTTTGTTACCATTAGACACAGGAATAGTCAAATATTGCTTCAATACTAGAGAAAATGAAATGAATCTTGTCCTGAAAGATGATTTTCACGATAATTCTGCTTGACATATCATGGAAGACATAATCATGGAAGTGCCTCAGTTCACTCGTGAGGTTAATATCAACATCGTTAAATACTCTTTCATTAAGGTATCTATTGCTTTAGTAGCTGTCCCTCTGAAGATTGTAAATTAACTAAAAATAAACATTTATTTGCAGCATAGTTATAAGTTGTTGCTCTTCTTGCTAAATTTTCTTCAGTTGAGGTATATCAAGATGATTACTTTATTCAAATTAAATAGGCTACAACAAGTTATAATAAGTAAAAACTTAAGAGAATATACCCAAAATATTAATAAAATTAAAAAATTTCTGGGGGTGGGGGGGTGGGGTGGTGTTTAAATATATTAAAATTACATTTGTGAAAAAAATAGGAAATTTTTGAAGCCCCTGCAAATTGTGAGGGCTTAAGCCGTACTATATTTAACTTATACGTAAATCTGGCACTAATATTGACACATACACGGAGAAAATAATGAAAACACTCTTACCAATATACTTTTTTATATGAATTTGAACTAATAGCAAATATATTACTTACAAACATTTCGCTAATATAGAGTACAGTTTATAGAAATGGATTCTAAGGCCTTAATATGCAGATGGTGTAAAATTGAGAATTATCCAGCGACTGAATTTTTTAGTCGGAATGCGATCTTTGAGCCCGATATTCATTATGATAAAAACGTCCCATGGCATAAAAATGTATTTGACTTATTATTATTAAAATAGTTAAATCTACATACATTTATAACAGTAATTACTTTTTCAACCTATTTATTAAAAGCATTCACTGTTTATAATTTCATCAAGTAATCCTACTGGGATGTAACTATAACGATTATATAATATTAAATTTGATAATACTTTTTTTATATAACAATTGAAAATGGTCTCATGTGTGATAACATATTAAATTTAATCTATATATTACTATAAAAACAATTCTACGATAAACAGTGCCCAATTCTCTAAGGGTACCACCTGTACAACGAATCATGTGTCAATCTGGCTTAACATTAACTTAAATTATAAAAAATTTACATAAGGCGATCGTTTCTAACGAATTGAAAAATGATGAATTACGAACTTTTTAACCCTTTGAAAAATATAAAAACTTGATAGCTTTTAAATAAGCAGCTTCTGACAAATTAAAAAAAAAAAAGTTTAACATTAAAAAAGTCTCTTCCATTCCTTTAAAGGGAGAGGTAGAAATAACATGACTGTGAAACTTTCTCCTCAGATAGTTGGATAAGAAATCGTTGGCTTAGAAGATCTTCGATATCAACTATACTTACCCCAAAATATATTTTTAAAAAGCTTTTTTTAAAAAATATATATTTAAAAACGTAATGTAGATTACTTGAAATTTCCTTTGCTCTTTTGAAATATTTTTACCCCTCAATTAAAACGCATGCATCTAAAGGCAATTCTTATTTTTTATAGCAAGTTTTTTTCTCTTTCGCTCTCTCTATTTTAGCATCGCGTTTGTTATTTGACATTTTAATGAAAAACTGAATACCTTTCAAATTTTAATGGAATTATTTCGGTAGTGATGGGGGAGATCGCAATATTTACAGCAATAACATCAAAATGAGAGACTTTTAAATATTAAAAAAAAAAAAGGATGGATAAGCAGTAACTGTGAGTTGTATCAAATATCAAACCGAAATTATTTAACATTTGCGTAGAACATTATAAATTAAATGCCAATATCTCTTTTTTCATATATAGATGACAGACTGTCTAATTCATATTTACCTTTATAAAGTTTCTGCATAAAGGCAGATGGGAATAATGAGTAAAGCGTATCATGAAAGTTGATAGTAATCGATCATCATATGTGTTAATTTTAGTTATTTATCAGTCTCTCACATCTATCCGCTATCACAAAAGTAACGAAGCCTCTTGTGTATTACAAACATACAATTTATTAACGTTAATTTTTTTCTAGCATATTAAAATTGTTATGAATAACATCAACAATGACTGTTACCTTTGCTTCTGACATTGCTAAGGGATCGTAGGAGTTTGAAGACGAGAGGTTATAGAACTAAAACCCCAGGCCACTGACCGTGAATTCCAGGGTCCACCATTTTACCAATGCCCTAAATTATGCAGGGCAACTTTTTTATCAGCAGCAGTCACTTATAAAAAGTATTAAATGATGGAAACATAATTGAAGTTAGTGCAAATAAATAATGGATATCATAAGAGGATAGTGACAACCATGACCTTCATAGTTTAACAGCTGAGAATTCTACTGAATAACACACTGTTTATTACTACTTTTATATAACGGGGATTAATGTGATATTTGCCTTCAGTAACCAACTTAAATGATTAAAAACATGCAATTTATAGTATCTCTTATTGCATATCTATATGAAAAGGATGTACTTTTAAAACCATATTTTCAAGATAACCCAATTTCAACTAACATATTATTAAAACATGCATTAATCACACTTTGTAGCCCTTACACAGCTTGCAATATCAATGAACTTAATTAAGAGCTAAATATCACTGGATCTTTACCATACCCTGAGTAACTAATTACTTATTTTGTAATAGCTATATTTATAAATAAAATATAAAGAACATTTGAAAATGCAATTTCAACTAGATGTGATATGTTGGACTATTTCCATCACCTATGAGTAAATGTTGAATGTATAAAAAAATTTAAACTTTATTTAAACTTTCCAAATACAAACAACTTATTAGTAATAACACACAAATAGACAACGCAGGTTAGTAATTGTCTATTTGTGTGTTACTAATAAGTTGTTTGTATTTGGAAAGTTTAAATAAAGTTTAAAATTTTCTATACATTTAACATCCACTCATAGATGATGGAAATACCATCTTCACAAACCTTCAGACAAATGCAATTTCAATTATTTATAATAATAATAATAGAGGGTGATTTAGTAAGGAAAAGATAAGAGAGATTTAAATATAAAGGTCATAGAGTTGACAAAGATTATGTTGTGGAAATGGAATGGAGCAGAATATGGAAAAACTTAGAATGGGGAATGAAAGGTAAAGTGGCTAACAGGTTTCTCTGGGCATAACTGCTTAGAGATTTTTAACTTTATTTAAGGAGAAGTCACAGAGCATCACATCACATCACAGATCAGATTAAAATATTCCACATTCAAACCATTATTAAAAAGATAATAAAAACCATCAGAAACAAAGTAAATATATATATATATATGTTAAAACGAAGATTTGCATGGGTTAAATATATAAAATACATATTTTGCGGGTTCATCCGTGTTAAAAACTTTTAATATCAATATACTGACGTTTCGACTTGGTCACACAAGCCATCCACAGAGTTATAAAAAGGTAGAAAGACGGTTGTAGAGGCGCTACAATCACTGGTTTGAATAAAACATTAAAAATCCCACCAATAGCAAAAATGTTAAATTTAAGAATGTTTTTTAAAGAAATCTTTCCAAATAGGAGGAAGTTTGCATGTATCATCTCGCTTATTGATACAATCTGGCCTTTTAAGTATCTCAATGGCTTCTCTGATTTTGCATTGGTAGAGATTATCACATCTGGATATGATCCTAGGATCATATCCAGATGTGATAATCTCTACCATCTAGGATCCATATCCAGATGTGATAATCTCTACCAATGCAAAATCAGAGAAGCCATTGAGATACTTAAAAGGCCAGATTGTATCAATAAGCGAGATGATACGTGCAAACTTCCTCCTATTTGGAAAGATTTCTTTAAAAAACATTCTTAAATTTAACATTTTTGCTATTGGTGGGATTTTTAATGTTTTATTCAAACCAGTGATTGTAGCGCCTCTACAACCGTCTTTCTACCTTTTTATAACTCTGTGGATAGCTTGTGTGACCAAGTCGAAACGTCAGTATATTGATATTAAAAGTTTTTAACACGGATGAACCCGCAAAATATGTATTTTATATATATAACATCAAAAATTCTAATATTAAATTAATTGATATCAACTAACAGAAAAATAGACAGAATTTAATTGATAACTTTTAAACTGAAAACCCAAATTCTACAAATTAACAACACAACAATTGAGGATCAAAAATCACATGACCTAATTAATTGGTGCAGTGGAGGGGGCACCAATGAAAGCCATAAAAAAGAAGAAAACAGCCAATGCTTGCAGACATGGTCAAAGGAAAATAAAAAATAAATTCATTTATCCTAACAAAAAAACTGAAAGTCAATTTCATTCATATATCAGCAAAGAGATTTAAAAATAAGCAATGCAACCATCTCTCAAATGATCAATCCCAGATGTAGAAAACAAACTGATAGTGACATAGGTAATTTAAAAATTGAAAGACAGGAAAGTCTAAATCTACCAGAAATTGTCTGGAATGAAAGAAAATTGAGCATCATAACTGAACTATTCAATAAATCCATACCAAAGCATCTCTTTGCAACATTCAAGATATCCCCCCCCCCCAAGACCATGGTGTTGTCTGCAATAGACAGCAATATTTCATTATATAAAATCACAAAAGAGTTGATGTATGAGGCAATAACATTAAATGGATACTGGGTCACAATGCAACAGATTGCAAACCATTCCAATGTCTGGTATCTAATACTGGAATTTTATAAAATCACACAAAGGGAGAGATTTCAAAGACAAGTCAAATCATTGGATAACTTTGCACTGATCACTATAGACTAAAACTATCACAATACCATTTCAGGAATAATTATGAACACATATCTGGGATACAAGACTTCCAAAGGATGATGGAACCATTTGGCAAGGTCATTATGTTCAAAATAGTATACTGAAAAGACACACAAATACCAATTGTGAATAACACTTATGAGTTCAGAATAAAATGGCATCCAGATACTGATCCAAATGATATACCAACACAAATCCTGGATCAGGAAGCATTTCTCATTTTATATATTAGAGGTCTAAAACCACAATGTTACTCATGTAAACAAAGGGAACATGTTACTGCACAATGTCCAAACTACCAGAATTTAAGTAGAAATCAAAACACACACAAAAGCAACAAAATATCAATACTAATATACAAACAGAAGAAAAGATAGCCATTGCCAAAAATAGCAGTGAACAACCTACACAAAGAAATAATAACAACAAAAAAGCAGGGATACCAAGCTTAGACCTTATAGATTTGTTCACAATAAAAAACAACAAAACTCCAAACCAAGGAACATGATCAAAGAGACAGCGGAAGCTACACATAAATTAACACAACAACTAAAGCAAATGTATATATGCCAGAATTTGACTGTGAAATGTATAAAATCACATGGCATACTATTACCAATAAGACAGCAATAGAAATTATGGAGACAATCCTATTGCCAAGCAACCTTAGCACAACAATGCAACTAACATACCTAATCCAAACAGAAAGTAAGAGAAAATCTGGGAGATCTACTAGAAAAAAAGCTAAGAAAAAATGAAGACAGATGATAACTTTGATTCACCATATCTTTGATTATATAAATGAGATCTCAAGTCCAATGAAAATAATCACAAATTTATTTGAAAACCAGTTAATTATCACAGAATTATAAACTGAAGAAGCACAAGACACACAAACCCTCAATACAAAAACCAATTAGAATAATGATACAAAAGTCGACAAAACAGATTAAAAACAAATGAAAATAAAACAAATCAATAAAAATACACAATGTAAAGCTCCAAAACAACCACAACAAAAATACAAAACAATCCCAGCTATATAGTTAATGAAAATTAAAATTGCAGTGCTAAATGTCAGAAGCATTAATCCAATAGCAAAAATATATCAGCTCAACAAATGGATTAGCATCTTACAAACACAAATACTAGGACTCCTAAAAACAAAAATCTATAATGACTCACAAATTAATCCAGCCACATACCAAGACAAACAAAGTTTTCCACATACTCCAGGGTCATATCATCACCTTCAGCAAGCACAGGAATATGTATAGCCTCAAACTGCAATTTTTAAATCTTCAAAATTATTTACATTGACTCACATCTCCTAATCACTACATTCCAGAATCAAATTACCACACTCAACATTGGTTTTGTGTATGCACTCCCGGGTACCAGCATAATAGCACATATAATTCTCACAATAAATTCTCAGCTTGCAACCAGCCACAACCCAACAATATTAATAGGTGATTTTAACTTAAGCTATAAAAAAATCAATACAAAATGGTACATCAATTAAACCTGAAACTCATGAGTGCTCAGGGCTTTATTTCCACAGATTCAGTAACATTCTATAATCAATAACACCTCACACTTATTGCTCTATTCTACTAAATACCAATAATTCATCACTTAATCAACTTCCAATTCAATCCATGCCTGTTTTCAGACCATGTTGCACAAATAATTACAATAAATTTCTCATTTCCAAACAACATTCACTCATTGAAAAAAACAATCAGACTCTTACTCCCAATAACCACTACAAAATCCTATTCCCAGAGACATCATGCTAAATAAAATTAATGATAAGTTGTAAGATCCAATTCAAAAATACCAATCATTTATCAACATGCTTTTTTCCAATATACATCACATGACAAGATACTCACCATCACTCTTCCAATTAATAGCATTAGCAGACAATCTCCACAAGATAATCACCATCACCAGACTCGTGCACAACACCCATCAATCCATACAAAAACTAACAAAGCTATACTACAATACATGTAAACAAAAGAATTTCTTGCCACAAAAAAAGAAAAAAATATGCCTTACCCAACAACACACATGGACACACCAATATATCCACTGGGCACTAGGCTATCTGTTAACCAAAAAAATGCCCATGGCAATTGAGATAAGCAGCCAAGTCTATCAGGTCATAATGTGCTGGACCCCATATACCAACATTTTAAGCAAAAGCTTCAAACATATAAACAATACACACCAATCAATGATGAATTTGTAATACCTGAAATAGATATTTCCTTTCAGATCCAACAATTTGCTGAAAAGCTTAAAAAAATTCCCAACAGTTGGCACCCTGGAACCAATGTTATACCAGTATTTGTATTTTCACATATGAATCAATTTACCACAGAGTACTTTGAAACCTTGCTAACTCTTATCACAAAAAATATACAATGTGAGAGGTCTACATCCAAATAACAATTGTTCCATTTACCAAAAAACAAATCATTTCAAATCTCAACAACCTTTGTCCCATATCTATTGGGAATTAAATTATTGGAAAATGTAATTAAATATAAAATAGAAACAATCATACTGTGCCTGATAACAAACATGCAGTATGCAAAAAGGAATCTTCCACCACACAGATTGCATTTGTATTTAAAATGATACAAAGTGCAGCAAGATAAAAAGTGGGCCCCAATTTCAATTCAACTGGATATACAGGCAGCATTTGATTCTCTTGCAATAGATGTCTTAATGAACATTCTTGCAAATACAGCATTTCCACCCATTTTATTATATATCATCACAAATCTCTTACTCAACAAAAAGATACACCTCACATTTAGTGGCAGAAACACAACAACATTTACTCCCACACTATCAATTTCACAAGGATCTCCACTCAGTGCACTTCTGTTTTTTCTATATATAAATACACTCTTAAAACAGATTGCAAATGAATTACCAGGTATATTAATATTATGTACTGCCAAACATATATAATGTATTGCATACATCGATGATGTGACAGTGTTTCTACATCACATAAAAAATAACAGTATTAGAAAGAATACTACAAAATTACACAGATATACACAAATTACAATTCAACCTAACAAATTCTACACACAGTTATATCAAGAAAAATCTACTCCATTTCTTGGATTCCAATTTTACCTGGAAGCACATGGAATGGGACAAACACTTCAAACTAAACTCAAACAGAAAGTAACAAACATAACCACATTTTTATCAAATGAACACTTATCTTTATATTCAAAAGTGCATCTATTTTAAATACTCATAACAACAAGAATTGCATATTATTCTCCTATTTTCAACTTTACAAAAATCTTTACAGTGGTCATATCATTCTGTAGCAAACTACTATGAAATAAGAAAACTGTAGCCATTTCAATCAAACAACTCAGTCAGTCAAATATATGGAATGGTCTGGGGATACCCACAATACATGTGTTGCACACACAAAAACAACAAACCTATTGGCAAAGATCACTACATGGTTTCAGCAGCTACAAAGCCTCCTTGATATAATTCCTACAGATTGTCCACCCCCCACATATGGATATCTAGTATCATTAGCACACCCAGACATATGAGTTGATCAACACAGCCACAAACAACCATACCTTTAGAACAATGTTGGGAGTAAACAACAAGCATCTCTTTAATAGAAAATGGTCATTGGAACCAAAGTTCATTGACTTTTTGATCAAGCTAAATCTATTTGCATTATCAACATCCTATTTTTTATGATACTATCATTTTTATAGATCAATAGACCCATTTTGCAACCTATGCCATGCTGCTGAAAAAACACAACATCACAAAATTGTACAGTGCTAAATACTACACAAAACAATATGCTAAACAGTATAAAACAAAACAAACTATACAACAGCTAACATATTTTATACACAAACTGACAACTCCTACAGCATGAGCATCAATCTTTGGACTTTATACATTTTGGTGCACATGATGTATATTCAGCCTGGGAAATAATATCAGACAGCATCCGGCAACATTTTACAACAAGCTACAACAAATAAAGAACAGAGATGCCACCCAGTTATCTCTTCAGCCACCTGGTGACTATTAAAATTACAAGATAATTTATAAGAGCATACAAAACTAGTCATTATATAAGCCCAGCCTATACAAATAAAACCAGCTATGAACAAGAAACTAAAAGAACAACATAAAATATGGATTCTCACACAGCTGAACAAATGAATAAAACTTTTGACCACTGAACAAAGATAATAACAAAATATTAATGAGAGATGAAAGGAGAAACACTACCTAACAACAAGATCAGAAATGAATAGCAAAATTATTCTAAAGCAATAGAAATAAGTTATAGTGGTGATGAAATCACTCAAAAAATTACAGATTTAAAAGAAAATAATCGTTACAAAAGAGCAGGAAAAAACCCAAACTGGTTATGTCCATATTACAATACAAATATTTTTATTCTGCTAAAGATTATTTACTGTAGCTATGGGTTTTATATTGAAAAAAAAAAGAATCTGCAAGTAAAAAAAGAAAAGTACTCCTTAATGCCATGATTGAATACAATATGCATATTGAGAAAGCTAATGATTTAAGTAAAAGCTTGATATATAAAATAAAATGCCTTGTAATTAAATTATATTACATTATTTCACATGTATATGAGTTGGATTCAAATCTGGGATTTCAATTTTTTCAGATTTCAAACAGAATTAGAATTCTTTTTCCAGGTAGTTTCCCATAACTAACATGAGCAAGTCATCTAATATTGTTTGATAAATGATGTAAACAAGAATTGAATACTTTTCAAAGGTCACTATCTGTCTCTTAGCAATGTTGTTTTCTTTATAAAAATTTTTTTGACATTTCTCTTGCAGTGGAATATTTAAAGTTGTTTTATAGTATACCTACTTATATAAATACTGAAGCTAACAGTGACATGAGACTATCTAAAACAGCAGTTCTCAAACTGTGGGTCATGACCACTTTGAGGGTGGAACAACTCATTCCCAGAAGTTGCCTAACCATTAAAAAACATATTTTTGATTCATAACAGTAGCAAAATTACAGGTTGGGGGTTGCCACAATATAAGGAACTGCATTAAAGGATTGTGGCATTAGGAAGGTTGAGAATCATTAAGCTAAAACATAAAGAAAAATAAAAAGTTTACCTTTGAAAAGTGCAGATAGTGTATTCAATGAGTAGTAAAGGTTTTAATATCTTTCCACTGTGATCTTTATTGACTGGAAATGCAACGAATCACTTGAGAATTTGATTGACACTGAGGTCTTTATCTTTTACATATTAGATAATATTATAGTACTGTTGAGTTGAATATAGATCAGCTACCTAAAATGTATCCAAATGGGCTTAAGAAATGCTTCTCTATTTCTAGGCTATAGTCTCTACTCTCACTAAAACTTAAAGTCATAAACATTTTAAAATATACTGCAAATACATAGATAATTGTTTACAACTATGATTCAAAATTGAAAAAAAATGCAATCTTGTAAAATATTTGGCAGGCCACACAGTAAAGAGAAAATTGTTTTATATATATTATGTATATTACAGTTCTGCAGAAGACTTCTGACAATTGAAATTGGCAGTTATTTCCAAAATAAAGTATTGCACTTGAATTGTGTAAATGCATAGAAGTATTATTGTTGTTCATTTATATTAGAAAACATGTTTTTCTAAGTATTGGTAGATGATATTCGTAACATGACTGCATATAAATGTTTTTTTTTTAAACCATTGTAAATTGGCAAAGAAAAGAACAATATATGGAGTGTTTTACTGAAATCTATTAATACTTAATAGATAATCTTAGAATTAATTTATTTGGAAGATCATGTGATATTCAAGCATCCAAGTAATAGGTTAGGCATCAAAGTTCAATTAAATTATCCTAAGTGTTCTTTTTTACTCTACTTAATAAAAAATGATCTGCAATTTTAATGACTGAGTTAACCACTCTTCTGTTTGTATTAAAACATATTTAGTGCTAATACCAATAATTTACATACAAAAAATGATGTGTACTTGATGCTCAGTATGTAACTAGCTCACAATCATTTCAGCCTGACATCCATTATTGCTCAGTGAATAGCTATCTAATTATCATTATTAGCTATAGGATAAAATTAGTCTAAGTTAGAGCTTGGATGCACTGAGTGTAAAAAAAAAACAACAATATAATTGCAGGACACACACATGTATATATATATATATTGAATTATATATTTTCATGGAATGTTATTATAATAAAAAATAGAAATGAGATTATATCCATGTAAACAGAGATAACTTGTAGTTTTGATGTTGCCAAGAAACTATTGATTATTTTTAATTGATAACCCCTGAGGCTAAACAATTTTCTCAATAACCTACAATAGTTATTTTGTTGGAGTCCAGCTCTGGCCAGTCCAAATCCAAGGAAATAAAGAAAAAATAACTGCTGTAGAAATGAGTTTTGCAATTGTTACACAGACCAATTTGTAAAACAAAAATACATCTGCATATAGAACATGATAGTCTATTTTTCAATTTATTTGATATTTTGTGATGCTGCCACATAATTTCTTCAACAGAAAACTTGTCTTTTGAAATACTTCAACACCATGTCTAATTGTACCTCTTCAATGTGTCCTATTCTTTACCATGTCTGCCCAATGGTAACAAATGAGACCATTTTTCTTTAAAATGTCTTTGAGGTAATCCTTATAGTGTAGAAGAATCTACCTCTCACATGAAAACCATGGTGAAGTTGATCATAAAATAACCTTCTAGAAAGTCTTGTATTGTTCATTCATTTTACACATTCAATCCAACTGACAGTGTTATATTATAATAGTGAACTATGATGTATAACATCCAGAAAGTTAAAAAAGATAGTAACTGTTTTTATAATCTAGCAGTGTGACACTACTTTCAATGCAAATGAATATGAACATATTTGAATTTTTAGGGCCCAAGTCACTAATAAGTTATGTAAACCTTCATTCAAAGTAACAATTTACAAAAAATTCTGTATTGTATGAATAAAATTATGATGCACTGAATATAAATATTTGTAAAACGTAGTGGAATGATATACTGTGCTTCATATTTTAAAATAAATCTACTGGGAAGGAGTTGAATTTACAATTGGGATATGTAGACATATCTTTTATTCTTTTCACAGAATAAAAAAAATTATAAGTGAAGTTTGAAAAAGTTACATAAACTAGTGTTAAGGACTAATTTTATTACTAATACTTTCTCGATTTTACTATAGCTAAAACATCTAAGAAATTGTTACAATTAACGTTATTTATTAGTTTAATTTCTAAAAATAATAAAGACAAATTGTTAGGTTAAGCCAAGGGGGGGGGGGATGGCTGTTTTTTTTTTTACTTATGTAATTTGTTCAAGTATCTTAATTTAATATTATTATTATAATTTTTAAAAAAAAATCGCACTATCTTATAAATCTTTTTGCAAAATTAAACTTTTGGGCCCATAATAAAAGTGTGGTCAGAAACTGGTTCTACAAATATTTGCATACAAATACAGTCCTGATGAGATAATAAGATATCTAACCCGATTGAGTGCTAATCTTTATTTTATCTTTACATGGAAAGAGTTGGAGTAATATTTAGAGATTCTAGAGTGTGTGATCAATTTGACTCTCAATGGTTTGAGTATTCTACTTGACGCATAAAAACAGAAGACTGTTGTGTAAAAAATTTTTCAATTGAAAATGTAAATCTTTGTATAAATTTATTTGGTATCTATGTTTTAATAATGAATTCTGAATATGATATATCTAAAAGTTGGATTAGTTATTTATTATTTAAATGAGTTGCAAAAGTAAATTGATTTTTATATAGATAATAACTAAAATTCAGTTCCCCAGTTATCATTGCTTCTGAATTAAAATATACATAGATAAAAGAATATTTAGAATTTGCATAATACTCTAATATTTAATATAAATAGCGCTATCAATCGATATCGTTAAATCATTCACTCCTGCGATCATTTAAATATATATGATATACAACTGGCGTAAAAGCTGAATTTTAATGATCTCTTATATAAAAACACAGAAGAATTGTGAGTGATGGAAGTTAGATAAACCTAA
Source organism: Epiperipatus broadwayi (assembly GCA_028023455.1). Classification (NCBI taxonomy): domain Eukaryota; kingdom Metazoa; phylum Onychophora; class Udeonychophora; order Euonychophora; family Peripatidae; genus Epiperipatus; species Epiperipatus broadwayi. The sequence continues at coordinate 1,462,685 of JAQFVV010000021.1, read as the reverse complement.
CTTATAAAAATTAACGAATCGTCTAAATTGAAAAAAAAATAATAATAATAATTAATAAAACATTTTTTATTCTTCTAATGCATGTGTATAAAATTAAATGTTTAAAAATTAAATTTAAAATCAAAATAACAGGCGATAAGAAATTCGAAGATTTAAATCTAAAATGTCATTTTACTTTAAGAAAAAATTCAGTTTCAAAATTGAATTTCAATAAGCTGTCAAGACGAGATATTTCTCAAAGAAATTTATAAAATAAAGAGTATTACATTGCGCATATATTATACTTGACAAACAACGCAAAACTATGACTTATCACATGATTCTATTACATAAAGATGGTTCGCATGATTCTATCACTTAGAAAAAAAAACTATGACATTATTAATAAACATGACGAATAGCTAAAAGTCATAGATATTAATCCTGGACAAATGTTGTATAAACAACAAAATAACTTACTGCAAATGATCCCGATCACACTAAGAAGTTAATAATGTTAAGTCTTTTTCCCCCCTCTGGAGGAATTTCTCACTAGTCCAAGAATACTTACAGGAAGGAAAGATTAAATGAAAATTTAATGCTGCCTCCGTTTTCCTTTATAATTATTGGACAACCATTTGAAAGTCATAGAAGTATTTCAGAGTACAAATACTAATGAAAAGTACAATTAAAAACCATAGCATAAAGTAATTGAAGTGATTTGATATGAGCTAATGTCAAACAAGTACTGTTTTTTGTCAAAGAGATATAAAACATTAGCAATAAAAAGCCTTATGAAAAGGTTTATGTAAAATTTGTGTGTGTGTGTAAATATATATCCTTCCAAAAAAGATATTTTATCATTTTCCTCAGCAAATGTAAATCTACAAGATTCTATGCTAACATGCTCCTAAAATGAGACCATTTCCTCCAACTATTCATCTAAAAGTGTCTAAAACTTGCTGTGAATCTTATGTTTGTAATTAGAAAGTCAAAGACTTGGATGTAAAGTCTGAAAATAATCCATCCACAAAGTAATATATTTTGCTATTTTTCAGCCACTTTATGACATGTAACCCACAAATCAAACACATACCTTCTATATAAGAAACTATTTCTTTCTTATTTACAAAGCCCTGTGAACAGCAAACATGGTTCAAATAAATGTATATCACCATCATCATCAATCGTTATCAATTCACTGCAGGATAAAGGTCTCTTCAAGTTCAATCCATTTTCTCTGATCTTTAGTTCTCTTCTCCACATCACCCCTGCACACTTTCTTATTTCATCCATCCACCACACATGTGGTCTCTTTCTGAGTCTTTTACAATCTCTTGGAATCCAGTTTAAGATTTTAATTGTCCATATATTATCATCTCTTCTAGCAATATGTCCAGCCCAATTCCATTTTTTCAATGAGGTCAGTAACACCTGTTTGTTCTCTTACCCATATATTGTGTTTTTGATCTCTTCTTGTTAATCCCACCATGCCTCTCTACATACTTCTTTGAGTGCTGAAATCTCTGTATTACTTTTCTATTAAGTGTCCAAGTCTCAGATCCATAAGTAAGAACTGGTAAAACACATTTATTAGAAAACTTCCTTTTCAAATACACAGGCATATTTCCTTTTAGTATCAAATTATTTCTACCAAACACACTCCAACCAAGTTTAATTCTTTAATTTCATCCATTCCATTTTATTAATAAACTGACCAAGGTATTTGTAACTGTTAACTTCTTCTAACTCATTATAATCAATCTTTATTTTTATATTTTGAAAAATTCCATTAAACATTCATTACTTTAGTCTTTTTAACATCTATCTTTAGTCCTACATTCCTACTTTCATCTGAGAACCCCTGCAACATTTCCTGAAGCTCTAAAGCATTATTTGTAAAAACAACTACATCATCTGTAAAATGTAAATTATTTAAATAATCTCCATTTACTTTCACTCATTTAGCTTCCCATTTTAATCCACAAAATACTTCTTGCAGCACTGCTGTAAAAAGTTTTAGAGATATGGAGTCACCCTGTCTTACACCCTTTTCAATATTGATTTTCCTAGTATCATTATGTAATCTAATTGTTCCTGTTGCATTTTTATAAATCTTCCTTAAAATATTACAATATCTCAGATATATACTTTGATGACCCAATACTTTAATCACTGAAGAAATGTTTATAGAATCAAATGCCTTTTCATAATCTACAAATCCAAAGCATAATGACAATTCATATTCATTTGTCCTTTCTATAACTTTTCTCAATACCTGGATATGATATATTTTACTAAAATCATTTTTAATCCCAGTTCGTTCTCTTGGTTAGTGGAAATCCAATGTTCTCTGTAGACGAGTTGTAATTATCTTGGTAAAAATGTTGTATAAAACTGATAAAAGGCTGATAGGTCTGCAATTTCTAATATCTTCTTTATCACCTTTTTTAAATATTAATATTAATACTGCATTCTTCCAATCATCTGGTATATCTTTATCATTTAGACCATTGGTATATAACTTTGCTAAAAAAAAATCTATTTCTTCATCTGCTTCTTTTAATATATCAATTATAATTCCAACATAATTTATACAATTCTTGATTTTAATTACTTCTTAAATCCTCTATGTCATAATTGGAAAAAAAATAACACGAATTAGTTGATAGAAAAGTCTAAAGAAATGAATTGATACAAGGAAATGGATATGAACCTTAAGAAGTCTTTTATGAATGGAAATTTTATTAAACAATAAAAATTATTGATCACTGCCCGTGTTAACTTGTTTCCCATTAAACTTTAACAAAAACTAATCTAGCGTCTAAAATGATAAATACTTTATAAAGCAACAGATCTAATATTACAAAATTAATAAATATTACATTTTTAAAAAGTAGAAATTTGTTATATCTAAAAGCATATAATATTCATAAATCAAACAGACTTCATTTATTAATAACATTTTCAAAAAGTTCTTTCAGCTTATGTGGATTTTATATGTAAAATTCAAGATTAAAATTCTGGTTTATATTTAGGTGTGAAATCATTAATTTATTTAATTTTGAAATATATGGCAGGTAAGATGTAAAGTAGATTTTTATTTGATCGGACATATGAAATGAATGAAATGTAATTTAAACTTTCCCCAAAAATATGTTGTAATAAATTTGAGTGTGATGTTTATAAAAGAAACAAATCCTGCTTGTATTATAATGATTATTACAAAGATAATCTAAAATTGTTTATGTTGATGGCTTTCAATGGAATAATATATCAGGAGACAATATAATAGAGAATTACAATTGGACAGAGTATTGAAGTCTTTCAAAAAGTAGTTAATTGCAGAAGAATATAGAAATTAGTATCAGAGAATAACAAATAAAAAGTACGGAAGACTGTAATGCATATATGTGGATGGATTTTTAACTTATGGATCGGCATATATAACTAGCATAAACCGAATCTTTAATATTTAATTCTTTGACTTATATTAGTTTTTTTTTCTAAAACGACTCTACTTATGGATGATAATGAAGAAGTTAAAACAAATATAGGTAACTTACTAAAACTTAAAGATATCTTCAGGATTCCTCAAAGATTCACCAGGTTACTTATATGCACAGGTTACTTATAGGCATATAATGGTTGAATAAGAATAGATTTTCTTAAACAAATCCTAAATTTATGTATTCATTATATTTTCAGTAACTTTTTTATTAAGTTTCATTTACATGACAAATGCTATTCGACATTAAAAACAATATTTTCTATTTATCATCATCATCACTATCAACTATTATTGATTGACTGCACAATGAAGTTTCTGAGTTTAATTCAGCCTCTCTGATCTCTAGCCTTTCTTCTCTACATCACACTAGCAAATTTCCTTATTCCATCCATCTATCTCACATGTGGTCTCTTTTTAGGTAATTTAAGATTTCAACTGCTCATTCATCACCATCTCTTCTAACAAAATGTTTGTTCCAGCTTCACTTTAGTCTCTTAATTTTTTCAATGATGTCACTAATAACTGATTCCTCTCTCACTCATGTATGTTGTTTTCAATCTCTTCTTATTACTTCTGACATACTTTTCTCCATACTTCATTGAGTGGCCTAAAGTATCTTTATTGCTCTTCTGTTAAGTGTCCAAGTCTCAGATCCATTAATAAGAACTAGTAAAACACATTAAAAACCCTTCTTTTCAAACCCATAGGTATATTTTCACAATATAATGATATTTGTGAATATGAATATACTTTCATCATGTGCATTGGAAATTTAAAAATAACCACCTTATAATTTTAATATAGCTTTTTAGGTTGATAAATATTTTGTTAATCTCTTTTATACACACACACACACAAATGAATTGAAAGAATGCTAAGAACTTGTATTCATCATTAAATGCTTAATCCAAAATACCTATATATAAATTAAGGAGATTCAAAGGTAAACATTAACACAAAGGCAGAATGTGCATCTGCATAACAGATCCAAACATTTCATTATGATGTCATGCATGTTTTTAGATCATAAGTGGAATTTGATAAGATGCATGGTTTGTTAGCAACACAGACTCTGTGATGAACCTGAAAATTTGGTAGTGTTCAGTTAAATGAAGTTTGGAATATATGCGACAAAATTTAAATTGTTATTTATTGGAGTAGGTTTAATGCAGAGGTGAGAACATATTTTTGGCTAAGAATCACATGGGTTTTTGTAAGTCCTCTAGCAGGCCATATATCAAACATGTTTTTCTTTCTAATAGTATGAGGTACTCATAATCGAAAAAAAATGTTGTAATTACACTGGCTATCTTACCACAATCTACCAGTCTTATACATCCTTATATACTTTAATATATTTATATTAAAATTTAAAAAAACACAATTACACTTGTGCACAATCTATAGGTCACATTGTCATTATAATGGACCATAGTTTCTGATGGTTGATCTAAGGTATTGTTTTTCAATACTTACTTTCTGAAAATAATGCTCTTTACTGACAACACATTTAAGACTTGAATTAATAATAATTTTGAAATGTTGTATTTTTTGCATGAATCATTTATATTAATGCATAAAATTAAGATGCCATGGTAATTTGATAGCACATCTTAACCAGCTTCCTGTACATATTTTGAACGCTTGCCATTTTTATAAGTAATACAAAAGAACCTGTAACTAAGTATGTAGTTTAATATTTTCATATAGCCAGTATACTCTCAACACATTATCATCCTACTCGTAGCTATCAAAATTATAACAATTCTACATTAAATAACGTTTAAAACAAACATTTGTTTTATTTATTTGTATGTTATTGATTCTTTGATTCATAACGGAGTTATGTCTTCGTGTAATAAATGATGATTCTCTTGTTCGTTCTTTTTTTATTTTTTTCAATAACTACTTCAACAATACCTGGTTTGAACCCAGGTTTTTTCACATTATTTTTTATAATTGTAAAATTTGGCCGCCTTTATAGAATTAGTTCTTGGTTTGCTGCACACAAGCGTATGTTATATTATAAGGAGTATTATACCATTCGCGTCCTTAAACTTCTGCATTATTTTCGTTGTACATACAACATTAGAACGATTCAGTTTATCGACTTTACTTTTCTATTGTTGATTAATCAGTTCAAAGTCGTAAATGTCCTAAAGTTAACGTTAAAATTCTCAGCATATATTATATTTCACTTCCGTTATGTAGCTTGTAATAATGAAATTCATCTCTAATCCTTTCTTTTTCGTTTTTGTATATATTATTTAGTTTAAAACGCTCTGCATATCTATGTCAGGTTCATATCAGGCAAAAAAATATAACTTACTATAAATAAAAAAAATTTTCCATGCCGAAAATTGATTTGCGTCCAAACATTAATTCATAAATTTTTAATATTTCATTTTTTAAAATATTAATACATATTTTTTTTTATTAATAAAAGTTATTCTTTTTTTTTGGAATTTTTTTTTTTTTTAAGTAAAATACTGTTTTATGAATGACAGAATTTGCTTCTAGATCTTATATATATTTTGTAGTAAAATCTACATTCGTAATCCATTTTCTTTTCAGCCAATGATGTCATAAAACTTCTCATTTCAAAACAATGTAATTAAAGCAAAAATAAATGCATACATTTATTCTAAATACTATTGCTTTTTAATATTTACTAAGGCAATAAACCTAAAGCATGTGCGATGTGATGTGATGTATTATGGCTTCTCCTTAAACGAAGTCAAGAATATCTCAGCAATTATGCCCAGATAAACCTGTTAGCCACTTTCTTTTACATTCCCCACTCTAAATTTACCCATAATCTGCTCTATCCCATTTCCACAACATAGTTTTTGTCAACTCTATAACCTTTATATCTAAATCTCCCTTATCTTTTCCCAAACCCAGCATAAAAACCAATAATTCACTTTCTGTATAATCACTCTTTTCATATTTATTTTTCCACAACTTTATTATATGTACCCTTTCTGTTTTCAAACATTTACATTCAATTAACAAATGCCTAATATTTTCAATTCCTTCCTTACATAATTTATAAAATAAATCACCCATATTTTTCCATTTACATGTATATTCTTTTGTAGCTAAAGATCCCGTTCGAGCCTTAAACAATAAACTACTTTCCTTACTATTATCATAAATTAACTCACACCTAATATTCTGTTTATTTTTATATATATTTAAACTCTTTTTACTCTCCATACTATTTCTCCATCTCTCTAACTCCCTAGTCTTTATTAATAAATTTATTCTTTTATCCCATTCCTTACTACTATAACACTCAATAATCCTCTTAACACAATCATCCCATCTTTTGTACAAATATACTGATATAAATTTTTTATCCAAATCTTTTGCATAGCACATTACCTTTCTCACCCATCTTGTTACCTGCCCTTTACTCATAACCCAATTAAATACTATTTTAGCTATTCTTTTATTATCCATAAACTGCAATCTACCAAACATTTTCATTTTACTTTTTGCATCTTTCATATGAAAACTTGACCATCCCATTTCTCCTTGAATTGCCTCCCTTGCTGTCCATACTTCTGCATCCAATGCATGTCTTCCTACTTCCCTTTGAGCTTTTTCTAAATAATCTAATATCTTTTTACTAACATATAATGCATCATTATCATATGTTAACCCTGCTACTGCAACTCCTTTCCATATAATTCTAGCTACATCATATTTATTATATGAAAATACTGTTAATTTCTTTATCAATTCCTTTCTTTTCTTTGCTTTATTTATCAATTTTTTCTCCCATTCAAAATGCGAAAGTAGGGACCTCTACAGGTCTTAACCAGAAGCTTATGATTTGCCACCTATAATGCTCGAAAGTTTCCCACTCACTATGTTATTTGATGGCGAATTGTTACATGTCGTGCACTTCTGGCTTATGAAGATCCATCTTCATAGTATCTAACCATTTTTTTTTAAAAAAAATATTGTATGCTATCATTGAGCAATGCCTCCTGATTTTATTTAGCTTTATTTGGGTCATCTTTTTTCTCCGAGCATAGCCAATCTACTTCACCCTTTACGTAGGGAATTATTTAATAATGCTTAGCTTATAGCAATGATTTGTATACATTCATATTCTCCAATCATCGATATACTTACACTACACATTCTAAAAAAAACTTCATCATCTGTAATGACTAGGATAAAATAACTCAGTTTTTAAATTTGCTTACGTAAAAAAAAAAAAAAAAAAGTTTCTAAAAGCAAATGTGGACCATTTCATAAATATTTCTAAATGTTTGTTGTTAAAAAAAAGAAATCCAACAATAGTAATTGAAAAAGCTTATATTTCAATTTAAATATGCAGAAATACTATAGAGAAATAAAATTCTACTCCAATACGGCTATCTTGAATTCTAAACATTGAGTTGTTTTCCAATTTTGGACTAGTAGTTGTTATTAAAAACAGATAAGTAAAAACAGAATAAAAGAATGACTGTTAGATGAAAAGAGCATTACTTGAAAATTACTTGTTGACAAAGCCATAAATACAAAACTAGCCTGAAGATATGAATGGAATAAAACGATATGGATTAAATAAGCACTATCTAGTATCTATTGATTACTCAGGCTTATAATAGATGACAGCACTGAAATAGAATATAAATAAATAGATTGAAAATCAAAAATGCCCTAGTATATTAAAAGATTTTATAGATATAATAAACACCTCCACACTTCCCCATTCTTTTCAAATTCATATAAATAAAGATATAATAAAAGACAAATGATCCCCCAAGATGCATTTCATGCTGAACCAGTACTCGTCAGTTGGCCCAGGTCACCATCTCTCATATATCTCTATTATATGCAGGGTATTTATCTGGAGTAAATTGTTACATTTTCATTTACCATTGTCAAACTCCATCCACAATCATTTATGTGTTTATGTTAGAAATCGATTTGAGCTAACTAAACAATAAGGCTTACAATACTATTTGACCTTCTGTTGTCCTTTTGACACAAATTCCTATGTTTTTTTTTTGTATAAAAGTAGTATACAATTATATATGCAAAAAATCATAAATCTTAGATTTATGAATATTAATAATAAAGTATCATACACTAACCCTAAGTTTTAAATATCTAAGGTAGCGCTTCTGTAATGCATATCTTCTCTTATCCTGAGCCAATTATCAGTATCAATCTACAATAAATATTGCTTCACTATCATCATTATAGAAAATGATCTCCGACTAATTTCTTACCAAGATACTTTGTATTATATATATATTAATATCATACTGCTTTTCCTTTTTTTTCCATCTCTCATTTCGATAACTAATTTGTCAGTTTAAACATACACAGACATCTTAATTTATTCACAGTAATTAAAACAACAAACTCAAACATATACTGGAGTTACTTTTAATATTTTTAAAATTCTCTTGATTATCTAGAATAAAAAACACATTTGTCAAGCATTGGTGGTAGAGAGGTCAGCGACAGCTGCTTTACAAGCAGTTGTCCCGGGATAGCGGGTTTGCTTCCCAGCTAATGCTATGGCACACAAGAAAAAAAACAAATTTCTCTTTAAAAAATGCAGAAATATATACACTTTTCTATAATAAGATAAATTATGTCTTCACATCATTCACTTAACATTCTATACATTCATTTACTCACTCATCATCAAGTGCACCCTTCATCCATCCAAATATCCATTTTTCTATGTACCTGCTATCTATTTTTAACATATTACCTAATCATCTGTCATAATCGATTTACCCATCCATCATTTCGTGCAGCTATTCATTCTTTTTTTTTTCATACGTCCAATGCTTTGCCGGGAAGTGCTTCTAAGGCAGCTATGCTAACCACTAGGCCATCAACACTTGACAGCTTCTGGTACCCAATTGTCATTTTTTTACATAACTATTTTGCCATCATACCTAACTAATCGTCTATTTATTTATTTAATCTGTCCATCAATATCTCAATGACCTTTGATGATTCATCAAAATAAATGTATCCTTTCTATATTAAAAGTCTGGACCCTCAACAAATAATAGCTAAAATCAAGTGAAATATAGTTAGCTATTAATCAGATATCTAAAGAAAATATTCTACTAAAAAAATATTTACCCTGTCTGGAACACTTTTCTCTGATCTGAACTTGAATTTGATCAGCATAGCCAATCTATTACATAAACAATTCTGGAATCAAAATTATTCAGCCCTTTTTTATCAAAACAATGCATTTTTGCCTTTTGCATAAATTTTTATTCCACTAATAATTTTTTTATTTGATTTCTAATAACTAAATCATATATGCTGATAAAATAGTGTTAAATGAATTTCAAAAAAATATATTTTAACTTGGACTACCCAACCATATATGTTTGTTTTTTTTTATTTAAAAAAAAAGATAATTTTAAATCATTTATTCAAATATTCATTCATTTTCTCATATAACCATCTAAATATTTATTAAAGCATTTATTTTTTTATCTATCTACCTGACTATTTATCTACTCATCAACTTTTCTATTTGTTTGTGTGCTATTAACCTATATCTTTATCCATCAATTTATTTACTTGTATTTATCTATTTATTTTTTTATCTCTCTGTTTATATGCATATATATATATCCCTGTTTTCTCTAAACATTCATCAATCAAACCATCTATTCATTATTTATCAGCCAAACAATCTATCTATCTATCTATCTATCTATCTATCTATCTATCTATCTATCTATCTATCTATCTATCTATCTATCTATCTATCTATCTATCTATCTATCTATCTATCTATCTATCTATCTATCTATCTATCTATCTATCTATCTATCTATCTATCTATCTATCTATCTATCTATCTATCTATCTATCTATCTATCTATCTATCTATATCTATTTATCTCACTCTGTATGTATCTATGTATCTATGTATTTATCAATCCATCTATCTATTTGCCTATCAATCTATCTGTCTGTTTATCTATCTGTCCATTCGTCCATCCATCTATCTATGCCTATATATATATTTCTCTATTTATTTCTCATTATCTATTATTCTCCCCATCCTTAATTTTTATTGTATATATGTCTTTCTTCTAGTGCGTTAATTCTGGATTGTATATGATTTCTCTACCTAACCACAGGAATATAATCACAAAAACTCACAAGTACAATGGTATAATAAGTTAAACAGGCAAAACTCTTCATACATATTGATCATGTGATGTTTATTGATATAATAAGTTACCAAATCAATAGTGTGGATTGTTTTGTTTATTTATACATTAGAATGCTAATGTTGTTTGCATTCTTTTGTTTGCTTTATAATATTTTTAGATTATTTTCAAATATTGTGCAGTGAAGCTGCAATAAGAGCAGCATCAATATATACTATTTTAATTATATGCTCTCCAATATATATATATATAAACAAAAAAATAAATCATTATAATGCATAAATTTAATTAATTTTGCTACAGCATCAATCTTTTTTCCATCTCATAGCATTATACACATTCTCATTTCTTTGGATTAAATTCAAAATACATAGGCATTTTTATTCTTTTTTTTTCCTTCTGATTTTTGATGTGGTACAATATTTTGCATAATAAAATACATGTTAAGCATAAAACTAATAAATTTTATGAAATGTCAGAAAATTCATAAAGTATTTTTTAAGTGATAAAATGATTAATTTGATAGTGACAGAAAAAAAGAACTGTAAAGTAATATTCTAATGTATTATAAAGCTTAAAGTTTGAAGAGTAACTAAAAAATCTGAAATGGGTGATGGCAAATAAAAGATGACTGCATAAAAATTCTGAAGTAGATGCAGACTTAAAGACATCAAAACAATTTAAAAGCCATAATCTTTTGGTAGCAAGATTGTATTTCATTTCCATAGAGAAAAATGTTATTAAAAAGAAGAATATCATTTAAAGCAGTGGTGGTGAATCTATGGCATGCAGACCAGAGGTTGACACATGTGAACTTTTTAATGGCTTGTGAACTATTTACAGCTCATAATTTTCTAAGATTGTAAATAAATCATTCAATTTTTTTTTGTTGTTAAAATCTGTACTAATAAAAATTTACTGTAAACTAATGATAAAATAAATAAATATAATGTTATAGTAGAATTCAGTTTACAATTGAACTCTGATTAGAAATAGTAAATAACAAATTTGGAAAAAATAATTTGTACATACATGTATGTGGTAATGATAGTGATACATAAGTAAGTCAAAGTGGTATCATATTCTATAAATCTGTCAAATGATTCCAATAAAACTACGAAGTAAACTCAATAAAATATTTTCTAAATCTTGGAAGTAAATTTTGTCAAATCATGAAGCAAATGTAGTAGAATATTTTATCATCATAATCTATTTTGATTTAAACGTAATTGACAACATTCATTTTTAAAAGTAATCAATATCTCAAACAAAGTAATGAAACCCATGATCAAAGTTATCAAAAATAATTTAAATATCCACATAGTTGGTAAGCAATATACATATATGTATATATACATTGTAACAATGCATATAATATACACGGTACATATATATGTGCATATATATTTATGAGTTATATGATATTATAAATAAAATAAGGAAAATAAAATTATACTTCAATATTTAATTGTTCAGAAAAAAAGTTAGTTAAAAAGAAAATGTATAAAAAATATTTGGAAGATGAAGTTAAATACTAATAATAACTTATTTATCTTTTCTTTTGTATGTTAAAATTTAACATATAATTGAAAACAAATTTGTACACGTAATCAGTTTCTGGACATAAATTCCAGACTGATTAATTAATAATAGTTAATTAATTTCTGTGTAATCAAAAATATATAATAAAAACCAAAAAATATACTAATTAAAAAAGTAAAGATCAAATTAAAGAATTTGGCAGTGGGTGGAGTCAGAAAGTATAAATGCTGTAATCACCTATTGTCCAAAAAAGAGAACATCAGCAGCAGAAGAAAAAGCAAAGAAGCAAAAGGAGGAAGCCAGTTAGTTTTTCCAGAATAGTTGACCAAAGAGTCTATAAACTAGATAAAAGCAACTGAGTCTAGCAAGATGAAGCAATCTTGATATGGTTGTGCTGAGAGAAAAATGCATTGTTAAACCAAAGCTGAGTGTCTGTACATTTTTCACCACCTGTCTCCTGAACACCAAAAGCCAGACACAGTAATATATCTCTGACTTGCCTTTGCTGATGCTATTATTTGCAACAGCAAATATGTGGAATCAGACCTTGCAGTAGTATCCTGAGCCAGAAGGAAGTGACCAGCTTCTTTAATAGATGCTCACTATAAATCTGACAGGATCAAAAGACAGGGTGATTACCCAAATAATGTATTTACAAATGTTATAAAACAAGCTCTTAGCAAGCTTTGAACTTTTAGAACTTTACAATAATTAAGTGGTTTATACTGATATTTTGGTTTAATAACTAACTATACGGCATGCCAATCACTCAATAAATATTTTGTGGAAATTTTTGACATGCACACATAAAAGGTTTATCACCACTGATCTAGAGCATATTTAATTGTAATAAAAATATGCTCCTTTGCAGTTTATTTTATTTAAAAAACTAAAGATGAGATCAAATATTTTTTAATTTTTTTTTATTTTTTGAGTAAAATGTGAATGAGATAACACACTTGGTAAATATATGTGAACTTGTTTACTCTTGATTTATTACTAATTATTATTTTAATTTTATTTATACTATGTTTACATCTTAATATATTCATATTATGCATATAAAAACTAGGTGTTATATATATATGTGTGTGTGTGTGTATGTGTGTTGAAAAGTAGTTTATTTGCTTTATGTATTCAAATCTTATCAACAAATTAGGGTTAATTATAAATAATTTTGGATGTAAGTGAGAGGGCTTGGAACATGTGATGTAATGTGATGTGATGTATTGTGACTTCTCCTTAAACGAAGTCAAGAATATCTCAGCAATTATGCCCAGATAAACCTGTTAGCCACTTTATTTTCCATTCCCCATTCTATTTTTTTCCATATTCTGCTCCATGCCATTTCCACAACATAATCTTTGTCAACTCTGTAACCTTTCTATCTAAATCCCCTTTATCTTTTCCCAAACCCAGCATAAAAACCAATAATTCACTTTCTGTATAATCACTTTTTTCATATTTATTCTTCCATAACTTCATTATATGTACCCTTTCTGTTTTCAAGCATTTACATTCAATTAACAAATGCCTAATATTTTCTATTCCTTTTTTACATAATTTACAAAATAAATCACCCATTTTTTTCTATTTACATGTATATTCTCTTGTAGCTAAAGATCCCATTCAAGCCTTAAATAATAAACTACTTTCCTTACTATTATCATATATTAACTCACACCTAATATTCTGTTTATTTCTATATATATTTAAACTCTTTTTATTCTCCATACTATTTCTCCATCTCTCTAACTCCCTATTTTTTATTAATAAATCTATTCTTTATCCCATTCCTTACTACTACAACACTCAACAATCCTCTTAACCCAATCATCCCATCTTTTGTACAAATATACTGATATAAATTCTTTATCCAAATCTTTTGAATACCACATTACCTTTCTCACCCATCTTGTTACCTGCCCTTTAGTCATAACCCAATTAAATACTATTTTAGCTATTCTTTTATTATCCATAAACTGCAATCTACCAAAGATTTTCATTTTATTTTTTGCATCTCTCATATGAAAACTTGATCTTCCCATTTCTCATTGAATTGCCTCTTTTGCTGTCCATACATCTGCATCCAATGCATGTCTTCCTACTTCCCTTTGAATTTTTTTTAAGTAATTTAATACCTCTTTACTAACATATAATGCATCATTACCATATAAAATTCTCCATGCAGTAGTGCCACCCAGTACCAGTTATATCAATCAATGGAAGCAAAAAGACCAGTGAATAAAATTCCTACCCACTGCCCACTCATCCATCATCCCCTGATTAGTTTCTCATTTGTGGCTAACAAAATATGGCAGATATTGTAGCTCCACCTTTTCACTCTCCAAAGTTAATTTGTAATAAACAAAACATTTAAAATATATGAAGTTTAACTATTTTCTTTTCCCACTGTTCAAAATAAAAAGTTACATAAATATTATTAAAACTAAAAAATCAATTAAGTTTTGTCCTTTTTATACAACTATAATATTAAATGAGTTAGTTGTGGAACATATACTTACAATATAAAACAGGCAAAGCTTACTATATATATATATATATATATATATATATATATATAGTATATATATATATATATATATATATATATATATATTGCTACACACAGCAAGCTAGAGTAATCAATAATGACAGAAGGCTTGTGCATAAAATCCCCAATCTAGTACCTACTCATTCAATATCCCCAAACTAGTTTCTGGCTTATGGATGAGTAGTTTATGGCTTTTTGGATGAGTAGGTACTAGATGGGGATTTTATGCACAAGCCCTCTGGCATCCATTGATTACTCTCGCTTGCTGTGTGTGGCAATATAAATAGTGAGTTTTACCTGTTTTAACAACAGTTATACACAAGCATAAGAGGAGGTGGTCATGTTATGTTTATTACTTACAATATACCCACAAATATATAACTGTATTAAAGAAATTTTGTTGCAGCAGACATAAAATGTAATTCCACTCAAGAATTTTTCTTCTTTATATATAAAATTTTACATTTAAATAGTAGACAAGATTATTGACATTTAAGTATTTCAATAGATACATTTGAAAAATAGTATTGCCTTATAAGGAAAATCAAAAAGTTAAAAACAACTTAATTGAATATGAATTATAAAATGTATAACTAGCTAAGTTTTTTTTTTCAATATAGCAAATAAAAAATACTTTTTTATTTTTTATTTGCTATATCTAAAAAAAAAAATACATCAAATTTTAATAACATATTTCAAGATTTATTTTTTAAATAAAATTGTTTTGACTTTATTACTTTTTCCTCATATATATAATATAATATTTTTAATGGATATATAATATAATATTTTTAATGGATGTTTTAGATGGAAGTATTTAATATATGAAGTTATCCATTTATAATTGCATAATTACAAAGCACTTTACCCTGAACAGCATTGAATGAAAGCCAATTGTTCCAGGCCAAGAGATAAAGAAAGGTGATCAGAGAAATTGCATTCAAAATGAATCCACATAGCAGTTGGTTTTCAACAGCTGTTCTAGGTAAAGTACTTTCTAATTAAGTAATTATAAATAAATAACTTCACATATTAGATATTTCTATCTAAAACATCCCTTTAAAATATATTACAATACATAAGCTATCAATATAGAGGTTTATTGTAATAAGTAAGAAAATTGAAAAGTTTGTTATACTTTATTTTTTATACCCATAAATGTAAACTGCAGTGCTTGGTCTCCATATTAGATCTAGAGTGGCATTAAAAAGAGGAGCCTCTGGATCCTCCTTTTGAAAGCAACCAGCCTAACAGTTTCACTTTAACTTTTGTTTTCATTAGCTACTGTTTTAGATGAAGTGCTTTCTAATTAATTGTAAATGGATATATAAAATATGTTGGCAAGATTTCAAAACCAGTTATTGAATTTTAATTGAATTGAGCATAAGAAATAATTAATAGTAATGAATTTATCTTTAAAGCCCATGTGAATTGGCTTAATTGCTAATATCACTATTACATTATAAAAACATAGCACTATATAAAATAATATCTCATTATATGTGTTTAATTTTAACTAAAGAATGATGTATTGTCAATTGTAAAGATTTCACAAGCATCATTCGTTCAAGCATAATAAATGTAATTTAAAGTGATTGCTTAACATCTTCATGCTCTCATTTCCATATGCTTAAGATTTGCCCATACATAAATGTTTGGGTCAAAAGGATGGGTGGATTCATTCTAACTTTTCAAAAAGACTATATTTTGTGTCTTGAAAAGTGAGAGTATTCATTTATAATTTATCTTTAAAGCGCATGTGCATTGGCTTAATCACTAATATCACTATTACAGTATAAAAACATAGCGCTATATAAAATATCTCAGTAATGAATTTTATAAAAAAAAACATTTGGTGAATTTGAACAGGGGACAAATACCTCTTTTATGTTATACAGTTTTTGTAAAAGACATTCTTAACCAGTGCAATAGTGATAGTTTCCACTAACAAAATTTCACAGTTTATCAGTTTAATCTTAAGAAATTGCCTGCAAAAGTAGTTTTCTTCACCTTATGTCAGAGATATCTAGTGTAAGTTTGAGTAACACTAGAAAATAGTGCATTTAAATCCATATCCCAAAAATATTTTCTGGATTTTTCCTTAATGAGATCATAGGATTAAAATCTGCAACTTTATAATGTATCTATGCATTTGTTTCAATTTTAGATAAGTAGATGTAACAGATTTACAATCCATTCATCAGATTACTCAGTCTTAAATTAGATAATTATGGAGTAAATGAAAAGAAATATCTCGGCCTAGAACACTGTGAGATGTTTTGTTATTAACTATTCTAGCCAAAGAGTAAAAGAAACAAACCATTGGCATAAAACCAAGGTCAAAATATATAGTTATTGGTCTAGTGTCAGATTTATTTTAACATGCAAAAAGGTTATTTTGAATTGAAAATCAGTTTTTTTTTTTAAAAAAAAAATTCTAGCCTCTTATCTTGATAATAATATTAAAAGAGTTAAAAATAACTGCTACATGCAAAAGGCATTGATCCCAGATTTGAACCTTCACCCTCACTGATAAGAAAAAAATCAAAGAAGGAGCTTTGGGGATATGCTTATAATAAGACCACCACATAAAATGGTCATTGATTACTTAAACTTGCAGTAAATGTTTTTGGAATAGAGTGGAGATAAGTACTCTTTAAAATAGTTATTGTCTCCACTGGGAAAATGTAACTGGGAACAAATTAATGTTGAAGTCATAAAAATAAAATTAGAAAATTTCAGAATTGGTTTATCAGAAAACTAACTTATTTTTTTTTATTTCAACTGTTGGACTTAGAATAACCTTATTTGTTTATCAATGGCATCCATTGATTGCTCTTGTTAGCACAAGATGGCACTACTATATGGAGAGTTTTGCTTTGGCTCCTAATGAGTTAATAAATTTCTACTTTTGTTTATGGCTATGAATGGTAATATCTGTATACATGATTAAAAAAAATTTAGTAGCAGTTATTTGCATTTATTTATGCTAATAAAGAAAAAAAAAGGCTTTATTTCACAGAAGCCATAAAAAATTCCAGCATCAGACATACCAGAAATGGAAATTATCTGAAAACCTTATGAATCAAAATCTGAACACATTACCCTTGTACCACACCAAGCAGAAGAATTATGCTTTATTGAAATAGGTATTAGTTTATCATATTTGTCCATCATATATTCTGAAGCTGATAAGAAACTTGGCCAACTAAATCCTTTTTTCTTCTAATATTTTGGTTTACAAAATTACAATATGATGATTACTGTAATATTTTTTCTCATCTATTTTTTCTTCCATTTGGCATTTAATTTAAGTATACAACAGTTTTGTTCATGTTCTTTGAGCTCTTAAATACCTCTATAAGTCACTCTTAATGACTTATTGATCAATTTTTGACACAGTATGCCATTCAGCATCATATTTGTTCGTTTAATACAGGAATGGAGAACTGCTAGCCTGCAGACACACTCTGTCTCTCAAAAGCTCTGAATCTTGTCCCCCAACATTTTCAAACACATGTACAAAATGGACCCATATAAAACTTCTATTTAAACACACATAATGCAAATATTGAACTAAGAGTATCTGATTATGACTTTATCTATGATACCGAGAGCATTCTATTTCTTTTTATAATGATTTTTACTGATGAACATATAACTAAAAACCTGAATTTTAGTTTATTACGTTGCATTTAATTTTTCTTATTATGTTATTTACACTGAATAAGATAAGAAAAATTAACCAGAAAATCAGGAATATCAAAAGAAATGGAGCAACACATTTTTTTATAGAAAGAAATAGTAAATAACAGTGCCCGGTATGTGTGGAAAGTATTTAAGTTTATAAAAAAAATACCATTATTAAGAGGCACCATTTATCAAAACATTCTGATTACAATAAAATTATTGTGGGAAAAAAGAAATATTAAAATAGAAATCTTGAAAAGAAGTTTTGTTAAATAACTGTCATGTGTTTTATAAAAAATACAAACAAGACAGAAAATTCTGTGAAAGCAAGTTATTTAAAAAGGGGGGGGGTGAGCACTACATTCTGGCTGCTGTTGAATTAAGCTATCCAGAATATATAAAAAAAATGAGAATATAAATATGTCATAAACAAAAGTACAAGATGAATCAGAAAAATTGTCATTAAATAAAGAACAGTCAATAATAATGTTACATTATTTTAATTCACAAAAAAGTCACATTCTTATTTAAAAATGGAAAGTTGAAATTAGCCTGCCAGTTGAAATGTTTGCTAATCCTTAATGATTAGAGGTAAATTAATTAAATTTTTGTTCAAATATAGCAGATTAACTTTTATGTCAATAATTTTGTATAGCCTGTGAATGATATTATATAGATTCAAATGCCCACGGTAGTAAAAAGTTTCCCCACCCCTGATTTAATACATAAATAAAAAAAGAGATGACAGATACCATTAGAATTATCCATAGCTGAAAAAAAATCAACATAAAAATATATTCTTCTTTTATGATATTCTACAAATCATTTGTATGATTAACCATAAACATAGCATGAACTTACATAATCATTAAAAAATTCCAATATTTTTTATTCTTGGAACATAGAAGTAGATAAAAATATAAAATTGTTTGGACTTAAATACGTTGCTACTTCCTCCTCATAGAGAACCTTACTAACCAACCAATTATCTGGAACAATTTTCTAAACCCCACTATATCCTGAAATATTTCAAGAATTTATTTGGTCACAATTTAAATCTGCTATGTATATACGTCATGAAGCATTTCACAGGCTATAAATATAAAAGACATATTATTCAGGTTCATCCATACATAATTTGTTGAACTAATATATATATATATATATATATATATATATATATATATATATATTGTGCCATTACAATTTAGTCACTAGCTAAATTTATAGTAATGTGCATGTAGAAAAGGTAAACCAAAAATCATCATCACAATTTTATATAACCATAAAAGAAGCTGTAGAGCATCCAAGTTCAAACCCTACAAGGTCCAGTTCTAAAAGCTTTAAACAGAGAAAGAATGGGTCAACAATTACATGCTTTACTTGTTTGTGTGTTGATAGAAAGGTAATACACACATTTAAACTATTTAATATTTAATTTTTCTTTAAAAAGCAAAGTTATAATGCATACATATAGGCAATGTATGTGTAAATTATTTAATTGTTTTATGTTTCAAATATTAAACATTTTTAACTTTCTTTAAAACTAACCTATGCTTGATCAATTCTAATATTTTATTCTATACTTTTATTTTGCTTTTCTTTAATTATAATTGGGATTTAAAAGTTACAGACTTAATTAAATAATTGGGTTATAATTACTAAGCTAGCAATCATATTATTTAAGGTTAGTTTATGAATGATTTGAAAGAATGAAGGATGTGTGTACATTACATACAAAAATTTACATTTCCTAAATATTGAAAGAAAAGGAAGTATTAAATCTGTCAAATTATTTTTTTGTACAATTTTTTGTTAAAAGAGGAAATCTGTTTAATCAGATATCGATCTTTGTAGCAATTTTTTTTGTAAATGATTGTTTCACTTTGGAAGCTTATAATGGGTCAGAGCTCTAAATTTTGAAATTGTCTTATCTCAAGATCTAAAGAAGGAAGCTCAAAGATTTGAAGTGTTACCTGGATGTTAAAAAAAAAAAAAAAGAAAAGAAAGGAAATAAGGATTGAGTCTATTTTTTTTTAAACAAAAGTGTCTGGAAAAAAGGATTAAACTTTTCAGTTGAAAAATAATTTAGTTGAAAATAAATTAGAGATCTAATTAAAACAAATTTGTCCAAAAATAGCAAGTGATGCTATCTCTGATTGGTTAAGGTAGCTAAAAATTGGATATAAAAAGCTGTCTTGAATTATTATTAGGATTATTGTTTATGATTCAGATTATTAAACTATCCAATTGAATGCTGAAAATATAAGAAATGTCTGGCTAGAAAAATTATATGTATGTCCCATCGGTTCCGGGCCATCTGGGGAAGCTGAACATCACATAGGAAAGAAAAGATGTTGTGTCTAAAATAATATTCTACACCTTTCAACTGACCAGAGAAATAAGATGTTTTAATAGAAGGAAGAAAGCATTCACCTGCATTCAAAGAAGATGAATTAATTTACTGATAAATATTAATCATCAAGTCCAATTAATTGTTACAACAACTGATTTTAAACTCAAGAAAATTTACAAATGGGAAAACAACTGCTGTATTTCATCCACATGCTTGACAGGAAGAGAAGAAAATTTAATATAATGATTTCCAAATTGTCCACTAAAGCAAATAACCTCAATAGAGTCATCATCATCAAATAGTTATACACCTCAAGAAAGAGATTGTTTCCAGTAAGACGGAAATGGTAGCTGCAGAAATATAAACCTTATACAAGACAAGTTTGAACCCTTGGAAATTCGCCACAAACAAAAGATCGGTAATATGACTTTTTATATCTATTTTCTTTATGATATCAGTCTTAATAAACATTTTAGCAATAAAGTGGTATATTTTATTTAAAGAACTTTTAAAGACTATTCAGATCAATTAAAAACAAGAATGTCTTACTAATAATAACTTTGAGCTTCATAAATGATCTTGAATGTATGAAAATTATTTGTTTATTAATTTTACAGTTATGAAAAATATTAATGTGTAAAACAATTTTTTTTATGGTATTATGATTTTAGTTTTAACTAATATATTATTATTTTGGTTTTAAATAATATTTTGTTATCATGGGATAAAACACGCACATACATAATGATATTTTATATGTGTATAATTGTGAGTGAATGTGAAATAATGAGTAGTATTAGAATATTGGATTATTTTGTTTCAAGTTAAGTATAGCATTTCTGAGGTAGAAGAACGGGGGAGGAGATAATGATTTAAAACTCTTTTCTAAAACTTGCTCTTTCAATTTTACTAACATTTTTTTTTACATTCTATTTACATGTTGGATTTTTAAAGTATGTGTGCTAATGAGCAGATAATATTTTTTGTCTTGAAATACTTTTCATGGTCAATGTGACGTCCAACTTAATACAAAATACATTTGAAGGGAAAGGGGGAAGAACTTAAAATTAATCTGAGGATTGTTATATAATCAATTATTATTATTATTATTCATGTCAATTTTCATATTATCTAGAAATTTTTATGTATATGTTAGAAATGTAGTAATAAATATTAGTTTGTTTTATTAAACGAGGCGTATATATTTCATTAAGTGTAGTCTTGGTTAAGTGTGATTATTCATCATCATCAATGGTTGAATATTAGTTATTTAAGATATAAGTAAATATGCTAAAATTAAGCAATAATTATGAATTTCTTTATAAAAATTAGTTTTATGTTTAGGCTTAGTCCTAGAGCTGTAGTTGAAACCCTTGTCATTATTGTTATTATTATCATCATCATCATCGTCATCAACATTTTAATTAATGAGCTGTTTAACTGTTTAAAGGCCATAAATAAATATTGATTTTATAATATTTAGTGATCTCTTAGTATTATTATAACCACATCCCATCATCTATTTCATGCAAGGATGAGTGAATTGCCATCCTAAATTAGTTATATATAATCTGAGCTAGTGAACTTATAAAAATATTGAAACACATTTGTTATGTTAAGATCTGAGAAATGATTTATGTCTAATATACTCCACTTTGGTTTATAGATGTTTTACTTTTACCTAAATATTAGTGCATATAGTGATATGGCTCAAAAAGCAAAATCTCCCATTTTATTAGAAATAAAGTACCAAGAAGGGATTCAAACCCGGTACATGTGAAAGGTTATCAGATATAACCGTGTCTAGATTCAGATAATCTAGTGGCGCCCTGCTAGACCATATTCACTTAGTATTTGTTTAAACATGCACTTAACATCAAACCAAGAAATGAAAGTGGATAAGATTACTGTCTGTATACCTGAGCTATATTTTATTGAATTACTAGTGTACTCACTTCACATGATTTCCATATACCTGAGTCAAAATATAATACTGGTTATTAACAATTTCCCCATAATTTTTGATAGTGTTATATTATGAACCTTTACTTAGTTATTTCTATTTGAGCGACCTTTTATTATGTTACAATATATATATATACCAACATGTCAACTGGTCACTCCAAAATCCTATCCAGGTGTGATACTCTCCAACAATGTAAGTTCAGAGAAGCCATTGAGATCTTTAAAAGGCTTGATTGTTTCCACAACTAATGATATATATAAAATACCTTCTATTTGGGATTTTTTTTAAAAACCATTAATCTAAATAATTTCTGACTTTTATTATTTCAACTGCTTTTTGTTGATAAATCAATATTTACAGTGCCTTTACAATCAATTTTTAGAATAGTTAGTTCATTGCTGATGTGACCCAACTTAAACATTGGTACATATATTTTTAGTTCAATAATATACACATGGATGAACTCTGATATAATATAAACATAAATGATCATTAGCAGTAAACCCCATAAGATTTGATGCAGTGATAGAGTAGCCTAATCTGCAGTCAATACCATGGATAATGTTAGCACTGCCACTTTAAGTGTTCAAACAGAGAAGAATACATTCACTCAACACCTTGTGTTGTATATTAACCTGTATGCTTTTACGAAAAGTTGAATAAAGATTAATTTTTCTATAATATTTAAATTTAGATTATGGAAATAATCCCCCATACAACTACAAATAAAATTCTATTATCATACACTTTCAGATCTTTATGAAGAGACTGAAGTGGAACTGGTTTGGGCATATTATATAAAAGAAAAGGTAGTATGTGGACAATTGAAATCTTAAACTGGATTCCAAGATATTGTAAAAGACCTAGAAACAGACCATGTGTAAGATGTATGGATGAAATAAGGATGATTTTAGGGTGATGTGGAGAAGAGAAGGCTAGAGATTAGAGAAACTGGATTGAAACTGGAATGACCTTCATCGTGCAGTTGATCAGTAATAGTTGAAAGTAATAATGATGATCCAAAGCTAGGAAAAAAGTCGAAAATTGAAAAATCTTAGTAAATTAATAAAATTGATTTTATCTTATACTTGACACTATATTATTTATACGTTGGTAGTTTTTAATGAAGAATAAATGTATACATATGGTTATCAGCCAAGCTATTTTTTTCTCACATGTCAAATGCGTTGACCGGGAAGCGAACACGGGCCAGCTGCTTAGAAGGCAGCTGTACTAACCACTAAACCACCAACGCTTAATATTTAACCAATAATAATGTTATTATGTTTTAATCTTCGAATCATCTCTACGAGTAATAAACACAAAATCTAACATTTTAATGTATTTCTCAGAAACCAAGTATATGTTTTTTTTTTCTTGTTTATGTTTGATATTTTTTTACGATTAATAACTTTTTTATGCTATCTTTGAAGTTTATTATTATTGAAATTGTAAGGAGATACTGGGGAACCATTTGAAAAGAAGATTCAATATCTGGAATATTTCTGACTACAATAGTTAAATTTCATCACTTAAATGATTTCAGAGACTTCAAAGAAATGTCAAATAATATGTTAGCGATTGAACATTTGTTGAAAGGCATTCGAATTTTTATATACATACAACTCATCTTTTTAATCATTCAACTGCAAAAATAAAAATATCGAAATATGTACACTGTACACGTCATTGATATATAAATCAAACTAACGCAACATCATTTGAAAATTGATAGATTTTTAAGTTTTCATTTAAACATTAATTATATTAATTAAAAAAGCTAAGTCATATATAACGTGACATTACTTTTATAAGCTTGTAATTACAAAAATGCAATACAGAGAGCGTACCAATAGCTCAAATAAGTTCTTAATTAATAAATACGGTATGAGAAAATATTTAAAATATTTTAGGTCTAGTGTCCGAATATTCTAGCTCTCCACTGACGTGAACCATAAGCTCGAAACCAGTTGGTCTGGAGATGAGAGTGTTCTGGATAGAGATTTTAAATATTTTCTCATACCGCACTTATTAATTAAGAGCGTGTTTGAGCTATTGGTACGCGTTCTGTATTAATTATACTGTACGGAGGGGGAAGGATGACGCGAATTCTATTGATTTGAAAGGCTATTGTTTTGTTTTTCTTGGCCTTTTATCGCTAGATACCAAAATTGCATAGAGGACCCAATGCATGTGGATAATTATTAAATTTTTAATCCGACCACATAAACAGATAAACTTATTTCTGTAGGTTTCCTTTCATCTTAATAAATATATTTTATCATTACTTTGGAATAATTATTTTGATACATTTTTTTGTAAACAGCTTCCTTAGTTTTGATATATTCAGCATAAAGGCATGACCGCATACCATGCTTTTATTAACATAATTTATTTATGGATCAGCCTTATTAGTGTATGTAATAGTTTATCTATCAATTCACCTCATATTACAATAGTAATGTAATCACTTATTATGCCCATAAAAAGGATTCAAATCTAAGCTGAGTAAACATGAAATTTTTTTTCAGTAGGCTTTGAAATTTTTAGTGTCTTAGCCAGCCACTAGCCACATCAGCTAATCATCCAATATTGGCCAGAAAATTGATAACTTAGCCAGTCTCCCAAGCCAGATCTGCCAACCATATGATATTGGTCAGTAATTGATATCTAGATACTTTCAGAAAATAAATCAAGATGTAAATTATTCAAACTTTTATAAAAATGCAATTGACAATCTTAATAAATACTGCTTTCTTCTTCGCTGTTCCTATATGAGAGACTGTTGAAAAGGTTTTTACACCTAGAATGAGCAATTTGAAAGTTATTTTATTATTTTATACATTTCCAAGGTTATTTCTACATAATTTTAAGTATTCAATCAAATTATGTGCAAAGAAAGTTATAAAACAATGGAAAAACAACCATAATAAATTACAACATCAAAGCTCAATATGTTTTAGTGATTAAACTAAGTCCTAATTTTACAAATACTATTACTTATACACTGGACTGAAATTAATCATAGAATTAAATTTGGTTGGAGTTCTATTGGTAGAAATAACTTAACACTAAAAGGAAATATGCCTATGTGTTTGAAAAGGAAGGTTTTTAATAAATGTATTTTACCAGTTTTTACTTATGGATCTGAGACTTGGACACTTAGTAGAAGAGCAATACAGAGACTTCTGACTACTCAAAGAAATATGGAAAGATGCATGTTGGGAGTAATAAGAAGAGATTGAAAATGCAATATATGAATAAGAGAATAAACAGGTGTTACTGATCTCATTGAAAAAATTAAAAGACTGAAGTAGAGTTGGGCTGGACATATTGCTGGAAGAGATAATAATAGATGGACAATTGAAATTTTAAACTGGATTCCAAGAAATTGTAAAAGACCCAGAAAGAAATCACATGTGAGATGGATGGATGAAATAAAAAAGTGTGCAGGGATGATGTGGAGAAGAGAAGCTAAAGATCAGAAAAGATAAATTGAACTTGGAGAGACCTTTATCCTGTAGTAAAATAATAATGATTGATGATGATGATGACACTGGATTGCAGTATTGACATAAGTGAAAATTAATCAACATAAATAAACAATAATAATACTTCCAGATACTTTACATAATAAAATATTTTATTATACCACTCTTTCAAAATAACAGAGCTCCTTTCAATATTCTAAAAGAAAAAGATCTGATCTCTTAAAGAGTTTTTGACCTTATTTTTGGAATACAAATATCTCAATTCTATAATGAATCTTTCTAAGCAAATGAATTCGAACTGGGGTCTTGGTTCAAGCAGTTTTTAATATTATGTAAAGAATTCTTGCTCATTCAAATGTAATGATTCATAAGAAATAAGAAAGAATAAGACTAATTTGCAATTATTTGCCAGCAAGAATCCAAAGGCAAGGAATTGACCTGATTTTAAATTTTATCTTTATTGTGGAGCATTGCCAGATTTTTTTAAACACCATATGTCCAAATGTTGTTTTGGGCATTTAAGACTAGTTGTCTACAGCCTAATGTAGAGCCACCTATTGTAAGCTTCGGTAATCAGTAGACACAAGATGAAATAGTATTTCAAATCTTCTACTACATGCTAGTTTCTAACTTTTTTCTTTGTCTGTGATTTTGGATCTTCTGGACTTATGTATCAAGAAACAGCTTTTTATTTTTTTATGCTATTCAATTTAATAACCAAAAATTAACCTTAAGTTTTAAACCCATTCTAACTTGTTTGCATAGTTATAGAGATCTGTGACTAGATCAGTTCTATATGTTTTACATAAATCAGTTCTGTAATTTAATTGGAGGCTACTTTTATTCTGTGGTAGGAAGGTTAATACCGACAAGAATATCACTCTCATATACTTCCAAGGGCTGTTTTTTCACTCCTAAAATCCCCATATCCAGACCAGTCTTGGCTTGTGTTTTAGTCAGTAAAGATTAGAATTTGATATCGAATATAATACACCCCTGCATTTAGCATAAGCTAATAATTTAAAATTTTAAAAACTCTAAGGTTTTAAACCAAGGCCAACTTGCTTGCATAGTTGCATAAATCTGATATTGTCAGATTTTATGTATTTTAAATACTATATTTCAGATTGATAGCAACTCTATTTCTTATACTCCATGACTGAGAAGATTACTTCCAACAATATCCTATGAGAGTAGATGGCTCATAGGCTAAAGATAGTTGTTTGGAAACATAGAAATCAGCATATGAGTGAGTCATGTGATGTTGTTTTTGTTTATCTAAAAAAAAATTATACAGCAGGCATAATATTTTTGTAATTAATATTTATTTTACCACTATTAAGAAAAGTATAAAAAAGTCGGAACAAAACTATTACTGGATACTATATAGCATAATGAACAAATAATGGACATGATAGTAGTGATATTGTGTAGGGAATGCTAAAACTAACCAGAATCATTCTCTAGTTTGTGTTCCAGTTGTAGTATATGCTTCAGCTGTTACATACGTTTTGCAGGGACTATTCCACATCAGTCTGCCATGTGGCATCACTGTGTGAAATCATGGGGTCATGTAGTACATTTTTTTCTAGAATGCGACTCACGTATTTGTTATTTTTTTCCAATAATGATTGAAATGTTAGAATTGATGCTGATTGTTTTTTATGAAAACAGCATTTTTCTTTCAGTATAGTTTGAAATGGTCAAAAATTTTGTCTGCAAATTCTGAAATATTTATGTGATGTGGTAAAATATAAACATCCCATTTTGTACAAAGAAAAGAGTGGAAATTCCACCTTAACAGTGTCATCTCTCAAAACCTTGAGAGTGATAATTCTTTTTAACTTAATTCAGCATGATCCAGCTTATCTATCAACTATATTTACTTCATTTTGCTTTACGTGTTTTTTTTGTAAATTTCTTGATTTTTTTTCAAACTTGGGATTAGTGGGGAAAATGACATAACATTAAAAGGTGTCATTTTGTAAGTATTTCTGGACTACTTAGAAAAATGAAAAACATGTTTAGACTGGTATATTGCATTCAATGAATAGTAATTTGAAAGAGATTAAAACATTTTTATTATAAAATATAGTTATTTCTGGGCACTCCCATGTATATCTAGTGCCCTAGATCAGGGGTCCCCAACCCTATGCCTGTGGGCACCATGGCACTTGCAGACCATTTTACATGTGTCCGCCGCTACTTGAACACAATAAAAAATTAATTATCTGATACAAATAATTTTAATTTTTAAAATTTGCTATAAATTATTGTATTATATTTTAAACAAATTGTAGGGCATACTATACTTTTACAGCATAAAAATATAAATGTTAATTATATGTTAAAATTTTATTTTTAAAATAAATATTTTTTTGTACATTATGTGTATTAGTAATAATATCCAACTATAAATTTATATTGAAAAATAGTACCGCCACTGGTTGAAAAAATAAATGATGCCCGCCACCTGGCCAGTATTATAGAATGTGCTCTTAAGTGCAAAAAGGTTGGGGACCCCTGCCCTACATGGTTTGGCACTGTGGATTGAGCATTTAATTTGGGATCAGAAGATTCCATAATTGATTATGAAACTCACATAAGATCTGACACTCAGTCTTCTTATGAACACCTGAGCAGTAAAGCTATATCATTGTCATCATCAACCATTATCAATTCACTGTGTGGTGAAGGTCTCACTAAGTTCAATCCTATCTTCTCTGATCTCTAGTTTCTCTTCTCCACACCACTCCCAAACACTTTCTTATGTCTTCCATTTACCTCAAATGCTATCTTCTGGCTCTTTTACAATTTCTTGGAATCCAGTTTAAGATTTCAATTGTCTATCTATTATCATCTTTTCTAGCAATATATCCAACTCAACTCCAATTTTTTCTTTCAATAATGTCAGTAATACCTGTTTGTTCTCTTACTAGTTTTTAGCTGATGGCATTCATCAGTGAGGTGCTAGGATATTCAGACATTAGATCTAAAAATACCAGCTTAAGCCCAGCATTTATCTAATAGTTAATTATTATGTAGAAAATCTGATATTTTCAGATATCCATATGTTGTCAAATCCAGCTAACTAATTTAAATAGCCATATGGGATTGAACTAAATTCAGATACATTATATATTAATAATTTTACTAATACAGATCTAATGTTTGAATATAGATATAATGTCTGAATATCTAACACCTCACTGATGAAAGCCAACATCTAGAAACTGGTCTGGAATACGACTAGAAAAGCTTGTTAAGAACTATAAATGACTTGATTTTTCTTGCATATACATATATGATTTTATTAAAAATGATGTACCATTTCATGTTTTATAAAACAAATTTTAAAAAATGTTAATTTATGATATCATATTATAACTGCTGAGTGTAAAATTAGTTTTCCAATGGGTTATAAATATTTCAAATAATGAATTACATCGCCTGATTTATAATCATCTTTAATCTCTCTCTTCTAATGAAAGAGATATCAAATAATAAGGAACCAAAGAATACACCCTACATTCAGTTTGAGTTTAAATTTGTTATACAAATACATGTGACTATCATCTATTTGTACACAATAAATATACTGAAACTAAACTAAACACAATCTTGTTTACAAGTGATTCTCTACAGGATGCATAACACCTGACACATATGTTGTAAACTAATAGCTGATAAATTTATAATATAAGATATTAGCATGTTGTGGTTGAGGATTAAACCAGCTTTAAATAGGCAATCAATTTATCAAAAAAGGGTGAAAAAATAAGCAGTATTGGCTTAAATACATTTCAACAATGGCTTGCTTAAAAATCCCATCAACCTAATTAGTAGCACTTTACTATTTTGTATCATAGATATACATTTGGGATTTTGTAATGGAATAGAGTAATATCTTTTATTCTATTTACGAAAAAAATATAAGCAGTAGACAAAAAGTTAAGCTTACATAAAAAATTATCTGATAACTTTATTAAACATTAATATGAATTAACTGTGTTATTTGCAGTTTAGATTGGTGGAAGGTGAGAGAGCTCTAGATTGAAGTTTAAGATATCATCATCAGATGACCTCCTAAGCATCTAACTATTCTATTACTTTATTGTACTATTTCATTTTGAATGATAACTTATTCTATAAATAAACTGAATCTAATATATAATAGAGGATCAGAGTGTTATGTTTTGAAAAGTGCTACTATAAGTTTTGTGTTGTGATAGTTTACGTTCAGAATTAATGAGATTTTTGGTGCATGTTCTAGACCTTAAATTATATATTCCAATTCCTACAAAATATAACATCATCATTCAAAGAATTGGAAAATTGAGATTTCTTAACAATCATTGAAAAAAACATTTAAATTTTTTGGCTTCAACAATATTTAATAAAGGCCATATCAATTTGTGGAAAAGGCACTACGAAAGATAAAATGGATTGCAATGATGGTTTTGCAATGATGGTTCAGTCACATGTCTGTGAGAAATGTCTGAACAAAGTCAGTTATAATATCTATGAATGAAAACATATTTTCCTATTTTGATAATTTATATTTTAATGTAAGAAGGCACTATTTTGAACTCAAATAGTCATAGATAAAGACATTTACTTAATCATAAATATATATACTATTTTCTAATATTAACAAACATTATTCACTTATAAATCTTTAAGAATACCAGTTGACTGACTTCAATTGACTCTACTTGATTTAAATTCAATATAGAGTTTTCATATTAACGTACTGAACTACCATGCTACATCACCCTAACTGGATACAGTAGACCCCCAATATCTTCTGTTTTGTTCTAGACACCACCTTGCATACATTATACATTACTTATAACAATTTGCATTTTGTTAAAACTTTGATTAGAATAAAACACATATAGTTAATTGAATTGCAAGTGTACAGGACTTTTCAATATCACATGATTTTTATATGTATAATAAACATGTATTAATTAAGATTATAATACATTTTTAAAATAATAATAATATAGTTATTAATAATAAATTAACAGGATGCATTTGCATATATATTATGTTCACTCATTTACTCGCTAAAGAAATGAGAAGAGAAAGTTCTTACTGCCTCATAATTTTTATTTTAAAAAATTAAATAAATGGTGAAATGTCTACTTTTATCACAATTGAACATGCTCTGGATATTCTTTTCTTTTTTCAAATACTTCTTTTCTCTTACAAAAATGTGATAGTAGAATTGTCATCAAAAAATTATGCTCTTTTTAATTGTTTTGATGCTTTTAAGTCCATATCAATTTTAAATAAATTTTAAGCATTAGGCTTAGAGAACATTTTATTATACAAAATACTGTATATCAAATTCAGAAAGAGTAATAAAAGAAGTATAAACTATATATGCTCTGAATATAAATTTAAGACATTTTATTAATAAACATGGTTGCATCCAGTGCTGCAAGATAGAGTAATGGCTTCTGGCATTTGTGAAATTTATTTATAAATTGCATTGTTTTTTAAGCATGATTGCATGCAGTGCTCTGAAATAGAAAATGGTTGATCAGTTATCTTTGTGAATTTTAATGTTTTTGTTGTTTGTTTACATTTTTAATTGCCTTCTCCCTTTTTTTGGATAGTGTATAAATGAAATTATGTATATTGATGCAATGTAACTCACAGCTCAACTGTATTTTCCAAATATTTTCCATATTTAATTTAATATAGCCTTTGAAACATCAGTGTAAGCATCTTACCCATATCTAAATATTTAAGCTTCTTTCATCAAATATGCATGACTAAGAAACCACATTAAAAAAACTTCAAATAATTAAATTCACATCTTTTTCTTGAGTTTGTTACAGTTTGTCAAATAATAAGATAAAAGGAATCTTTGAATACGTAAAAGTTAATGCATCTAGTACATCAAATATAATACTCTTCTCTTTAAAAAGACCTGTGATCTATCAAATATAATGCTCTCCTACCTTTATAAGCATATTTGATCAAAATTCTTTATAAAAAGTCATATACCTTGTGATAGTAAAAGCAATATGATAACATTTTTAGACCAGTATAATGTATTCTTATATTAAATAATAAATCTATCAAATAAAAAATGTTATCACCAACAATCTGAATTTGAAATGTTTTTTTATTATGTAGAAATACGCCAAGAAACATCACATGATCACTATTTAGAATTTTTGACAGTTTACATAGAAATAAATAAGAATTGTAGTTATATAATGGACTATTTTCTTAATCTGTTTGAACTGTTTATTTATACTTTTCCAAATACATTCACTTGTTTGTAATGACATAGGTCAATATAGAACACATTTTAAATAGGATTTTTCTCATTTTTTCTTCAGATGTCATCATTATTCTTCCAATAAGAGTACTTACATGGAAATGGAATTGGATGACATTTATATCTATAAATACAGAATTTAAATTTATTTGCATAACTAATTAGGGTATTTTATCAAAAAATTGAAGCCAGTAAAAAGTACACCAAAATAACTGGAACCATTCTCTTGAAAGCAAGAGCAATGTAGTACATGTCTCTGCCATTAGATGTCTCTTCCAGGATATGGGTGATTTAATCTGCAAGTTATGTAAAAAAGGTTTACAATGTATTAGGCATCTGTTAATTGAATTTAAATGCATTCAAGCAGAAAGGGTAGAAATAATGAAGTTGTGGCAGAATAAATATGAACAAAGTGATTATATTGAAAGTGTGTTATTTGGTTTTTATGCTGGGTTTGGGAAAAGATAAGGGGGATTTAGATTATAAAGGTCATGGAGTTGATAAAGATTATGTTGTGAAAATGGGATGGAGAAGGATAGAAAAGAATATGGAAATAACTTAGGGTGGGGAATGAAAAGGTAAGTGGCTGACAGGTTTCTCTGAACATAGTGGCAGAAATATTCCTGACTCCATAAAATGAAAAGCCACAGTGCATCATATCACATTGCAGCACTGGAAATGGGATGGAGCAGAATAGAGAAGAATATGTGAAAAACATAGTGTGGGAAATGTAATGGAAAGATTAGATTGGTACCAGGTTTCCCTGTGCATAGTGGCTGAGAGATTCCTGACTCTGAGAAAGGAGAAACCACAATGCATCACATCATATCACATCAACAGTTTGTCAACTGTCATCATTGAGAGAAGTAATTGTATGGTACAATAAATATTTTGGTTAAATGTGTTGCTTATTTGTCAATTTTTGTAATGGCTGAAAAGTTAAAACAATATGCCTGCTAAATCCTGAAAATACAGTTATTCATGCCCACTTAGGGTGCAGCAATCATAAAATCACCACAATATTTAAATATCTGCTACTGGAGCCCAAACTTTTGGATTGTCTGATCAAGGTGAATATGGGCTCCATGCCAACTAATACATTCTTATACTACAAGCGGTTTCTAAATAAAATAGACCCAATTTGTCATGCCTGTTCTAGAGGAGAGGAGACCTTTAATAATCTGTTAAATATATGTCCAGGCTATAACAGTATTTGAAGTGTCATCTCTCAACACTGCATTATAGCAGTGGATAAAATCCTGGACATGGTTGTCTCTTCTCTGGAGACTTTACAATTATCAGGTTATCTATCTTCCTGACATATGCTTTTTGGTACACAAAGTGCAGGACAAAGTTCACACAACCAACACTGGACCCCAATGCTATATTTTGTGATAGGCTCAAAGCTCTTCAAAACAAAGACAAGATACTATCCTCTAGATTTTTGTTTAATAATACATGGAGCCTACTAGTATGGCCCACAGACTCTACATGAATATTGGACCTGATATATCCACATTGTAGTGTATCGTGGAAGAAGTAGTCTATGTTGCAACATGTCGGATTCTACTAGAGAGGCATTGATTTCGCACTACATGTATCCCAGCTAATAAGTTAGCATTATTGGGTCAACCTCAAAAGGGGTGGGAAATACCAACAAAATAGTACTTATTTACTCATATATCAACTGCTAGTGCAGAGAATGGCTCTGGCATACATCTACCAGACCAACGTCAGCAATGGATGAGCCAACATTAACAAAGTATTTTTATTATTCATCTGTACAATTTTATTATGTCAATAAATATATATTTTTTTTATGATAGAAAAGGGAAAATAATTATAATACTTGAAAGATTACATACAAACTGCTCTGGAGAAAATACAAGTTTACAAGTGGTTTAATGGAAAAGACAAATTTACCATGTCTCAAAAACTGTGATGAGTGAAGTCCGATGTCACAACAATGCTAAAATTTTTTTGATGCAAACAGCATTGTTCACTCAGAATTAACTCATAACAATCAGTCATTTAAAACCTACAAGTTCGGAAATGTTTGCATGATGTGGTAAAGCACAGATGTCCCATTTTGTGGCAATGTGGGAGTGCAAGCATCACCATGACACTGTGACAGTTTATAAAGTCTGAACTGTATAACATTAATTAAATTCAGTAAGACCCAGATTATTCACCAGCCATATTTACTCAATCTCACTCTTAAGTAACTTATTTTTGTTCTCTCAAATGAAAAATATACCTCAAGTTTTTTTGGTTGTGAGCTTAGGAATGGCGAAGAAAAAAATGATGTTGGTATTAAAAGGCATTACTTTGAAAGAGTTTCCAAATTACTTCAAAAAGAGAAAAACATATTTAGACAAGTACATTGGACTAAATGGACTGTATTTTGAAGGAGGTTCAATTTGAAAACTTAAAAATAAATACCCATTTTTTATTGCAAAATTGTAGTTATTTTGAGTCAATGTCATCATTACAAATCATTAGACAAATAATGTTACATTTATAGTTCATTTTCCACAAATGTGCAAAGAGTGTTGCAATGAAATAAGTGGCTGGGTCTTCTGGGTGCTGCATGCAAAATCTTCTCCAAATTAATGAATGTGTTATATAATGTCATAGTTTAATTATTAATCACCAATATCTTAGAGCTAGTGTGATAGAGTGCTTCATAGCTTTAAGAATCATATTCATACCTTTGCTTGATATTGTGAAATCTTGCAAACCACTTGGAATGTATATCAGAAAATAGTAATTGTGAAAATCTGATTACTGCAATATTACTTATAATTTATTTATTATTTTAGCATCTGAACCTCTTTATATAGCTTAACTATTAATAAATATCAGAACAGTCAGGAGATAAACTGAGTTTACTTTACCCTATCTGGTTACTGGCATTAATATGTGGTTGGAGGAGTCTTGAAACTAGAAACTAGTATTGGACGAATAGGCACTAGATAGGGATTTTATGCATAAACCTTCCTGCTAATTTATTATTAATAACCTTATTATTATTTTAAAAAAATGTTATAATCTTAATTGATATCTGCTTACTATACATATAAAAAAGCATGTTATATATATATATATATATATATATATATATATATATATATATATATATATGCATGTTGAAAAGAATTGTTCATTTGCAAATTCAATGAATCATATGTGTTCTATTCTAATCAGAGTTTCAATTTGTAACACTTAAAAATAAATGCACAATAGCTTAACTATTAATAAATGCCAAACAATTACAAGATAGATTTACTAGTCACTTTATTATGTATTGATTTATCAACAGATTCACAAATTTAAAAGTAATTAACTCCATAATTCATGGTTCATATTTATTTTACTATGCCTATAGAAATCAAAACTATTAAATCCATTTATGAAACAGATAAATGTATTACTAGTAGCACTGAATTTGGGACTCCAGTAACATCCAAAAAGACTGTTGGCTATCATCTGAATCTCAACTGAGTGAAGAAAAAGAGAAAAGACAAAAAAAAATGAAAGAGTGACAGATTGAAAGAAGTAAGACAGAAAAGATAGATTCTATCAATAATAGTACCTATATTTTGATAAAGTAAAATCAAACTGTGGAATAGTGGAAGTTTTAGTTGTATTGAAATTATGACAAGTACCCATTAATGAGTTTTCATTCTATTATATAAGGCAGTAGAAGGTACTCTTGGCTAGGAGTGTTTATGCAAAGTAAATCATCTGTAGATCTTTTCATCACATGATCCTCATCTCTTATGCTAGCACATAACTGTTATTACACAGGCAAAACTCCCCCACACAGTAATGCCACCCTGTGCCTATCAGAGTAATCAATGGATGCCAGAAAACTTGTGCATAAAATCCCCATCTAGTGCCTACTCATCCAATATCCCCAGACTATGTACAAGCCTTCTGGCATCCATTGATTACTCTGATTGGCACAGGGTGGCACTACTGTATGAAGAGTTTTGCCTGTGTAGACCTTTTCATTACCAATCAATTTGTAGATGTATTTAATAGCCTGATGCTATTGTTATAACAAGTATCATCATATTTGAGGTCATCTGTGGTTTAGTGTAATGTTAGAGTGACCAATTCTGGAGGTCAAGATCCATGGACTATGAGCAGTTTTGTTGCTTTCTCTAAGGAAACTTTTTTAAAAACCTCCTAACAATAAATCATCGATTATTTATTACAGTAATATTTATAATTGTAAATGAATTAGGCTCAAAATATCATACATACAAATTATATATTTGTGTTGAGAAGTTTTTACATGGTGCAGCAGATCATTCACATTTATCCTTAATGTATAATTCATTTTTCCCTATTTCAATTTCTGCTACATATAAGCTTGCATAATCAATACAATAAATTCCATGTGGTGGTAGGGAAACAGACTGGCTACTTGAATTAAGATGTGATTGGAAGTCACGTGATGTTTTGGTAGTGTTAATATATATATATATTGTAGTTTCAATCTAATTTAAATGAAAATCATGCTACTTACGATATATTAAAATGCATAAATATATTTTAAAATTTTATTTTAAATCTCTGAACAGCAGTGGTGCCCTCTATTATAAATTCTATTTTAATAAAAATTCTTTCATTAAATAAATAAGAATAAAAAAAAATGGAATCAATTATGATTAAAAATAATATCGCATAAAACGTTGGAAGACATTTGAAAAGAATTCTTAGAAATCTAATATGACCTTGAAATGACCTAATCAATATTTGGAAACAGCAGAGCCATAATTCTTTTTTAAAATGTGCTTTTAGAAGCTGACGCCTGGTGACCTTGAAAGAAAATAAACTGAAAAGAAAAAATATATTTTTCTCAACTGGAAGAAATACAGTAATTTAAAATGCAAATGATTTACAATAATTAATTTATTTGTAAATTAAATTTTATTACTATAATCGATTTTTTCCAATTCTATTTTAATTTAAAATTATTCTTATTATCTTTAAAATATATATGTTTTTTTATATATTGCACTGTGATTAGAAATTTTAAATGTCTTTAAAAATGAAATGATTCGGTTTTTTTTTCAGTTCCATTTTGCTTTTTTATGCGTATAAAAAATATTTGTTAGTTCATATACTATTAGCATTTCTAAACATAAGCTTTCACACTTTTTTTTTTTTTTAAAAATTTAAATGTCTTAAATTTTAGTTTAAAAATTTTTTTTTTTACCTATTGCGTTATATATAAAATTTGTACTCCATTTATTGTGAAGATCTAACATTACTGATCATTTTTTGAGATACGATAAAAATTTACAATTGTATATATATATATGGAATTATAATTGATATATTAAAAGAAGCAGGTGAAGAAACAGAAAAAATATTAGCAAAGTTATATACCAAATGTCTAAATGATAAAGATGTACCGGATGATTGGAAGAATGCAGTAATAATATTAATATTTAAAAAAGGTGATAAAGAAGATATTAGAAATTACAGACCTATTAGCCTTTTATCAGTTTTATATAAAATTTTTACCAAGATAATTACAACTCGTCTACAGAGAACCTTGGATTTTCACCAACCAAGAGAACAAGCTGGATTTAAAAGTGGTTTTAGTACAGTAGATCATATTCAACTATTGAGAGAAGTTATAGAAAGGACAAATGAATATGAGTTGTCATTATGTTTTGGATTTGTAGATTATGAAAAGGCATTTGATTCTATAAACATTTCTTCAGTGATTAAAGCATTGGATCATCAAGGTATAGATCCAGGATATTGTCATATTTTAAAGAATATTTATAAAAATGCAACAGCAACAATTAGATTACATAATGATACTGGGAAAGTCAACATTGAGAAAGGTGTAAGACAAGGTGACTCCATATCTCCAAAACTTTTTACAGCAGTGCTGCAAGAAGTATTTTGTGGATTAAAATGGGAAACTAAAGGAGTGAAAGTAAATGGAGATTATTTAAGTCATTTAGATTTCGAAGATGATGTAGTTGTTTTTGCAAATAATGCTTCCGAGCTGCAGGGAATGTTGCAGGAGTTATCAGATGAAAGTAGGAAAGTAGGACTAAAGATAAATGTTAAAAAGACTAAAGTAATGTTTAATCGATTTGCTCAAAATATGAAAATAAAGATTGATTATGATGAATTAGAAGAAGTTAAGAGTTACAAATACCTTGGTCAGATTATTAATACAGATGGAAACATAATAGAGGAAATTAATCATAGAATTAAACTTGGTTGGAGTGCTTTTGGTAGAAATAATTTGATATTAAAAGGAAATATGCCTATGTGTTTGAAAAGAAAGGTTTTTAACAAATGTGTTTTACCAGTTCTTACTTATGGATCTGAGACTTGGACACTTAATAGAAGAGTAATACAGAGACTTCAGACCATTCAAAGGAGTATGGAGAGATGTATGTTGGGAGTAACAAGAAGAGATCGAAAACGCAATGTATGGGTAAGAGAACAAACAGGTGTTACTGACCTCATTGAAAAAATTAAAAGATTGAAGTGGAGTTGGGCTGGACATATTGCTAGAAGAGATGATAATAGATGGACAATTGAAATTTTAAACTGGATTCCAAGAGATTGTAAAAGACCCAGAAGGAGACCACATGTAAGATGGATGGATGAAATAAGAAAATGTGTAGGGGTGATGTGGAGAAGAGAAGCTAAAGATCGGAGAAGATGGATTAAACTTGGAGAGACCTTCATCCTGCAGTGGATTGATAATGGTTGATAATGATGATGATGATGACAAGACACCCCCAAACAAATTTAAATCGTCATCTTACAATAATGTATATATCCCTCTGGAAAACTGTGGCTCCAAGTTGCATTCGGCTCTCGTAAACTTTTAAAATAAAATCATGATAGAATTTATATTAACATGATATAGGTAAATGCTATTTTGAAACTACATGTTTTATTTTTTTTGCAGTGGCAGTTTAATAGTCATTGTTTATATTATGAACTCCTATGGTTTTATTGTTCTTAATTGATGCATTTTTCGAACTTACTAGTTCAGTCTTTGTTTGGACTACCTCCAGTAACATTGTTATTCAGAGACAAAACTCTCCATACCCAAACTCTTTATACAAAGGCAAAATTCTCCATAAGTAGCATCACTCGATGCAAGCCAAAGTAATCAATAGAGGGTTTTCATAAAATCCCTTCCTGCATCTATTGATTTCTCTGGCTTGCACTGAGTGGTGCTACTGTATGGAGAGTTTTTCAAACAGCTTGTGCAAGCATAAAAAATAGTCATGTAATGTTGCTATTCTTTGTATAGTTTTAATCCAAATGTTATTGAGAATGGTCGTTTACTTTGACTTTCGAATATCAACTTCCTCTACTTTAATCCAGCTATACAGGTAATTATTTTTAATTTATATTTTACAAAATGAATTATTGCCATAGGTATCCTCATTTATAAGAAGTTGCTTGTAAACTAATATTAATTTTTGGGACAACATATGATTGTGAATCATTTTACTCAACAATTAAGTTCGGAAAATCAAAACATCGAGCACAACTAACGATTGAACACTTTTTGAAATCATTGCATGCTTTGTTAACAAAATATAGCCAGTTTTTGATATTTTTACTAATCAGATGCAATCACATGTAAATCATAAATTTTTTTTATTAATCTTGTTTTCACCTATTAATATTCTTTTCTTGAATTTTTTTTTAACAACAAAAAAAAATATGTCAATATTTGCTTCAGTTTAATACATCAAAAATTTAATTGCAGCTCTTGAATATATTTTAATTTTAATATGTAGCTCTTACAGAAATGAAGTTTGGTCACCCTTAGTTTATGTGGCAAATTAAGTAAAACATCCTGTATCATGTGACAGTTACACAATGTTGCCCAGCAGCAAAATATATTTTCTTATCACATTTATGTCACCTACTGTAAGTTTTAGTAATCAATAGATGTCAGATTATAGTGTTTGATAAACCCTTATCTAGTGCAGTCCCATTTAATATCCTGAGACTAGTTTCTAGCTTTTGTCCTTTATCAATGGAGAACTTTGGATTTTGAAGCAGTGCACCAGGATCTTTTGGAAGCCATCTTTTACTTCTTGTTTTACTATCACATTGTTAGCCAAAATTTAAAAGCATATAAATGTTTTCAATCTAAGCCAACAAGCTTGTACATTTATAGAGATCTGAAACCAATTCAGTAAATATATGTATGATGTTCTTCACTCCTTAACATGTGAAACTATAATGTGCAGACACTAAACTGGTTTCAGATCTATATATACTATACAAGCATACTGACTTAGATTGAAAACATTAATGGGATTTAAACTTAGACTAGCAGATTGTTAGTAAAAATAACAAAGTAAAAGATGACTTCTAGAGGAAAATTCCATCAGCTCCAAAAGTTCCGGGCGCACTGACTTAACATCCAAAGCTCCTCATTGATGAAAGCCAAAAGCTAGAAATTTAATCTAGAGATATTAGATGGGTCAGTACTGAATAGAAATTTATTAATCAATATGATATGGAACATAGTGATTATTAAAACTTACACTAGATGTCATTAGTGTGGTGAGAAAAAAAACATCTTACAAATAGCAAAACAGCTGGGCAAAATTCTTTATCAACAACTCCTCTTTAAAGGAATCCTGAAAGAGGCCACTTTTTGCTGGGTGTCTCAATTACTCAGTGGTAACATTTTTGTTGATTTAGAAATTTGTACTCTCTAGCTAAAAATAGTAATCATCTAATTACGGACTAATACTAGATAATAATCGGATATACATATTAGAAACATTTGAGAAATGGATTATTCAAAAAATATATAATACCTAGATTATCACACTTTAAAATATAAATAAATATGAAAAGATTTCAATCATTATATGAGCTGTTTTACTATAGCTTATGTATTACAGAGAAATAATTGACAAGTTTCTTTTCAGTATAGATGCAATTCGATCTGATTTACATTAATACTATAAAGACAGCAAATGAAGGAAGTAATTTTTAAAATGTATGCAAAGTTTCACTATATCAGCCACACTAAATATGTAACATAATGATTGAAGCTGATATATTTTCATATTTATTTATTCCAAGACAAATAAGTGCAAAAAAGATATTTATCCTAAGAAGATAAAAAAAAAATAGATTATTATTAATTTTAAAAGAGTTAAGAAGATAAAATGACTATAAAAAGAACTCCAGGTGAGAATTCTAAAATTAAATAGCACTAATAAAAAACTTCATTAAAGATATATGAAAGCATATGGAAATTATTTATATTGCATTGTTAAATGACCATGCCACTCATCAGGGTTTGGTGCTGTGATAGAAAGAAAGATTCTACAGTTTAAGGCCCATGAATTGTACTACAACATGGTAACTTTTGGTGCTAAAACTTCTGATGAACTTCCAAACAGTAAACCATTTGATTATTTTATTTTATTGGTTCTAGTTTTAATACTAAATCTTATTGAAATATGCATCAATGTCAGGATTAATATCAGGCTTAATGCCACGGTAGAATGGGAGATTCAGTTTTGTCAACCCCAGTGCTCAA
Source organism: Epiperipatus broadwayi (assembly GCA_028023455.1). NCBI lineage: Eukaryota > Metazoa > Onychophora > Udeonychophora > Euonychophora > Peripatidae > Epiperipatus > Epiperipatus broadwayi. The sequence continues at coordinate 1,420,528 of JAQFVV010000021.1, read as the reverse complement.
ACATGTTATCAACATCATGTCAGATAATTATAAAAAAAGCTTTCTGCTTGTTTAGCAAATTTTTTTTAATTATAGTAAGTGATGGGACTTTATTATTTAATTCTCCAACAAAGTTTAAATGATGTGTTGCTAATTAATGTTTAATTTGCTGAAGCTATTTAATGCTTTATTAAGCTTCTAAAAATTAAAATTACCCATCATCAATGAAAACAAAGTAAGACAGAAGTATTGTGATGATGAAAAAAGAAACTTACTCTTTTTATAAAATAAGTATTCATAGAAGAAAAAGATTTTCTAGTGTTTTTTTCCGTTTAAATGGTAAAAAGAAACCCTATAATATAATACTAAATTACACAATATTTTGAGTGATATTACTATCCACTCTTCTTTGTGTGTGGCTGGCCTGACAGTGAAAATACTAACATAGGGGTTTAACTTGCACCTTTAGATTATTGAATATCAAGTTTTAAGACAACACACCAACCAACTAAGTTATTCTGTCAAAAGTTCGAATTTTAAGACAATGCTTTAACCATTCTGTCAGATGGGTTTTTAATATATTTAAAAATGTTTGTATTTACTGAACTTTAAATGTAATTAGAAGGGATTTGAACACAAATTTTAAGCATCTTTCGGCTATCCACTCCGTCTTATATAACTAAAATATGTGAAAAAGATAAATGATCTCCAACATATGTATATTGCAAATCATTTATCTTTTTTACATGTATATAATCATGTGTATCAGCTATGTAAGATGGAGTGGATAGCTGAAGGGAACTTAAAAGTCTGTATTCAAATTCCTTCTCTTTAAAAATAATAACAATATGAGGCAGATAGATAGTATGTTTAGACAGAAAAAGCTTTCAACAAATAATCTATTTATTTTCTAAAAATAATTTATTAGTTTTCTTTTTTGAAGTTTTTTTTTTTTTTTTGGCAAAAGCACTATCTTTCTGCGCAATCCATTAGGTAAACAAAACAGATACATTGAGTACCCTCAGTGAGGGTAATAGGATTGATGATTTAAAGGGCGTGGTTTCATACGAAGATGATTTTGCAAATGGTAATCAATCACATGATTTTCTACAAAATATTTATTCTTAAAAATTAGAGTTGGCAAATGTTTTTTTTAAAGGGCATATAGTCTGATGTCATTCCTGATTCTATATAGTTTCTGTATGATATTGTTTCAGTTTCTGGATAAATTTTTAAATGCTTGCATGTTTAGTTAAATCATGGATAAGCATTAATAAAGATTACTTGGAAGATTTTATAACACTTTCAATATTTACAAATTATACAATTATATAACAACAAATCATATATTAATAATATTAATACAAAAAGACATTTTTCATCAAATATTTTTTGCCTTCCTCAATAATGTATTTTAACTTTTTGATGTGATGTACTGTGGCTTCTCCTTAAATGAAGTCAAGAATATCTGAGCAATTATGCCCAGATAAACCTGTTAGCCACTTAATTTTCCATTCCCCACTCTTAAATTTTCCTATATTCTGCTCCATCCCATTTCCACAACTTAATCTTTGTCAACTCTATGGCCTTTATATCTATAAATTTATATATATGTAAAAGTAAACAGGATCAATAAAAAATTATGATAAAGCCATCCAAATATTTACAAATATAACAAAATTAAAATGTTTTAATTATGCAATACATAACAATTATACAGTATGAATAAAGTATATAAAGATTACATTTTTCATTTGTTTTAATTGACAAATAATTAAATTATCAAAATTTTATTTATATTCATACAATCATCTTTATTGTAGTTGATATAAATAGTTTCATATATTTTTCTTCTATTCGATTTTTTAATATATGAATATATATAGTACATCGATAAATTAAATTATGAATTGGTCAGTTAAAAATGAATGAAAATTGTATATAGTATATAATATATCTGTAAATCCACTATTATTAAGTGGAGAAAATTTGTAATTGTGCAGAAGAAAATTAACTTTTATTTATGCACTGTTTCATAATTATGATAAATCTCTGTGCATTCACCTGTCAGTAAGAGTTTTAGAAGCTTAAGTGAATCACTTAAGCTTAGACTATGTTCATATATATATATATATATATATATATATATATGTACTAATATATATATATATATATATATATATATACCAATCCTTAGTGACCATGCTTATATTAAGGTTTGAATCTATCGTATTCCTGGTATTGTAATCAACAATTGAATTGTATAAATTTAGTTAACCTATCACAGAAGAAAGACAGAGTCTCATTTTTAACCACAGTAATTAGATGAATGTAGATTTACTTTTATTTATAATTACTATACATCTAATTCCAGATGGTTAAAAATGGACTCTCATGTGATAGGTTAACTAAATTTGTGCAATTCAATTGTTAATTAAGATATGCGCACAATAGATTCAAATTCTGATATAAGCACAATCAATAAGAATTAGTGTATATATAAATATGCTCCAAGTCTAAGTGATTTATTTAAACTTTTTAAACTCTTACTGATTGATGAGTGCACAGATATTATAATAGTCATAAAACAGCTCATGATCAGAGATTAATTTCTTTCTGTGCATAGAATATATATATATTATAAAGAGCTCACAAATAAGCTCTTAACAAGTTTTGCAGAATATTTCCAACCCCAGACCAGTTTCTGCTACTGGCATCCTCAGTGAGGTGCTAGGATAGGATGCCAGTAGCAGAAACTGGTCTGGGAGTGGAGATATTCTGCAAAGCTTGTTAAGAGCTTATTTGTGAGCTCTCTATATAACATTTGTAATACAAGCTTGTTAAATTAAATCATGTGACACCTGAATTGATTTTTTTGTAATATATATCTTTATATTAAGTATATTTCACACATATTGTATAAATATTATCTATTGTATAATTAATACATTTTATTTTTGTTACATTTGTAAGTATTTGGATTGTTTTATCATAATTGTATTATCTATCCTGATTAATTTTACACATATAAAAAAAAAGTTCAAATAGATTATATATATATATATATATATATATATATAATCTATTTGAACTATATATATATATATGGAGGAAGGCAAAAGAATATTTAGAAAAAAAGACTTTTGTGTATTAATATTATAAATATATGCTTAGCTGCTTTGTAAAGATATTTTTATATTATTTATTTATGGATTGTATGCTCAAACAGCATAATAAATTAATTTATTTACTTTTTTGGAAGACAGCAAAGTAATATTAATTTTTTATATATATATATTTACAGCCTCCATTTCATGATGAACATAGAAAATTATCAGGATTGTGGAGATCTATGAAAAGGTAATTTTAATTTATAAGAAATGAAAAGGATAACGGATTTAACTACACAAACATCAAGACAACTCAAGAACAACACATTTAAGAACAAATTAATAAAAAGATATCAAACAGTTGTAAATTAAAAGAAAAATTAGAAAATGATGTACTACACATATTTCTAAAGGAAAAATGTACTATAATAAATAAGAAAATCTATATATTATAATTATTAAAGAACGATATTAAATTATTGTTCGGGAAGATATGTGAAATAATTTTGATGTTTTTTCATATTCCTATAGAATGAAATGGAATTAACATATAAATGATAAAAAAAGGAAATGGATGGTGGAGAAATATTGGATTAACTATTCAAATTTTGGTGTAAATGATAAACAATTTTGTAAATATATGAATTATAATAAAGAAATATAAGCAATTTAACCCACTGAATTGTCGGTAGTAACCAAAAACAATTAAATTTAATTAATCATGTCTATTGATTGCATTGTTATCACTGATAATAAAATACACCTCCTTGATCTTTCTTTTACAATCGTTGCCTTCAATAGACGCAACACGTGTTTTGCTATTTCAAAAAAATGGACAAACTAATTTGCATACGCATTTGCATACATTATTATTTAGTAACATTACAGCAATGGTTTATAAACTATTTTGATCATGAATATGAGGGAAAACCTTGAAAGTACTAGGCCTAGATTAATTTAATTTAATTGTTTTTGGTTACTACTGACAGCTTCTTCTTCAGCGAGTTAAATCGCTTATATATGCTATTACCTTTTTCGGGAGAAGTATTTTAAATTATTGTTAAAGAAATATAAGACAATTTTAGTAATCAATAAAGCAAGTCATATATAGTGTGACATTATTTTTATAAGCTTGTACTTACAAATATGTAATGTAGAGAGTGTACCAATAGCTCAAACAAGCTCTTAATTGATAAGTATGATAAGCCCCTCACTGAGGTGAGTCATAACCTTGAAACTCATTGGTCTGGGAGTAAGAACATTCCAGATAGGGATTTTAAATATTTTCTCTTAACACACTTATCAATTAAGAGCTTGTTTGAGTTAATGGTACAGCTCTTTCTAAAGATCAAAATATCTTACTGAATAAAGAACACCATTTATATCTTTCGTTTCATCAATCTTAATATTAAGAAGACTATTTCAAAATATTTTAATTTTCTGCCTTGCTAAACTATTGCTTAATTGATGCATGAATGATTAAAAATTAGATTAAATTAAATTTAAAAAAAAGTTCTAAAAACATTGATTCTTTAGAATGTAAAATAATATTAGTAAAATAAGTCACTGAATGATTATTGCTTGGGAGATCATATGATATTTGAACATCATCTTAAATTAAAACCTTGATTCAAGAATCTTCAGTTCCTTATTCTTTTATGCTACCACTGCACTAAATCATAAAAAACAATATATATATATATATATATATATATATATATCTATATATATATATATATATATATATATAGAGAGAGAGAGAGAGAGAGAGAGAGAGAGAGAGAGAATGTAAATAGACCAATGGTTATGTGACTGAGTAGATAAGAGTAGATATGGATCTTTTCTTTCTATTTGACACCTATGTTGATATTTTATGTAATAAAATAAAATATGAAAAAATATCTTCAGATATGTACAGGTTTGAAAAAGTAATTAAATATTTTATTAATTATAAAAGAAATTCTGATCTCAGTGGTCACTAATTAAAATAATGACTAGACCAAATAATCTTATTTTATAAAGTGCATATTAAAATACTTTAAAAGAAACAAAAATAGATAACTCAATAATTGATTTCTAATTAAAACTAAATAAAATCAAATAGTAATACTACTATTCTGTACTATTTCACTAATATCAATAAAGACTTATAAACTAAGTCAAACATATTAAGAGTAAATACTTAATAGTAATGCAAAATCAATTAACTAACATAACTTTCCAATTTTACCAACTTAAAATATTATAAAATAAAATAATTCTATTAAATAGCCATAAGATTTTGAATATCCAATTGTAACAATATATAAAATAAATGATAGATTCCTATTTGATGTTTAATCAAATACAATTGACAAATGATATCCAATTATTCTTCAGTTTAATAAAGTTAGGTTGTTAAAACTTTAGACTATAACTATCAAAGTATATCAAATATTGTTAGTGTTTATATAATCCAATATTAAAATTTAATATTTAAACTGAATTTACAATCCACATTGACAAACTTTATTATAATTAAAGTAAATCACTCTAATTTGTAACAGAATAAAATATTTTATTATTACCAGCTCTATAACTGAACAAAATTCTGGTCTTTATGGCTGTATACTGAGTTAATATAATATTCACTTTAATCAATAATGATTTAAAATAAAGTATGTGAACATTTAATTACAATTATCTTTACTCATTTTCAATGATTATCATATTAGTACTTTTATCAATCATCAAATCAATTCATATAGTTTCTATCTTAATATAATTATTACTTAATGCTAAAAAATAATTGCCATACTTAACAATATTAAATCAGTTAATTTATTACTGTATAAAAATCTATACCTGATCAGATAATAAACATTAAATTTAACATGAGAAAAATGATATGTAATTATATTCTCTTACCCATCCTGTGATGTGGGTTTTAAACTATTTTGTAACTGCTTTTAATGAATTATGTGGTTTAATTAATTGGTGAATATTGTCTCATCCAACTACAATTAACCAATACATTTGCATTGTGAAATTGAATGAAAACCAAGCAAGTTTACTTGTTTTAAATTAATTCAAAATTTATTAACAAATGAATACAAATTAAAATCATAAACAACATATATGGCAAATAAACACACAAAATATATACACACATAATCCTTTCCTGCTTAATGCAATAGATTTTTAATTGACATTAATTCTTTTTAAATTAAATAGGTGATTGCATACCAATTTCCATTTATTGTATATTAAATACAAACACATATGTTTATGTAACACAAATATGTTGTAGAACATTTATACCTTCCAAAACACAACAGAATTCAGGACATATTTTATTTTTATACTTCATATAAGAATATAGTCAATCAAAATAATATATATATATATATATATATTGTACCTATATTGATATAGGCACATATAATTTTATCTAAATTATATTATTAAAACAATCTTTCGTTAAAGAAAAACATACCAATCTCTTTTCATTAAAGAAAAAATAATGTTAAAACTAAATAGTAAATTGTATTAAAAATATATGTGCGATTTGTAAATAAATAAAAATGTATGCAAAATAAAAGATTATCATTAAAAACACGGCAATCTTCCAAAACACATTTATCAAATGATTATCATTGGAATTTGACAACAGATCTTTGCCGGAGATATGAGAAAGACAACAAGGTGCAGGTTTTTTAAGACTTTTTTATCGGACAATTCATTCCACAAATTAATTGAGTGAGATCAGTTCACAAAAGTAATTGAGTAGAGCAGTTCAGAAATTAACTGAGCAGTTAACAAACAAAATGCAGTGTTGAGAAGATCTTGGGAATGCACGTTTATCTCCAGCCCAGATGTCCGAGAAAACAGCAGATCTGCCTGTGAAATAATGTCAGCTTAACATCTTAGAAAATCTCCATCAGTATCTATTTGTCTCCGATAGTAATAATCAGGAAACTCAGCAAGGAAAAGTCCCAGCCGGCTGGTAAGCATTCATAATGGAAATATCCTCACCGAAAGCAGCCACCAAAGAGAACAAAATTCTACATCTACATTCAAAAGCCTAGGTAAAACATTTGCTTATTTCATTTATACTGTAATAGCCATTGCATTGCATTAATTCGTACGAATCTTTCAAGAGTCTAATTATATGAACTCTATATCATACATAAATGAACTATTGATGTGTGTGATTAAATTTCAAATACTATATAGTTCTTTATTATCATTATTATGTGTGTGCATGAGTTAATATGTGTGTGATTCTTATATCAATATTATTAGTCAAAGTAGATAAATTTCCAGTATTCTGTTATGAAAATATTCCAGAATATTTAAACTATTTAGAATGTTAATTTAAAAATATGCATGTGTTTTTATTAGAATTATAAAATGTTTAAATTTGGTAAATAAATGTTAGTTAATAAATTGTCTTTAAAATTAAACTTTATTTGTCGGTCAATTCTTTTTAACAAATTCTTTATCAAGTCTTTTAACCACTAATTATGTATAATCTATTAGTGATTACAAACAGCTGAGCTAGTCGTGGATTTAGGTGTTGAGTTAGTGGCCATTGCTCAAAGTGCGTTATTTATTCATCCTTGAATAGATAGCTGGCACCCATGTTTATACACAAACAAAAAAAAAGTGCTTTGAACTTGGTGTTGAACTCAACAGCTGAGAAGAAGTTATGTCCTGGAAATGTAACACTAGTTATATATTTTATAGCTATCGTTTGGGCATACATACTCTCTGAGTATGTTCTTCTCTGCCTAAGAGGCCGGTGTTTCGAATACACATATTCGAACTCGGTTCAAATGGCTTTACCCAACATGGGCTGAACTTGTCATAAATGACAGTTAATTAAATACTTTGTTCTTGTTGAAAATAAAAATTTAAAAAGTTAAATTACATATGTAAAAGTGTTTTAATTTTAAAAAAAGAATTGACCGAAAAAAAATTTTTCCGAAATGAAAAGAGATTTTGACATATATGCTATCAAATCAGAGTCAATATGATGTTATGGGCAGAGTTAAAGCATTAAGATCGGGTAGAGAAAAGGACTAAAAGGGTGGAGTTAGCGTGAGTTTCCATCTTAGTAAGAAAAATAAATAAATAAATCATATAGTAAATTTAGTTTAACATAAGCGCTAGTACTTTGAAATTGAAATTTTCGAAAATGGATCCGAAAGAAAGCCCAATATATTTTAAAAATCCCCAGTTAGTGGAAAAAGAGAATGAAGAAGTATCTGAGACGCGAATGATGATGAAAATGATGATGAATCTGATGCAAGAGTTCAAAGCAGAATTGCTAAAAGAAATGCATCAAGAAATTAAACAAAGTCAACAAGAATTGTGTCAGAAATTTGAGCAAAGTCAGTTAGAACTCAAAGCAGAATTGAAGGAAGAAATTAGTCAGGTTAAAACAGAAATTAAAGAACTCAGAGCAGAAGTAAGAGAAATAAGATGTGAGATAACGGTAAAGGTAGAGAAGAACCAAGAAGTTATAGAGTTAGATTTAATTAAAGAAAGTCAGGGAGTTGAGGTCACGAAAGAGGTAGAAATTGAATTAGAATCAGATAGCGTTGTGACAGATAAAGTAGAAACTTATGTAGATCAAAAGGTAGAAAATAACGTAAAAGAGTTTTTACAAAGAATTAAAAATAAAAGGTTTAAAATAAATGTTCGCATTCGCTGTAGATGTAGATTTAAAACAAAGAAAAAGTGTAGGAAAAAATATTCCCAGATTGAAGTAATTCGGAGTTTGTCTAGGTATAAAGGTTTTCTGAGTTACGAAGTCGAAAACAGAACAGAAAGAGAAAGAGATAAAGCAATAAAATATAAAAGCGGAACCGATAAGAAAGGAAAGTTAGTTTATATTATAGAATTTGTAGAAAGAAAGAAGAAACCACCTGACATAGTTTAAAAGTTAGTAAACGGGTGGAATAGTAAAGGAAATAAACAAAAAAGGACCAGAAATGGACTATGAGTCTAATATAATTATTTTGATGTAGGTGAAAAGCCTGAATTAGAATTTCACTATTTAAAATGATGGATTGTTTTGTCAAATAATAATAACAGAGACTTCGCAAAATAAAAGATTTTTTTTTCACGCACATATTAATTAAGGAAATGTTCATAAATAAACAGTTCAAATAAATAAAAATCAATAAAATCAAGTTAAATAAATGGGTCAAATTAAGGATTTAGAAATAATGTTTGTAGAATTAAATAAATGAATAAAATAACGGAAATACATAAAATAAAAACAAGTTAAATAAATAAGTATAATAAATCTGTAGAAAATAAATAAAATATTCGTAGTAAAATAAAATAGTTTTTTGAATATACGCATGTTAAAATAAAAGTTTGTTTTGAATACCGTAAGTTAAGAAAAGGATGTAAATAAATTATTTAAAATAATCAAGATAAAAAAAAAAAAAAAATCTCTAGTAAAATAATAATGAATGAATCATAATAAAGCAAAATAGTTTTTTTCTGAGTACACGCACGTTAATATATAAGTTAAAGTAATGGGTTAAAGTAATATTGTAATATAAATAAATATGTAAATTGATGTCCGTGATAGTTTAAAGATAATATTATAAGATTAGTGTAAAACTAAATATTTAAATAATGTTCGTAATGAATTTAAAAATAATATAAATGAAAGTCAATCTAAGTTGTATTAGGAGCGTATAAGGGTTCGAATCTAAAGGGATGAGGGTAGTATAGAAGTGTTTTAGTTAAGGTTAAGTTTAAAGCTCTCGACTGGATAAATTCTAGTACCCGCAACGGATTGACCGGGATCATTCCTCTTTTAAAAAAAGCGCACTGGCAACAACCAGAGTAAGTCATAAGTCACCTTTCAGGGGAGAATCCCCATATCTCGTACCTCATTTTCCAAAGCGTAAGTCGAAAATGGACAGTTGAAAATTCCTGCCATTGCAGTTGCTTAGTCAAAGTCCGATCAAGAGAATAGGCAATCATTTTCCAGGGCGTAAGTCGGAAATGGACAGTTGAAATTCCTGCCATTTGCAGCCACCTTTTCTTAGTCAAAGTCCAATCAAGAGAATCAGCAGCCGAAGCTTCATTTATAAAAAATCCCTGTGCCACAAATTTAGTTTGTCCTCGTGGTCATTATCCAGGACGAACATTGTAAGCAATGTTACCAGCATAGAAAGAAGAAAAGCATAATTGGAGATTGCCCTTAGTATGGAAAGAAAAAGATATAAAAAAAGGCAAACTTAGAAGGAATAATAAATTAATATTTAATGTTGTCAGAGATAAAATGGTCAAAAATGAGCATTTTACTCTCAAAAAGGAGGGGCGGTGTAATGTACATATATTGATATAGGCACATATAATTTTATCTAAATTATATTATTAAAATAATCTTTCGTTAAAGAAAAACATACCAATCTCTTTTCATTAAAGAAAAAATAATGTTAAAACTAAATAGTAAATTGTATTAAAAATATATGTGCGTATATATGTGCGATTTGTAAATAAATAAAAATGTATGTGAAATAAAAGAAGATTATCATTAAAAACACAGCAATCTTCCAAAACACGTTTATCAAATGATTATCATTGGAATTTGACAACAGATCTTTGCCGGAGATATGAGAAAGACAACAAGGCGCAGGTAAAAATAGACTTTTTTTTATCGGACAATTCATTCCACAAATTAATTGAGTGAGATCAGTTCACAAAAGTAATTGAGTAGAGCAGTTCAGAAATTAATTGAGCAGTTAACAAACAAAATGCAGTGTTGAGAAGATCTTGGGAACGCACGTTTATCTCCAGCCCAGATGTCCGAGAAAACAGCAGATCTGCCCGTGAAATAATGTCAGCTTAACATCTTAGAAAATCTCCGTCAGTATCTATTTGTTTCCGATAGTAATAATCATGAAAATCAGGAAACTCAGAAGGGAAAAGTCCCAGCCGGCTGGTAAGCATTCATAATGGAAATATCCTCACCGAAAGTAGCCACCAAAGAGAACAAAATTCTACGTCTACATTCAAAAGCCTAGGTAAAACATTTGCTTATTTCGTTTATACTGTAATAGCCATTGCATTGCATTAATTCGTACGAATCTTTCAAGAGTCTAATTATATGAACTCTATATCATACATAAATGAACTATTGATGTGTGTGATTAAATTTCAAATACTATGTACTCCTTTATTATCATTATTATGTGTGTGCATGAGTTAATATGTGTGTGATCCTTATATCAATATTATTAGTCAAAGTAGATAAATTCCCAGTATTCTGTTATGAAAATATTCAAGAATATTTAAACTATTTAGAATGTTAATTTAAAAATATGCGTGTGTTTTTATTAGAATTATAAAATGTTTAAATTTAGTAAATAAATGTTAGTTAATAAATTGTCTTTAAAATTAAACTTTATTTGTCGGTCAATTCTTTTTAACAAATTCTTTATCAAGTCTTTTAATCACTAATTATGTATAATCTATTAGTGATTACAAACAGCTGAGCTAGTCATGGATTTAGGCATTGAGTTAGTGGCCATTGCTCAAAGTGCGTTATTTATTCATCCTTGAATAGATAGCTGGCATCCGTGTTTATACACAAACAAAAAAAAAGTGCTTTGAACTTGGTGTTGAACTCAACAGCCGAGAAGAAGTTATGTCCTGGAAATGTAACGCTAGTTATATATTTTATAGCTATCGTTTGGGCATACATACTCTCCGAGTATGTTCTTCTCTGCCTAAGAGGCCAGTGTTTCGAATACACATATTCGAAAACGGTTCAATATATATATAAATGATTCTACTTATTTCTTAATATAAATTTAAAAGAACAAAATACAATAAATACTTATTACAATATAATTATTTTGAACTTCTACTATAAGTGATGTAGCTGAAGTTAATTTATAATCAATCAATAAATAAAGACATAAATCTTTTAAATTAAATAATTACTATGCTGCAAAATATAAAGTCAAATATAGCAAAACATAACTTATATTTAAGTATATAAACAAATCACTACTTAACCTAAAATTATGCTACTATTTATATCAATAAATATTGTACTTTTTAAATGAAAAGAAAAAAAATTAGCAATAATAAATATAAGTAAATAACCTAAGGGATAGTCTTTAAATACATGATTTCCAAAATAGTATCATAGTTCTAATGTCTATCTCTTAAACCGTGATCCAATGATATTTTGGTGTTCCAGAAAGAGTAGAAATATTCTGAAAAGCTATTAGATTTGAAGCACATTTTATTAATTCTGATATTTACTATATATACAAAATATCTTTTTATTCAGAAGATATTTGATCTATATAATGTTTCAAATGTGAAAATACTAATTTATATTCATGATGATGAAATGTAAATATCCTTTCATTTAGCAAGTAATTAATTCATAGCCATTACAAGTAAACGGAAACTAGTTTCATCAATGATAATACTATGGAAATTGAACCAATTTTTATCTTGTGTACAAATGATCCATGAAGTTCAAAGAATTATATCAGCCAGTGAACATAATCATTGTTTACATTTTTCTGTTGTTAACATTTAGACTTCATCATTGAACAATAGGTAGCATCCATTTTAAATCAAAGAAACATTTCATGGTTTTTTAAAATACTAAGAATTAAATTTCATATTTTTAATTGTCACCTCTCACAAATTTGACAATCTTGTCAAGCCAATGGGTGAATATTATTGCTTTCACTCCATCATTCTATCCTTTTTTATAATCATATACTTTAAAAAAAAAAGCAAAAAAGCAAAAAAAATACATGAAGGAACTTAGATTCATTTCTATTGAAGCCAAGAAAATATTTTTTTCCATTCAGTTCTATTTATAACTTTTCCAATTGACATCAGAGTAACTAAAGCAATATTCCATATTAGGTCTTTGGTTAATTTTAACTACCTGTCTCTCAAGTAAAAATTTTATACAAGAATAACAGCAAACAAAATTTTTTAGAATTATTACATACAACAAACATTGATGTTTTATAATACAAATACTATTCTTTCCTTCAAACACAAATTAAACAATTGATAATATATTCTCACTATACCCCTCTGGAAATATATTTTCACATGTATATCTTTCCAGTATAATATACAAATAAAATTATAGATATATTTCAGATAGTAAACATTTAGTGGTATTGTTCGTAATTTACTATTGTAAATCCAATATTAAGAAAGCATATATTAATGAAAGAATAATAATTTTATCCAAACTATATGTTTTATTATTCACATATTCATTTTTTTAAATGAATATACTCATTTTACAATTTTGTACAATAATAAACAATTTTATATCAATATTATTGTCATTATAGCAACACAGTTCAATGCTTCATAGGTTAATATATCCACCATCAAAATCAAACAAGAAAGAAAAAATATATATTTTTTACAACTGATCTTTTACCATATACTGAATCTCATCTCACATTTCAGTAGGTACAAATATATATATATATATATATATATATATATATATATGAAAGCAGTCAACACTTAAACAATACCAATTACAATAACAATCTCAATCTGTTGTCAAGGTAACCTCTTTAAACAATAAAGTTTATATAGACACTAAGAACTGCAACTCCACTACAAGGAATGAAAGTAATGTTCTGAAAACAGATTACCAAATAGTTAATTATATATATATATATATATATATATATATATATATTACTTCTAAAAAGCTTCAAAAATCTTTCATTGTAAGTACCTTTGATTTCTTTCCCATTCTTTAGCCAGAAGGTATTCTCTTTTTGTTGACTAAGGACTTCATAAAAACCCTTATACAAATTTAGAAATTTTTTAAAAGAAGAGTATTCGAAGGGCATTTGTTTATGGCTGTAACTAACACTTAGTCACCAGCTCAGAATACATGCAAATAATGATTGAATCTGTTTTTTTCTTTATTAATCCATGTTTAATCAGACTCTCTATTATTTTTATCATGTGCAATTGTGTCTTAAACAAGAAGAACTATATTTCCCTAGATGCAAGTCAGCAGAGACAAAGTCAATGAATTCATTCTTGTTCCAGTTAATATAATTCACCATTTGCAGCTCTTGTGTAACACATGCCTAATGATTTCAATGAATATAAGTCTGGAATGATAGACCCAACTTCCACATAACCCTTTTTGCATAGGTTTGATTGGGATTTGAAATAGAGGCAAGTGTATCATATATATTTTGCTTGGTGATTCATTTGTTTTCATTCTGTGAACAGAAAAAAATGTTGTGGTAAGATATGATAGCATTTGGCTAAAAAATTTTGAGAAGATAATAATTTTCAAGTAAATAACAGTGCAATTGGTATTCACCTGATGTGCTGCTGCAAATTTTGAAAAAAGGACTAAGTCATAACCAAATATTTAATCCCCTTGAATGAGGATAGTAGTACAGAAAATTTTTTTCACAACATTGCTCCCTTATTTTCAGGATAAATATGTGGCAGTAGATCAGCATATATTTTATTAACATGTGTTACAAATGCATTCTTCACCCTTTTCAGTGGGAACTGCAATGACACCATACATATGTGGTCTAATACTGGCTCCATTTTTCAAACTCCTTATTGTCTATACAAACTTTCTATAAGATAGATAAGCATGGATTGAGGAATTATTATCTTCAATGTCATCAGTATTTCTTTTACACAGTATTTGAACATCAGTTCTATTTTATATTGATGTCTTATATCTGACTTTTAATATAATGGATATCCACATTGCTTTCTAAATATGAAATTAATAGTTTAAAAGTCTCCATCTTTATGTTGCCTTTGTCTTTTAGCTGTAAATCCTTTTCTATCAACACAATGATGGTTAGACTTAAAGCCATTATATATACATCTTCAATGCTTAGTTGTTCAACATATGGATATATCACCAAGGGTACCAGCAACCACATTTTTTGACTTGGTAATACTATATTTAATAGAGTACTCAAATTCCTGAAGGAACATAATACTCCAACAAATAAAACAGCTGATAAGTAGTTACCCATGATTTAGAAATTGAAGGCTTTTGTGATCAGTTTTCATAGTACGCTAAGACTCAAGTAGAAATTGTTAAACTTTTTGGAATGCTCAGACTATATGTCTAGAATTTTATTCTCTGTTACCATTTAATTAATTTCTGGACCAATTAATAGTAATATTATAAAATAAAAGATTTCAGATAGACTGTCCTCTTGGATTTGAAATAAAATAACTATAATCATTGCTATCTGTTTGAATCAAAAGAGATTTTTTGCAGTCAAGAGTATGCTGGCATTACTTGCTGAAAAAAAAAATTTTTTTATTTTCTCCAGTGCTTCATTGTTTGTAAATGTCCATCTCCAATGTCCATCTTTTTCTAGGAAGTGTAACAAAAGTTCCAGATGACAAAAAAATATCTGTTATATAAATTAAACAGCTCACAAAAAATTACAGATCAACATTTTGGCCTTAGTATGGAGAAATTTTGTACTGCTTCTACTTTGGTTGGTGTGGCCTGATATCTTCATTTCCAATGATATGATCTAAAATATAACCTCATCAAAAATTATAATTTTTTTAAAATATCTCTTTTAATTTCCTTTATTTAATATTTACACACAGCACACACACACACACACAAAATTAAATTTAGATGTTTGACTTGTTCTTTCATGTTTAGTGAAGCAGTGTCTGAGTCATCAATATACTAATAACAATGTGTTTAATCTTAACATGTTTATATATAAGCTTTGCATTCATTGGCTCAGCATAAAAGTAACTTGACGTTCAGCAAAATACTATTTGATTAATGCCTAATAAAGGAAAATATATACTTTAATCTGAACTATGACCCTTGATTGATTATATGGCAAATATAATGTTAACAAAAAATCATGTGACTTTCTCAGCTATACTCTCAATGCATGCTTTTAAAAACAGTTCTTTGTACTACTGTTGCAGCCTGATGAAATAATGGATTCTAAAATGGTAAGAATATTATACCCATGTCCTTAAAGGATTTACTGGTATTTACTTTCACTAGTGAACCCTCTGAATTCAAACCTCACTTTAAATCAATAAAATTTCCAATAGCCTCTCATGAAAGAAAAGTAAAGACATTACTCAACAGGTTTTCCAATTGATGTGCCATGACGATTTAATTTTTTTTTATATATTTTCTAGCAAAGAATAGCTAGGTACCCATTTACCAACCTATATTAAATACTCAGACATGGTATCTGTAAATCAGATATAAGAAAGATAAAAAACTTAAGCCTGATTACACTTTCACTAAAAAAAACTTAAGTCTGTATTTCCTGGATTTAAACTCAAGTCATAAGCATGGCAGGTTGATGCACAACTGTTGATCAGGAGGTCTTCCGTAAAGATATTTATAGCTTAAATTATAATCACGTATAACGTTGTTTATGAAATAGCAAAAAGTACATATCGTACAATCTTATTTTTATTTCTTCTTTTCCCCTGTATTTTGACAGATAAATAATTTATTCTGTTAGTGGGCGATCAATTTCTTTTATTCATCCATCTATCTGCCCAATTGAATTTAGCCATGAGACAACACACACTTGATACATATTTACGCATGATAACTAAGGGTTAGTCATAAATTTAGATTTTTTAAAAAAAGCCAGAATGAAAAATTCATCTACTCAGAAACTGAATATTTATTTAAAGAAATGAAAAATCAATTTTGCGACAAGAAAGTAAATAATTCAACATTTTACAGTTGAAGACCCTGGAGGATTGTCATAAAGGAAATGAAAACTATAAAGAAGTTGTTAAAGATATTAAAAATGAAAAAGCATGCTATATTTATTCAACTTATAAAGGGCATTATTAACTTTTTTTTGCTAGTTGTTATTATAAATAAGAATGTAATTATCGCTTTCAACACAGTTTCTTCCTCTCTTCTCTTTGTATTCTTTCATTCTTTTTTTTACGTTTTTTATTTTTCTATCTTCACATAGGTTAGTATAAGGATTGCTCATCATAAGATTTACACCCATTAGGACCTTCTTACAGCAACTTGATAAAAAAATTGTGTAATTGTCCAATCATATTTACATCCTTCAGTTATACATACAGCTATTCTAATTCCAACCGTTTCATTTTTTCTATATGAAAATATTCGCACAAATCATAGCTACATTTCTTTTAGCTCTTTTAGCCAAAAATCATTTTGAGCCCTAATAAAATAAGGACATGAGGTTTTTCCTATCATAGCTACATAATGACAATGCCTTATATATGTAATAACATACGCATACCTTATTTTTCTGTTTTCTTTTTATTTCTGCAATTAGTATGGCTATATATATTTGCTAATAATAATGACAATTGTTATAAAAAAATCTGTTAAGTTATAGAAAAGATTGCACTCATTAATATTTTTAAATGTCTTTCATTGTAACGATATATAAATATGTCGTTACATTAATTTAAAATAAAAACTTAAAAGTTCGCAAATAAAAGTAAAAAACTAAACGCTAAAATTAAAATGTTTGTTAAACGTATATACATTCGCACAGATGCCAAACTTTAAAAATATTTAAAAAAAAAAAACAAATAAATAAGTATTTGAACGTACTTTTTTTATAAAAAAAAAAAAGTACAAGATTTAAAAAATAAAAATAGGTATTAATTAATTCTTGTAATCTGTAAATTGAAATGATTGTTTATAAATTGTTTGAAAAGCAAGCTAGCCTTGGGCTCTTGTATAATTAAAATGATCTGATGAAAGATAGATAAGAAAATAAAGAAAAATTAGCTTGACCAATGGAAGCACTAAGCCTTGGCTCGGACCCTAATGAAAGTGATGGATTAGTGATGTTTTGTTGATTGAATCCGTGTGGATTAATATAAAAAGGGAAATACAGTTTTTTCTGACAGTTCCAGTGTTGTGTGTTTGAGAGTTGTGGTAGGACGCACATACCATACTCTCTATTTAAAAAAAAGAAAAAGGAAAAGACTGTGATACCTTGAACCAGCTATTGCCATCTCCAGAACATTATCTTCCAATGGAGGCAGCACGGGAATTAAAAGCAGAAACATGGACTCTTCTACCGTAAGCTATATTGACATGAACTCTAAATTTAAAAATAATTAAGAACTTTCGTTCAAGCTTATGAACTTCTGACTTTTTTAAGTTTAAAATCAAATTAATAATGTTTAATTTTATATGTTTTCCGATTGATAAAAATCATTTCCATTTTTTTTTCTTATTGTAAAAATTCTTTATTGTTTAAATTTTAAATGATGAAATTGAGGTTGGGTATAGACGTTGCATAGATTCGTTAGCGGTTGATTATGTTGAAGTTTTCACATTTGATTAGAATATATAGGTTAACAATGTTAATGCAGGCATCTTACAATGAATGCCATGGGGCCTTGTGTATTCCCTTTTGCAATTGACGTTATCGATGATTTTGTATTTTGATCGATTGTGTTTAATTTGAATGTTTTTGACCGTGGAATCTGTGCAGCCGATCTATACTCAACATTATAAAACAAACTGTATAAAAATAATCTGTGTGAACGTATTTAAATGTTCAATTTAAGTCAGGCGTGAATGGCTATATAGTTTTGTAAAGTTATATTAAGGGAGGGTAATCTTAGGTTATGCATTTCGTAGTTGAATTGGTTCAATGGATTGGATATATTTGTGTAATTGTAGATGTAGTATGAGATCCGCTACGGGCAGGATTATATATATACGCCACACACCTTCTGTTTGCCTATGGATGGGTTTGTGAGATGGCAAAGGACCGCAGTCCATTCCTATGGAGTTTTATGTTTATTGTTCTACTTGCCAACAGATGTAACATTCCTGTTGGTGGAGAGACAATGTCTTCTCTAATTCTACTTACTGATCAGATGTACATTCCTGACAGTATAGTATTTTGTGTTGCCGTATTTTCACGCTACATTGAATACATAAATGTATCAGATGGATTGGCGCTGGTTAGATTGCGAAATTTGTTGCCTAAGGTTAAATCAGGGAAGAATTTTTTTTTTTCAAATGCAGATCTATGTAGTCTATTCATACTCAACTATCTAAATAAAATATTAAACTCATTGAAACTTAGTTAAATGTAAAACTAAAGATTAATAGAAAAATCTAAAATGTTAAACTTATTCCAATTTATTCCTCAAAATTTAAATGTTATTTTATATGTGCGTAAATAAATATTTTTATGCGTTAATTTCTGGCAGTGGCTTTTATTTATTTATATTTAAGATATAAATTAAGATATAGATTTTTATCTTTGCGTCTCCACTGAGCTAGTGACTTGGGCTAACGATCTGAATATTTAAATAAAGTGGAATCTTAACAGCGCGTATCTGCCTACTCTATAAATTTTTCTAGGTTTAAATGCCTAGATGGCACCTTGTAGAGCAGATATTGTAGTTTGCAGTTAGATTCGATCTTCACTTGCATTTCGATCATTATATCATATTACCACAATTCAAAATGATACTTGGATACCTTTCTTCACATAATCTATGATTTCTTGCATTATCCAGTTTTTATGAAAATAAATTTATTTTTTAATATTCTTAAGTTGCTAATGAGTGAAAATACTTGTAATATTTAGAAACAATATATTTTGAGATATAATATGGAGGTTTTTGATATGCATCTCCAACCATTAAAACAACATGCGATCACCACTTCTTATGCATATACATGCTATTAAAATAGTGACAACTTTCTCCAAACAACAGTGTCATTAAGTTCAAGCTATTTTGCATCTTTTGATTACTACAACTTGCACTAGGTGGCACTACCTTATGGAGATATAAAGGCCATGGAGTTGACAAAGATTATATTGTGGAAATGGGATGGAGCAGAATAGAGAAGAATATGGGAAAATTTAGGGCAGGGAATGAAAAAGAAAGGTGAAGAGACTAACTGGTTTCTCTGAGATAGTGGCTGAGATATTCCTGATTGTGTATAAGAAAAAGCCACAGTGCATTGCAATGCATCTTGGATTTAAATAGAGTATTCCAGAGAAGAGGTGACTGACTCTCTTTCCATGTTACATATGGCAGTGAAGCCATGAACAGCAATAAAGTTTTCAAATGGTTTTCAAAATTTTGTGATGGTAGGAAGAACAGTGTAAATGATTCATGATGTTACAAAACATACTGACAGAATTCATGTTGTAACTCAGGATCCTGAATGTCTAGCATATTAAAATTTATGTAATGAACAGCTAAACTATGTTGCTATAATTATAAATTTATTTAACACACATTGATTATGTAAGTAATGTCTATTAAGGCAATAAACCTAAAGCATGTGCGGTTGAAAATGTGAAGGTAGGGACCTCTACAGGTCTTAACCACAAGCTCTTTTCTTCCAATGCATAAGCTTGTGGTTAAGACCTGTAGAGGTTCCTACCTTCGCACTTTCAACCGCACATGCTTTAGGTTTATTGCCTTAATAGATATTACTATGTTGCTATGTAATGCATGAATTCATTCAGAGATGGCACTGCAGGCAGTTTGGAAAGAGAATTATACATCATTTTACTGGAACCCACTACAAGATATGCTGCATCATTTAGCACTGGGCTAAAATGGTGGATTCAAAAGTAAAATAAAATTACAGATCATAGCTCAATCTATCATTACTAAATATAACTTATTGTTCTATTCCTTCCAAGGAGCAATTATGATAATCGTAATATATTTGCATATAGATGGAGATTTTTATAGTTAATTAAATCTAATCATTTCTTTAAATCCGCTGATGCTAAAATTATTTGCCTAGAAAATAATAATAGAAAGTGAAAAGTAAACAAAGCATGGCACTTAATTAACTCTAAGAATTCCATAAATATAAGAACCAGTAGCATTACCTCTTTGCATGCATTTGTCATTTAATCAAATGATACAGCCAACTTCTAAGTCATTTTACACATGCAAATATGCAAATCTATTTTAATCAGTGACTAGTTTAATGCATGTTTATACACATGTGGATAGGCTACACTGTATCAAAAACCTGGCTTAGCAATCAAAACTGTAAGAATAAAGTTGTGATATATTAAAAATAGTATTGTTAAATTGTATAAGAAATATGGAAATGGTATGAAAATAATAAATATTGTTTTATACCAAAATTTGTTATTGTAATAGTTGATAATTGATGATATTGTAGAATTTATTTTATTACATAATATCTACAGTATATACGTATATTATAATTTATTTTTAAGCAATGAAATAAGTATCCGAAAGCAATTTTCTTAAATAACTTTGGAAATGTGAACACCTGAGAAAACCATGCATTTGGATGCCTAACACCTGCAAATTGGCTCTGGATGTGTTAAAAGACATCAACACAAACTTCACAGAATACCTAATGTAACTGCTAATTAAATTCATAAATAAGATGATAATTATAAGTGATAGTTTTTTCTAAATCGCAAATTTACATATATTATGATCTAAATGTCAGCATTATTTTGTGATATAAATTTACGCTGTTAAAATAATTGTTGTTCACAGAGTAACAAGAATCGCAAAACACCATTGACAATGATTAAATGCTATCATTTTGTCATATCATTCTTTTGCCTAGTTACAGCGATTCTGTCTTCGAACATAACATGCACAATGAATTAGAAATATTTTTTTCTTACGGTTGTAGCATTGAGTAAGTAGAGGGTTAAAGTTCATATTTGTCTACTTAAAAATAGACTTTTAATTTTTAATGGAAGCGTATTTGAAATCATATAAAATAATAGTAAAAAATGTAAACTTTATATAAATACTTTCGTTTATTACTTAATTTAATTATTTTTCCATTTTGGTGAACTTTTTAGTGATAGTAAATTTATTAGCTTAACACTTTCTTTTCTCCAGATGAACAGAGTTGAAATTTAACGGTAATTCAAGTATGTGAAACTGGTATTGATTTTGAACTTTTATTACAACCTTAGAAATTGTTTTAAAAACTACGCACTACATTATAATTAAATACACACGTCTGTATGTTATACTGAAGTTATATATATATTAAAAAATAAAATAACTAAGCACGTAATGAAAAATAACGTTTAAAGATCAAAGGCCTTCGAAAACTTCCAACTGAAAACAATCTCTCTTCCTGCTAGGGCAATTTAATAAATAATAGCGCATCCTTTTAGTTTAAGAGGAAACTGTTTAAAGTATTTGTGGCCCAGAAACAGATCTCTTAATGAGTGAACTGGATGCACATAAACACTTAAAAGAAATTTCTGCATTTACACTGAATGTTTTGTATTATTGCTGTGGGTTTTTTTTTACTTTTAAAGTGTTTTGCAAGTTGAAAATTTTTGTTTATTATATTCAAAATAGCAATTTTTTTAAGTGTGCAATTTTAAAATATATATATTTAAATTTACAACTGAAAGAAAAAAAAAATCTATATTATTTTCAATATTCTTACAGCCAAAACTAACTTGGATCACACGTGCTTAAACACGTGAATAAAACATATTAATTTTAGCTGAGTTAAAGTTTATGTCTGAGCTAGAGATAATCTCTAATTTAATAAATGATTAGCAATAAACGTTAATCTATTTACCTAAGGTGGATGGTATCAAAATTGTTAGTGCAGAAAATCTGATACTTGTAAATCAAATTATATTAAAGTATTAATTTTCTCAAGTGTTTAAAATTTGTAGCATTAGTTGTGTGGTAGATTCAGTCGTGAAGATGATGATTGGATCGTTTGTTCTTCCTGTTATTTTTATGCATATAATGACCACCTTAAGAATAACTATTTGATTATTTTAGTATTGGTTCCATTCTGCTATTAGTCTGTCCATGTACCATAGATGAATTGTTTAATCAGTCAAAGAAAGTCCTGGGTAGTTGGTTAGTTTAGTAGCAAAATTATGTTACTAATAAATATATGCTTTTGGTTGAATACCAAAAAAAATATGGATGTTTAAGAAAGATCCTTCTTCCTGTTATTTTAATGTGTGTGATGACCACTTTAGGAATAACTATTTTTAATTTAGTATTGGTTCCACTCTACTGTTATTCTATCCATGTACCATATATGAATTGTCTAACCAGCCAAACAAAGTCCTAAGTGGTTGGTTAGTTCAGCAACAAAATTTTATCTTACTAATGAGGTTATCTTTTTGGTTGAATTCCAAAGAAAAATGTTGATGGATATTCAAGAAAAAAAAAAACTTAAATTTCTCTGATGTAGATTAAATTAATGTTCTCCACCATTTTGTAGTATTAAAATATAATCACAACCATGAGACTCTTGCCCTTATAAATATGTAATACCCAAATAATAAAAATAATAATTAATAATTAAATGGTTAATTTTCTCAGAAATTCATAACAAGTTAGAGCATTATAACAAATAGCGAAGAGCCAAGAATCATAACCCTTGAGCTTTAGGATTCACTTCTTCCACTGTACAAAAACTATGCAAGAATAAATTGAAAGGTTTATTATTCACTAGTTGACAAAAAAATTGAATACTGGAAGTAACAGAGCTTTAAGGCAAAGGACAGTGAATCCAGAGACTCCCTCTCTACCACTATCTTAAACCATTTAGAGCACTAGTATGAATCTAAAAAGATATTCTGTTCAGCAGCCCATTTCCACAGAATATGATTAGTAAAATAATAATTACTCTGTAACCTTTCTCTCCCTATATATATATATATATATGATAAACAAAAATGCAAGTTAAAAAACTATATATATATATATGATAAACAAAAATGCAAGTTAAAAAACTTGCTAATGCTTGTATTTATATCCACAGATGGTGTTCTACCAAAAACGCCGATCAAGCGTATGTTTTGTTTACATAAACGTCAGAGTAGTTAGTATTCACTATCTCTAACTATAATTCCACTTTCAGATCATAATTTCAAGCTATTTGCTATCATCAGTGAAAGACAGGAATAAAGAAACTAGATCTAAATACAAACTCTGAGCGTTTATGAAACAATTTCTATTCAGCTTGCAAGCGTGAATTTTTTAGACACGTAATGTCTTCAAACTCAGCATAGCAAACCAGATAGCTATATGGGTCTGATCTCAGTTCAGCATCACCACATAGTAGAAGCCTCTGCAATCTATATCATTGCAAGAAAGACCTCAAAGGTACATTTATGATAAAAAAAAGTGGAATTATAGTTAGAGATAGTGAATACTAACTACTCTGATGTTTATGTAAACAAAACATACGCTTGATCGGCGTTTTTGGTAGAACGCCATCTGTGGACATAAATACAAGCATTAGCAAGTTTTTTAACTTGCATTTTTGTTTATCATAAATGTACCTTTGAGGTCTTTCTTGCAATGATATAGATTGCAGAGGCTTCTACTATGTGGTGATGCTGAACTGAGATCAGACCCATATAGCTATCTGGTTTGCTATGCTGAGTTTGAAGACATTACGTGTCTAAAAAATTCACGCTTGCAAGCTGAATAGAAATTGTTTCATAAACGCTCAGAGTTTGTATTTAGATCTAGTTTCTTTATTCCTGTCTTTCACTGATGATAGCAAATAGCTTGAAATCATGATCTGAAAGTGGAATTATAGTTAGAGATAGTGAATACTAACTACTCTGACGTTTATGTAAACAAAACATACGCTTGATCGGCGTTTTTGGTAGGATGCCATCTGTGGACATAAATACAAGCGTTAGCAAGTTTTTTAACTTGCATTTTTGTTTATCATAAATGTACCTTTGAGGTCTTTCTTGCAATGATATAGATTGCAGAGGCTTCTACTATGTGGTGATGCTGAACTGAGATCAGACCCATATAGCTATCTGGTTTGCTATGCTGAGTTTGAAGACATTACGTGTCTAAAAAATTCACGCTTGCAAGCTGAATAGAAATTGTTTCATAAACGCTCAGAGTTTGTATTTAGATCTAGTTTCTTTATTCCTGTCTTTCACTGATGATAGCAAATAGCTTGAAATCATGATCTGAAAATGGAATTATAGTTAGAGATAGTGAATACTAACTACTCTGACGTTTATGTAAACAAAACATACGCTTGATCGGCGTTTTTGGTAGAACGCCATCTGTGGACATATATATATATATGTGTGTGTGTGTGTGTGTAGTCTTGTAATTAAATATTAATAAATACAGTATAATAAATATATATAAAGTACAATTTTAAAAACGTTTATCAACCTAAGAGTTCTTTTGATTAGCTTGGTAGTCTTTGTCAACTAACACTAATTCTTTTTAAACATGCTTTTAAAATCTATCCTTCCCACAATTCATTAATTTTAACATTTTCTGCCTGTTTATTTATTAAGTCATGCTTAGATTTATGTATTAACATAGCTCTCTTTATTTTTTCTTTATGGTTGTTTCTTTCAATTTGTAATATTTTTACATTATTACAGTCAAAATTAAAACCATAAATATATAACATATTTTGATCATAAAAAACTGATGTTGAAAGTGTTATCATTTCCATTACAATTTTGTTTAGTTTTTTGCACTCATTTTAATAACTACAAGTGTTTTGTTAGTTGACAATGACTACAAAGCTAGTTTGAAAGTGTGCCTAGGTTGATAAAAGTGTTAAAAGTTGTACTTTATATATATTTATGTTACTGTATTTATTAATATTTAATTACAGGTCTACATATATAAATTTAAAGAAATACAGACATTGAATAAAAATATCATTATATATATATATATATATATGTATAAAACCATTAAAAACCAATTAATACTAAGACAATTTTTATATAGATAGTAATCAAGAATTTAAAACTGTTGTCAAGGTAACCTTTTAGCAATAGAGGTGAAATCCCATCTCTATTAACGACCCCATATATTTATATAGGCATTAAAGATTGCAACTTGATCACATATAAGGAAATGTCAACCAATGAAAAAAGACTGGAAGAGCAATGATTAGTAAATTTTTCTGCCATGCTACGGCCTGGCAATGAAATCTTAATTGAAACTTGATGATTTTTTTAGATAATTAATATTAAATCAGTAAATGAATATCTAACTATTTTTAGTTGAAGAGTTGTTGGAATAATCAATTAAATTAAATGAACCAAAATTGTACTATAAAATTGAAAACATTTCTTGGTCACCAGACAAGATAAAAAAAAAAAGAAAAAAATTTAGCTGTTATAAAATATTTACTTAGGGTTTAGTTGGTCGAAATAAAAATGTGAAATTAATTTAGAATTAAATAATATAATATTGAATGAATCATTTTTATTTTTGAAATTTAATTCTGTAAGATAGTACTAATATGTAAATTAGATCACCAGATAAAGATCTAAATAGCCAATCAAATCATCAGTTCAATTTACTATAAAAGTAGATGTCATTTTTCTGGGGTGATAAAATTGTGTTTTAATCAATTCAATTCTGCGTTTTAATAAATCGATTCTGTGTTTTTAAATAACTCTCAAAATAAGTTATTATTTTAAAATATTAAAGTATTGTATAATTTATTAATTGGAAATATTTTTAAAGAAGAGAGTATTAAAAATTATAAGTTTATCAAGTTAAAATCATGCACTGTTAAAGCAAACTAAGATTCCCTATCAAATAGTCTATTGAAACTTAATCCAGTGTCATAGTAACTATGGCATTCATACCAAAAATAATTGTATATCTGTGGAAAGAAAGGATGGAGGTACAGACATTAAGTGAAAATATATTTCTAAAGTTATTAATGGAGAAAAATATAATATTGGGTATATTAATATCTGGGACATTATTGAGAGAATTAGACAAAAAAGTTTGTGGGAAATTAAATGTAAATACATTTTATTGTGAGAAAAGATAGCTGTATCTGAAAAAAAAAAGTTATATGGTAAAACTTTAATTTTCAATATTTGAAAATATAGTTTTTTAAAAGAATTGCAGTAAATGTTTTTAAAGAAAATATTCTTTTAAGAATTTATTATGAACTTTCATTTAAAATGATGGAAAAATAAAGATTGATATTACTGCAAATATATTTGATACGACAAGTTGTCACTATTAAAGAAGACTGCATTTATTTAATAATATAAAAAAACTGATATTGGATAATTATTATTTGGAAAAGAAATACCTGGGTAATTAAAATTACCCTGACAAAATACTTTATGCTAACTTTATTAAATTATTAAATGCCAATTTCCATGGAACAAAAATGTGCAATTTCTGTATAAGTACGCCTGAACTAATATAACTGTAATAGATGCATCGGAAGCCCAATACAGGATCCTATAGAATGGGAAAAACTTTCACAGATTATTTTTTAACTTTTTTAATTAATATCAACTTTAATAATCATTATCCTGAAAGATATAGATAAAGGACTATAATTTTTATAAACTTTCAAGCATGGATTAATGATTATTTTTATAAATGAATCCAGATTTAAAAGTCAATTTCTTTTCATTCTTCATTTTCATCATTTTTTTAATCATTTGTGAATACATTTTTTTTTTTGCATCAGGGGTAGAGGAGTTTTGTTCTCAAGTGTTAGACAATGGTTGTCATAGCAACATATGGTGGCGGAGCGAGCGTTTATTAGGACATATAATGGAAATATCAGAAGAAAGAACTTTTCTTTTTAATTATTTTATAATGGATTAGAGTTTTACGTAAATATGGTTTTAATTATTTTATGTACTAATAATATTATTATTTTTATATTATTGTAAGCAGGAAAATTACATACAAAATATTTACTAACATAGCATAGTAATTATCGTAAAGAATATTTAATTATCTGTAAAGTTTTATAAATATTTTTTTAGTATGATAGTTTTTGCTGAGTAAATGCTAATAGTATGTAATATTTTATAAAAAGTGGACCAGAAAATGTCTAAAAGTGACCAACTAGCAATTGTCACTATGGGTAAAATTTATAAAATATTAATTTTTATATGATGTATTTATTTTATTTTCTTTAGAGTGCTCAGAGTATTTTATAGTATTATCATATGAACGTATGGATATGTGTGAGTGCATTAAACACCATAGAACTTGTTATTACTATTGTAAAATATAAATTAGATTTTTTTTAAAAAAAAATGCATACTTTTATTTTACATTACTAAAGTAATATGATTTAACAATAAATATAATTTATATGATTCTTTAGTAAAGAAACCCTATTATTTTAAAATGTTTAAAGTATTGATTTAAGGCATCGAGACAAAATCATTTGTTTTTCTATTGATGAATTGTGAAAGTGAAATAACTTTTTCTTGTTGAATAGCTCTAGATTGTTGAAGTCGTACGTGAATCTTATTTATTGTTTTAGAAATATGTTTGAGAATTTTTACGATGTAGATTGATAAATCTATTATGAAATTTTAAAGTGGTAGTGATCTTGGGAGTATGAAAAAAAAAACCAAAGGGATGCTTAGATGTAACATTTATGGGGAATAGAAAATAATTTTATTATCTTAGTAGTTATGCAAGTACAAATAACAAAGCCCTATAACTTCTATATTTCCATGGGCAGTGTTTTTCTTAGTATTGAGTATTAATGTTCTAAAGAGCTGAATAAATAGCCTGAACATTAATTTATAGTGGAGGTTATTAGACAGAAAAGTCATGCCTCTTTTCTTTATGCACTGTTGACATGTGATTATCTTATATGTTTATACTATTGAGTTAATACTCTAGTTAGTTCTTCATGCCTACGCATCTGCTCGCTATCATAATTTCTAAAGTTATTGCATCGAAACTGTATTTTGAAGGAGAATAATAAATGATTTTGGGAATTGTAGAATCGTTATTTTTGGAAGAGGATGGGATAGGTTTTTTTTTGCTTTGGGTTATGTTGAGATCAAATACAAAAGAAATTGAAAGTAAACTTAAACTATATAGATAAAGAATCATAAATATATGTGATAATAAAATTATTCACGAGATTTTATAAATAATTTTTGAATATTTTTATCATACATGTAATGCTTATTTTTAAAGGAATAATACATCCAGAAAAAACAACATCAAATAGAATAAGTACTTATATTTTGTAAATATTATTTTTATGTTTAGAACACGCATCAACACACACATAGGAATTTTACTAAAGTAATGCTAAGTAAGATGTATAAAGTATGTTAATCATATTATTTTATTTAAGTCCACTTATTTATTAACAAAGCAGAATATATATATATATATATTGATAATGTCAGCACTTTCATAATAAAAGTTATTTGATTAATTAAGTACAAAATCTATGGACAGATATTGAAATAAGTGCTACTTTTGTAGTTTATGTTTTCATAATTTGTGTATGCTTATGGAAAACATATTATAATATAGTTCAATTGGTAGATAAAAAAAAGCTATAATTATATCTGGGATTATTATTAGTAATATTATTATGATTATTGTAAAGAAATATGAAAAGTTATAAGTCGGAGTGAAGGCTTATGTACTTTTAGATTTTTTTATTTTATTGTTATTTGAAATGAAGAAGTATGTAATTTACCCAAGATGTAATTGTAAATAGTGTACATAGTTAATTTTGTTTAAAAGTTTTATAATAAAATTTTGTTAAACTTGTTTTATAAAGCTGTGCATTGCATTGATTATTCACACTACAAACCTATGATCTCCAGATATATAAACCAAATATAATATTTGCACAGTATGAATATGATTATTTATTTAATAAATTACAGTGTTTCTTAATATAATTTATATGAGAAGTTTTCATTTACATCATTATTATCATTATGGTCATAATTAATTATATAATTTATTGTATAGAATTATAATATTATTCGTTGCCACATATTCCCAGATTATCAGATTATATCACATTCTATTTAAGATGCCACATGAAAGCTAAAAGATTATACTATATTATTTATTATTGTTGTTGCTATTATAATTCCATAACATTGAAAAGTAGATAAGATTGATAATTATATATTGAAGATGATTATTATTATTTGTTATTATTATTAGTTAGGTGTAGTTGAGGGTGATATAAAATCCCTTATCATACTTGCCTACAGAAGATTATAAGTTGATTAGAATTAGTTTAAAGAACCTGAGATTATTATAGTCGTATTATTTTGAATTAAGAGATTAGGATTTATTTATTAGCATTATATTTAATTGATTTTTATTTTTAAAGTCGTAAAAATGCTATTATTTATTATTATTTGAAATAATAGGGGGGGGGGGGATAGTATTCTTATGCCATTGAGGTTGTATCCTGTGAGATATTGGCTCAATGTAATTCAAATTGCTACTTGTACTTCACTTCATTGTCTCATGATTTTATTAATATTTTATTTATTTAATGTATAAAACCGAACCATTTTATTATTTCTTATTAGCTAGAGCTAATTAAATAATAGATAGTATCATAGAATATCTTTATTATTCATTAGATGTATTTTAGCCGAGCATAACCATTTATCTGAGCTAGTCCTATTTTATTATTATAATATTTTCCCAGAAGTGAGGGTACAATTATATATATATATATGTCTTATGCCACTTATGATGTGAAAATATTGAAAGCATGTGAATTATATCTTTCATTAATGAAGGCTTTAAATTTAAAAATTAAATTAACATAAGCCCACAAGCCAGAAACATGTTTAGGAATGTGAATATAAAAATACCATAGTATCATTGATTATTCAAGCTTACTATAAAATGTTTTAGAGGAAAGAGAAAATAACTGCTTTTCTACTAATGTCTTTTCATTTGCACTGTGTGTAAACATTGTTGAATTACCACACAACTTATGCCAATGTAGTGAATGTTTCTGACAGTAGTATTCTGTTTAGTAAATGGCATTTAATAACATATTTATGTTTTTTTTATATAATTACACCATTTACTTTAAATAGACATTGTTTATGGACCAGAGGAAATTGGAAAGTGCTCACAAAGAAAATCAACAGAAAAAAACTCATCTCATTATAATATTATTTGGACTGAATTTCAGAAAATCTCTTTTAACATACATAAAATATGTGATATATCCGAATCATCATCATACTGAAATTTAAAACAGTAGCAACATCTCCATACAGTAGTACCACTTAGTGCAAACCATATTAATCAATGGATGCAAGAAGATTTGTATATAATATCTCAGTCTAGTGCCTACTCATCCAATATCCCCAAAGACTAGTTTCAAGCTTGTGGCTTTCATCAGTGAGTTGGATTTGAGACTACTGCACCTAAATCTTACTATGGCTTACACTGGGTGCACTACTTATCCAAGATCACCAGATTCATTTCTAGCTTGTGGTTTTCATCAGTAAGGAGCCTTGGATTTGACAGTACTGCACCTAAATCTTACTATGGTTTGCGCTGAGTGGCACTACTGTATGGAGGGTTTGCTACTGTTTTAAGAGCTTGTGTAAGCATCAGAAATGATGATCATAGGATGTTTTAGTGTTTTAATACTGTTTCTGAGACTGGTCTACTTTAGGTTATTTTCTCAATGACTATCTTTTTGTTTTAAATGAGTATATCTACATCTATTAAGTGCTGACTCTTTTTATATTAATGCGCAATTCTTTAACAATTAATTGTTGTGAGATAATCTGGGAAGGGGGGGGGACTACTCTAATACAAAAGTTTTAAAGCAAATAAAACTAAAAATTAAATACAGTTTAGAAGGAAAAAAGTCTAATTTATTTAATGACTATTATAAATTACTGCATTTGCGGCAGTAAAAGTCATCTTTTATTTGATCTAATATTCATTATTGTCCCTGCGATGTTGGCTGAGTAATAATGAATGAATACATGTGTCAAGAATAGACGAAAACCACCGGGAACAGAACATTCAATCAACTTTGTCACCTTCTATAAATAAACTCTAGTGGAAAAACTCATTAGTTTCTAGAAAGCTAGGAAGTACAATAAATTTAATATGGATTTGAAAGTCTTTATTCTATATAAATACATACAAAAACAAAAATTCTTGCGTCAATAAAACGATCATAAATCTCTGTTTTAAATATATCTTGAGATGAGGATCAATATTGGTAATAAAAAAAACGAGATTTTGTCTAATTTTTTAAATTACAAATTAAATGTAGCAAGGAGAATCAATATTGATGAATATAGAATTTTGCTAAATTTTTTAATTAAAAATTATATCAATTTCTCTTTTTTTGTAAACATAAACATTAGATATCGAACTGCAACAAACAATTATCAAAAGATTTTCATTTTTTGATTTTTAATTTTCCTAATAAACGCTTTCTTTTTTCTCCCCCCCCCCCATATGTCATAGCATCGGCCGGGACGCGAACCCACAACCGTCTGCAACCAACTATTAATATTACTTATAACGGAATTCTTGGTGTAATGATTATCCCTATGCCATTTTTATTTTTTAGATGGCTAACGATTTTCAACCTTTAAGATATTTATGTAAGTGACTCATCACCAATCTACTTTATTGTTTACATATTTAATTCGTAATTTGGTGTAGAGTCACTTTTAGGGAAAGAGCAAAACAAAAGGGAAAAGCACTCAAACCAACACGATCTAAAACGCAATAATGACTAATATTTTCTTGTCATTGTTTTTATTTGAAAAAATATAAGAGAAGGCTTTACAATCCAATATATTAATTAAGACGGTTCTGTCTTTTACCCACTTATTGTGCATATATTAGTGGGACAACTGCCTAAATTGCTTTGACAAAAAATCATAATTACTCCACATATGCACATGTACTCACTGACAACAGTTCACATTTACTTGCCACTTATTGATTAATATTATAATTTAAAATATTTATTACTGCTTACAATGTAAATTAAATAATGCAATATAGTGGAACCACACAATTTCTTTATTGTATTCCAAGATATGTAGTGGATAAAAGGAATTAGTGGATAGTAAGTAGCTCACAGTCTACCTTATCCTATCATAGGCCTGGTACTTTTATTCTTACCCACATCTGTATAGATACATATACCTACAATTAAACTTAATTTACAAATTACAATACATACATTAAATTTACAAAAACAATTTTAAAAAATAGAATATAGTGGAAAGTAAATATATTTACATATGTATGTACTGGCAAACATCATATATATATATATATATGATCATAATAAATTTCTATTTTGTTTTTGTTTATATAGAAATTAAATTACTAATTATCTTTTTATCATATACAGGATACATGTCATGAATCCTCTTATCTTTGGTAGAATGTTTATAAATAGTAGTTTTATTCTTTAAGGGCAATTTTAAATATCATCTTAAAGTTTGGAAGAAATAAAATGAAAAAAAAGGTCCACATCCATTAAGTTTGCTTATGGAAAAAAGCATACAAGTCATATTTATGCATGCAAAAGTCATGCATACATTTAAAAAATCAAAAGAAAAGATATATACTTAATCTTTAAATAAATTTAAAATTATGTGTTAAAAATATATTAAATTTAATAAATTCATGTTCACTAAGTTAGACTTGTTAGTTGTATAATATATAAAGAATTAAGTTTTAAAATGTTTATTTAACAGAAATATACTATGAAGAGAGGATTTTTTTTTTTTTTCATATGTCAAATACGTTGACTGGGAAGCGAATCCGGGACAGCTGCTTAGAATGCAGCTATGCTAACCACTAGGCCACCAATGCTTGACAAAGAGGTTTTTTTTTTTGTATAAAGTAAAATAATGGACAAACAATCTATATATCTTTTTATATATTAATTAGGGAAAATGTGCAACTGATGTTGGACTTGATATAGAGAAAGATATTGAAATCATGCCAATATATAACTGTATATCATAGAACTATTTCCTGAATATAATCTGTACTGTAATGAATAAGTATACTATATTATTAAAAATGTTCAAAGTTTTGTCATTTAAAAAAAAAATTCCGATTGGTACTTATAATGTTTTATGATAATTTTGCACATATACAATGAATTTTCAATCTCCCTGAAATGTTTACATTATTTTTGTACAACTACAACCTACATTTTTTGGTCATGAATGCAAAAGTCATAAAAGTATGATACATAGTATAGAGAAACACATTTATGATTTTTCAAACAATCATAATTTTTTCATGTATTGTTCATAAATCATGATTATCTTACAATGGTTTTTCATGGGTTATAGTTTTGTTTTTAATTTGAATGGACATTTTTTTGTATTGCAGTAATAATAATAATAATGATTATATTTTTTTTTGTCTTTTTAAATCTTATAATTTACAGATACCACAATTTATTAATAATTTTTATTAGGCATTCATTAAACTAGAGATTATCCACTAAATGAATAAAATTTCTGTACTATAATTTTCATTACACCATTCTCATGTAAGATATGGCTATCCACTTTTAACACTTTATGGGGGTGATGTAATCATAAACATATGACCAAAGACATGTGGAAAGAATGTATGATGTCCAAGATGCATATTTCATGCTGAATAAGCACTCATCAGTTGGCCAATATTTTACACATATCTTTATCATTGTTCAATACATATAGATAGCAAATTACTACAGTTTGATCTATAGGTGTCAAACCTACCACCTTCAAAATATTGACGTAAACCACTTAATAAAAGTATATTGATAATTTTCATTAGTCATTCATTAGACTAAAAAGTATCCACTTAAGGAATAATATTTCTGTAGTGTAACTTTCACGGATCCCACAAATATTTATTTCAGTTTTTTATTTTTATTTTTAGAAAGGATTAATGTTGTTCCCAACCATTTCTTATATTTCTACAAGTTTAAAAGAAAAAAAAAATTCGTATCTGCAACTTTCTATTAAAAGCCTTCAGAGAGAATTAAAATAGTAAAATTTGTTTTAAAAAAATAAATAACTAAATGTCCGATTATTGTATTACTTCAAATTTAAGCTGCCATGGAATTTAAGCCTCAGTAAGATTTTAAAATTGGGAATTTGGAAAAAAAATATAAAAATGATTTTATAATAGATATTGAAAAATAATACACATTTTTATTTACTTAAATAGGAACTAAAAAAAAAGTGTGAACGATGAACCCCTGCAAAAACAGCTATCAACAAAAAGAATAGTATTTGCGTGTTTAGAGTATAAAGCAAAGACACGATTGTTGGGGAGTGAAAGATGGGCAGAAATAAAATGTTAAAATATTCACTTTGAATTTAAGCTGTACCCTAATTTTATGTTTTCAAAATTTAAATAAAAAGTACGGCATAAATTTGTAGTAATATTTTTAAAAAAAAATTATAATAAAGTTAAATTATTCTTTATGTGAATTTAATTTCTCTGAGTAATTATTAAATTGCTTCTTGTCAGAATTTTTAATAGTACTTATATTCTATCATTTTCACATATCTATCATTTATTTTCTCTTTTTCATAAATTAATACATTGTACAGGCTTAAACCTGCATTTATATATGTAATATATGCGGGATTCGAACTCAGACTTTCACACGACCCACTACCCTCAGTGCCATCTCATATTGTTGACCCACCTGATCACACACATGTTGAAAAGATAAATAATCACCAATATAAGTATTTCATGCTAAACCAGCAATCATCAGTTGGTCTAGATTACTATCCTCACACATATATGCAATCTAGTGCTCAGCTTTATATTAAGATAGCCAATCTTCATACTTTAATGGACAGGCTTTAAACTTTTTAAACCCACAACTCTTCAACCTTCCATTTCATTGAATATCTGATGATGGAACGTTCAAAGCTCTTGTGCATAGCAATTCAAATTTATTCATTTTTACTTCATTCTAAAAATATGCATTTATTTTATAATAACTTATAAAAGTAGTAAATAGCTCTAGAACTTAAAAATTAAACAAGTGTTGCTCAAAACATTGGATCAGACAAAGTTGAATTTCAATCTAAAGAACTTTACATTTTTAAGTCATCGCTGTACTACAAAATTAAACTAGCATTTAAACTTAAATTGATTATTTTAATAATATCTATACCTCTTTCTTTTTTATCCTTCATATAAATAAAGATACAATAAAAGACAAATGACCCCAAGATTCATTTCATTCTGAACCAGCACTCATCAGTTGGCCTAGGTCACCAGCTCTCATATATATCCTTATTACATGAAGAATATTTATGTATGGTGAATTGTCACGTCTTTATTTACAACCGCCAAACTTGCTCCACTCACAACCTCGACTTTGTACATATTGGATAAACCTAACTACGTTTATCATTCATCATTTTTTAAATTAGAGTTTTTCTCTAGCACAGATATAAACTTTAATCCAAGTTAAACATTATTATATTTGATTTTTTACACACACACACACACACACGGCTTTTCGCCTCCCTTCTCATACGCATATTATCGATTATTTTAATAATCTCCATATTTCCGCTTTCTTTTTATTCTTCATATAAATAAAGATACAATAAAAGACAAATAACAAATTCACATTTATGCCCCCCTATGCAAGTCATACTAATCAATGGATCCTAGTTGGTTTATGCATAAAATCACTATCTAGTGCCTACTCGTCCATTAATTATTATGATCTACAGTGATAGTACCGCAGTATAGAGATACTGCTATTGTATTAACATCTTGTATACACAGCCAGAATGAGGATCATGTGATGTTTTAATAGTTTTAAAATTAATACAAAATATTTTTAATTCAATTTTATAATTATGACTTCTAAATAGAATGTAGAATAAAAATTGTAAAAGTTAAATTTCTTTAAAGAGTCAAATTCCAAACAGTTTTTTTCTAAATTTATCTCAATTTCAACTGAAAATGTTTATGAATTGATGATAATTAATGATAAATGGCAATGGCACATGTAGAAGAATTTTTCTGGAGCAGTAAAAAAAATTGAGCCCACCTTAAAAATAAAAATGCAGGTGTATGAAAATGATTGAACAGGTGTAAATAAACAATTAAAAAAATTGCATTTAGCAGTAGCAAACTTGTCATACAGTAATGCCACTCAATGCTGCAAACCACACCAATCAATGGATACTCTAAGATTTGTGCATAAAATCTCTATTTAATGCCTATCCATCCATTATCTTCAGACCAGTTTCTAGCTTGTGTCTTTCATCTGTGAGGGACTTCGGATCTGAGAGCATTGTATCTAAATCCAAGGGTTCTTACTGATGAAAGCTACAAGCTAGAAACTAGTCTGGAGTTATTAGATGAATAGGCACTAATAGGTATTTTTATTTATATACCTTCTAGCATCTATTGATTACTATGGCTTCCAATAGGTGGAGCTATTGTATGGAAGGCTTACTACAATTTTAATGACTTGTGTAAGCACATGAAATGGTAATCATGTAATATTTTAGTGCTTTAATAGTCTATAGAAAAGATGTTAGTAGATGGATAATCGATGTTTTAATTTTGATGAGAAATAATTTGAATTTTATTTGAAAGGGATGGAAGAGTGACATAAGAGCATTTGTAATATTGATGTAGAACAGATAAATGATGTTGAATGCTTACTAATATAAAATACGTAAAACCAAATTTATAACTCTCTAAAATAATCCTGATATTGGGAATAGTTACATATTTATCCCAAGCCTTCATGATTACCTATTTGCAAATGTTAAAGGCTATATGTTAAATATTTTATTGTTATCAATCATTTGTAAATTTTCATGATTAAAATCACTATGTCCTTATTGTGTCTTTTAATGCCATATATAATGTACCTGCTGCATGATAAAAATTTAAAACTTTTTCTTATATTTATTTTATAGTTAATTGTTCGAGTTATGTCATATCTGAACACTCATTTAATTGTTTCGACACACCCATTCAATAGATTCAAGCTCAAACTTATGTTTTACTTTACATAGTTAAAAATCAATCTCATTTTTTGTTTTGTTTTTGTATCCCTTACTTGTACACCTGGGTCTTGTTTTATGCAGATTTATTTAATGCGATTTTGAAGTTATGCGATTCATGTTTCTTCTTAATATCTTTATAAACAGTTTTCTTTTATGCGATAAAAAATATTAGGTCAGAAGTCAAGCTCGAATAATGCGCTATTACTTTAAATATTATAAATTTCATGCACTCACATCATATTTAAAGTAATAGCGCATTATAGGAGTTTGATGTCTGTCTAATAATTTCAATATTTTCAGCACTTTATAATAGTACTGTAATAGATTTTATGCAATAAAGAAGTTCATAATTCACTTAAAATCAGGATTTCCCCATTTATATACACAAATTAAATTTTATAAGACTATAATGTAAATCTGTTCAAATGTTATAGATGAAAAATACTATGTATGTTGTTGTTTTTGCATTTTAAATCATGTTCTATTTTTGCTTTTTTAAAAAAGTGTATGTAATCAATTAATCATTTAGTGTCACAAGTTTATTTTTAAAAGGTGAGTAACAGTGGTGGCATAATTAAATTTGACAATTAAAATCTGTTTTTAATTGTAATTAACAATTTAAAAATTACGTAACATGATCTGAAATTAAGGTAATGTGAAACGATGAAATTTGATTTTTAAACGGAATTGAAAATTAAAAAACTAAAGACAAAAATAAGAATTTAATTTTTAATTGTTAGTTTTAATTAAATTTTGCTCACTAGTGGTGAGTCGGTGTCTTTTTATTATCATAAGTCTAAGTTCTTATTTTTTATATTAAACTTTTAGTTTACTTTAACGGGGAGAGAAAAAACACCCAAGAAAATGAATTTCTTTGTAAACAAAAATTTCAATTTTAGATCACTTAGCGAAATGGGAAGATCAACACCGATTGAAAAATGTTTTAGCTGTATTTCCTCTTGATTTCATTTAAGAAGAAGCTACAGTACCTCACATCACATCACATCATGATGAATCTGATGTCTCAAATAGCAATAATGATTAAAATACCATATGTGTATGAAAAAAATGTAAATTACGCATAAAAATATATTGTTTTGAATAAAATTAAATACTGTAGTTAATAAAAAAAGTAAAAAAAGTTTGTCTTGTATCAATTTTTTTCAAATTTGAAATTTTTTATTAGTCATATTTTATTTTCTTATTTTTTTTTATGCAAATTTTAAAGTAATTTGATGTTCTTGCTTTGCTTTTATGCAATTTTTGGAAAATTACAGTACATATCCCCCATTTTTCAAGGTAAGATAAGTCTATTTTTGTGTGATTTCTTTTGTGCACATTTTCTGAGGAACCTATCTACCGCATAAAATGAGACCCAAGTGCATTATTAAAATTAGTAAAAAAAGGTAAAAAGTTTTTTTAAAAAAATTATGCACAAATATCTTACTATCTCTATTAATTATTTTTCTCAAGTGCATTTACTGATAGGATAATATTTAACTAATGAAATATTACAAATCTTAAATAAAATATTAACTGTAATAATGTGTGTGTGTCTGTGTTATATTTGTGCCTAAAGACAGATTGAGAAAAGAAGGCAATAGGATATTTGGATCACGTGATAGAACTTGTAAATATAAATAATAACAATATCCACTTTAATATATGAGCTTAAAAAACAATTTCATTTCATTTTTCAAATATAAACTTCTGTTTCAACTGTTCAACACAGTCTTTTTCAGAACTAATATCTTGTTTAACTTTTTGATTATCAATAATTACTATGGCTTGTTTACTTAAAAAAAGAATAGTAATTTGGCTTCTTAAATCCCTCTTCTACAGCTATATTAACTGATGTTAATGTAGATTTAAAAAACAACAGCATTAAAATTGCAGTCTAGCATATTAATTTATTAATTTAAAAAAAATGAAGAGATCAGTATAATCTGCACCATCAGAACATTTGAAAGACCTTCACAAATTACCACTACCCCAATGACCTTTCATCATTTATAAAACTACTCTGAGAAAATTTTTTTAATAAAAAAATATGATTTTTTTCTAGTTTATTAAGAAGGAATTAAGCTTACATCAGTGGGAAAAAAGGGTACTTGTCGGTTTATCAATGTTAGAAAATAATATATATATATATAAAACATACGCTCTTATATTATCAATATATATATATATATATATATTGATAATATAAGAGGGAAGTTGTTTATTTGATGATAGATAGGGTGTATGAAAGAAAAAGATGAATAAGAAAATGTATAATGGATGTATACATATGTGAAAATTTATGAAAATAATATATTTTTTCCATGGGTTTATTTCTAGTGATGACCACTAGAGAGAGTATAAAGCTGTAGAACGTTTATTCTCACTTGATTAATTCTAAAAATGGCTTCTTGAGATTGTTCATTTGTGAATAAAAATAGATTTGATGATATTAAATCAAATTGTATACAAATCGATTGTCTATTATTTTGAGTTATGTATAATTTGATTGATTAAGTAAGTATTTACATATATACACATGTTGATAACAAGACCAGAACAATATTGATATGACTAGACTTTCATTTCTGGTAAGCCATCTAGAATGATGTCAAATTATTATTTATCAAGATATAAAATTAGCTATAATAATTATGGAGCTTTGATTTTAAATGCTTTCTAAATATATATATAATACAAAATGGATATGTGTATCAGCTTAATGTGCTGTTTACTTATACTATATGAATTTTATGTGTATTCACCGTCTAAAAGTAACATTTTTTAAAGAACAAGTGAATCAATTGATCTTAGTGTTTGTCAAGTGAATTCTCAGGCACATGATAAATTTTACGAACAGTCACCCATAAGTGTTTTAAAAGAACAAATGAATCACTTGATCTTAGTATTTGTTAAGTGAATTCTCAGACACACAATAAAAATCAAGCCCTGAGTTAAGCATTGTAAAGACACATTTGCTTATAAATCAATGTTTTAAGATCAAGTGATTCACCTGCTCTTTTAAAACTGTTATTTATGGGTGAGTGCATATAAAATTTATACAGCATAAATAAAAAGTGCATGTGGGAAGGTTTATGTCCTTCTGAATAGCTACAGGTAGATACTGAGCTGGATAAATAATTCTTGATTTATTTATATTCTATATTAATATATGTTTATAGTCATAAGTGATTAAAAATGAGTTTCTCTTTTCGTGAAATATGAACTAACTTGGTACAATTCATTTGTCAATTGAATTTTCAGCACATAGTAAAATCAAGCCCTGAGTTAAGCATAGTAAGGGTTGGCTTATATATAAAGAAGCTCTAAGTTAAAGTGATTCATTTGTTCTTTTATAACTCTTACAGGTGAGTATGCTAAAATTCATATAGTATAAACGAACAGTAAATGTGTGAAGGTTTATTTCCTTCTAACTAGTTGCATATAGATACTGCGCAGAATAAAAAATTACTAATTTAAATTAATATTGTATATAGGGATACATATTTCATCTTTTTATCTTAGATAGAAAAATATAACTAGGCTTGGTTTTTTTTTTTTTTCATATGTCATAGCATCGGCCGGGACGCGAACCCACAACCGTCTGCAACCAACTACTTGCTTGCAAGGCGGCTGCGATGACCTCTCGGCTAACAACGCTTGACACTAGACATGGTTTTAATGGTAAGATACTGACAGATAGTCAGATAAACTTTCAATTGATAAAGCAATAAATAAGCTGAAAAGAGCTGCATTTTTTACAATTCTGTATTATTTTGATGCGGAAGTAGAGTATTAGACTAGAGCTTAAGGTCCATGGATTACACCAATATCTGTCATTCCTAGTGGATAATCTTATTATCTCAAGTAATAAAGCCATTGACTATTTATTTGTGAGTTATATAATATTATGTAGATAACTTTGTTATATTTAACATCCAAATTACGCACGCATTAATGAATATCGTAGATAACTTTCAAAGATTAATAAACTACCCTGTTGAACGAGAAAAAAATGGAATTTAATTTTTGACTATTGCCTGTAGATTTCCTTTCATCTTTTATTTGCTCTAGCAGTTTTTATGACCCATTATTTATTATTAATTTAAAGGCGTGGAGATTAGGGTTTAGCAGATTATCTATACATGGAGTCATATATATATAAAATCAATATACATTTTAAGTACTCGTGTATAACAATTTTACTCATTCTAATCTACAATAGTTTTTATCTTTGACATTTATTCTTTAGGCTTTATGACTGCCAGATTTTAAAAAAAAAAGTTTGATTTCAATTTACACTTTGTCAAACCTTAGGACTGCAGGGTTTTTTCTCCTTTCTCTCATCAGTTTTACAGTTTTCACAATTACTGAAAACTTCGTAAAACTTTTACATGTTTTTTTTTTTTTTAAAAAAAAAAAGAAAACTTGAATTTTTTTTTCATGTGTCAAAGCATCAGCCGGGAAGCGAACCCGGGACAACTGCTTGTAAGGCGGCTGTGCTAACCACTCGGCCACCAACGCTTGATAAAACTTGAATTTTTACTAACAATGTTAAATGTAATTTAAAAATTAAATCTGTCGTAATTTATTAAAAATATACTAGAAGGGATATGAACGCAGACTTTCAAGCGCCCTACATCTATTCACTCCATCCCTCACAACCGATACACATTACATACATGTGAAAAAGATAAATGATATCCATTAAATGTATTTCGTGCTGAGCAGCTCTCATCAATAGGTCCAGATCATCATCTCCCACACATATAAATACTAAGTATTTTTTAGGTTTTTTTTTTTTAGAATATAAAATACAGCAAACCCAAACACCTATTTGTCAGAGGGAAATAAATGAGTTAAACGTAAAAATCCCCAGTTAATCTGTGTTAATCAGATAGTTCGAATGCTAGAAGCGCCAGATCCAGAATAATGGATCAGAAGACCATGCGATCCAAACTCTGAAACTCTTAACACTGCACTGAATCTTGACTATTAATAAATATTTTTATTAATATCAACGTTACTTTTAAATAAATCACTTCATGAAAGAATTCTTTACTTTCAAATAAATTTCCTGTAAAAAAATATTTTACAATTTCTCACAAAAAAAGCCAATGAAGAAAAAAATATTTTTTACCAGGTTTGCCAACCTCCATGTGCTGTTGGTTTTAGTGAGAGGACAGTTTGCTTTTAATTAAATGTAACTAGATACCCATTTTCCAACCAATATTGTATAGCGATCTGGTTTGGCTGAATGTAAAATTAAAATTATGATTGATGGTAATGTCACACTTCAGAAGGTGAAGATCCTATGGTCTATAATTACTTTATTTGCTATAAAAATTGTAATAGTTCTGATAAAATTAATAATAACTAATAATAATCAATATCAAGATTAAGTAGAAGACAAGTTGGAATTAATAATATGTAAATATTTGAAAATTTTTTTAATGAGTTAAAATAACTTTTAATAAATAGTTTACTACAAAACCAGGGTCTTTCTAACGCCTTTTATATAGAATCAGTGGCAACGAAGTCAGTACTTAAGTCAATTGCTGGATGTTATGGTTTGAACTGTTTCTAGACGTTTTAGACTTTAGCTAAGAATAGATAGATACCCATTTACTGACCATTGTTGTATAATTAGCTGGATTATCTCTGGGCCTGCTAATTAAGAGAAAAATCCTCTTTTTTATAAATAATTTTACTCAGCCTGGATTTAAACTTCAAATGCATGGCAAGTGGATCGATATCTCTGCCTCAAGAGGCCTTTCATACTCTCACACCCAAACATTTAAAAT
This sequence comes from Epiperipatus broadwayi, assembly GCA_028023455.1. Taxonomy (NCBI): domain Eukaryota; kingdom Metazoa; phylum Onychophora; class Udeonychophora; order Euonychophora; family Peripatidae; genus Epiperipatus; species Epiperipatus broadwayi. Next base: position 1,376,764 of record JAQFVV010000021.1, on the reverse strand, counting down.
TTTCATCTAGAAGAAAATTTGGAATAATTAGTACTATAATTAATTGATAATTCTTGACCTCATAATTGATGGTTTTTTCATTTTTTGCCATAACCTTCCATAATGTTTTCTAATCTCTCAAAATTAAAAACATCAAAAGATAATAAAAAAAATTGAATTTATAAGAGCCAGTTTTACCTATAGTAAAAAGGACTTCATGCCATAATGTTGGTGTTGACCTGCTATAACTGTGGCTCAAAAATTAATTTATGGCAAAATAATGTTTCTTAAATGAGATGCAGGCTTATGTTATTTTTATGTAATCAACCCATAGCTGATATATCAATTCACTTAAGTTTTGTTATTAAATTATCTGTCTTTTCCAAAGAAGAAGGTAAAAGAAGAATGGAAAAGCAGAAAAAATTCTTAGTCACTGGAATTTAGCCATACGGGTAAATGGTATATTTTTCAACCTATATTTTTTGTTTTAATGGCTTATTGAAGAAATCTTTGCTTTGCAACAAATTATTATAACTGTTTTTTTACTGCAATAAATAATAACAGACAGTTTCAGAATTATATATAATTCCAAAACTTTTCTTTTCATTCTATTCTTAGACACTAAATAGTTTACTTGTTAAATATCTGTATTCCCAGATCGGATTTGGCATTTTGATTCATCAGAGATGACTTAGAAACAAAATTTAAAACTGCTTATGCATCTAACAACCACATTTTTACTCTCTTATACTATTTAAGTTAACTTTATGACTAGTTGACCTGAATTATTTCATCTTTTGGCCAATTCGCCCCTAGTGAATTTTTTCATAAGTATTATACATTAAAATGCATTTAAAATGGTATATTTTACTATAATAATTTTTTTTCCCCAAATTGCATGTTAAAAGGCAGAAAATTCAAAATTCCCACTCTTACAATAGACATAAGCCCCACCCTGACATGTTCAGCCATTGTCTCTTGCCAAGGCTGCAAAATCTTCAGTGTTTTATGACATTGCAGTTTCCAATGATGAAAAAATGTGTTTATTTGCAAATTTATTACAGTTTTAAATTATTTTTTAAAAATAATTTACACTATATTTATAAGATATCAAGAAATATAAATTATTAATAACTTATTTTGACTTGAAGTACTTTATTTTCAAAAATATAATGTTATAATAGCAGTTAATGTAAATATGGCCTGAAGACAATTTGAAGACTACCTTTGACATAAAGAATCCACATTATATTTACTGAGTAAGAAAATATCATAATTTTGCAATTAATATTCAAAACATTTAAACTATTAAAGCATAATTTGTTAGAGAAATAAATAAATATTTGTTCACATTTTTAAAAATAATGAGAAACAATAAATATTTTGTTGATTTTATAAACTGAAAATATTTTTTCTAAAAATTATGATGTGTAAAGTCTTTGTTTTGATTACAACCTCATTTTTTTAATATTTACAGAAACAAAATGTGAACATTTAAATTTTATTTCAATAGTAAACAAAAATATCTATCAAAGGAAGTCAAATTTATTATTTACTGAAAAGAAATAATCATTTTATCATATATTTTATGTTGATGTGTGAAACAAAGAAAAACATCAGAAATGCTGAATTGTAAGAGGCATGATGCTGTAATTTGGGATGGTTAAAAGACCAAAATTTGAGAAGAAGCCTAGGTTTTAAACTCATGTCAACTCATTTATGTAATTCTATAAATCTGTTATCAGGTAAATTCATATATATTTTAAAAATCTCAGTTTCATCCATCTATTTTTTCGATAAAAAGATCTGGTGTCCATTGCTTCTTTAGATTTCAATAGATAGGTTCAGAAGAGAATGAAAAGAACTGCTCTTGGAAGAATACAGTAATTTGAGAAAGTTGTGTGATGTTGCTATGGTTATTGATATTTGTTTACAATGTAATGGAGATATTAGTTTTTTAAGATATCCAGTGCAAAAAAATAATATTTTAAAACAAAATTATCTAACCTTAAGTAATTAATCCAACACGACATTAAAAAAAAATATTTGAGTGCTATATTCAAAATAGTAATCACACTCCATATATTAAATTACGGGAGATTTCTAGCATTAGTTAGGTTTATTGGAATTTCAAAAATATTATAAAATTGAAAAGTTTTAATCATTTGAGAATATATAGCAATAAAATTTATTAAGCAGAAGAAGATTATTAAAGACACCACAAAAATAAACCATAATGCGTATTTGAACAAAAATAACACAACTTCAACAAGCGAATAGAAAAGCTATAACTTAACAAAAGTATTAATGGCACAAACATTTGCTATGATTGCTCAGAATGTGAGGCTGCTTTTTTGATATGTATTATAATTGAAAAATATGTGGTTAGATAGTCATGTAAAAACATAAGATTATAATATCAACCTCAACATAATTGATTAGTGAATAGAATTAAAATATCTAATAAACATTCCATTCAAATTATTTCGTTTTTTTTTTATTTGAATTAAAATATCTAATAAACATTCGATTCAAATTATTTCATTTTTTATTTAAAAATATCAAAATCTTTAGCTGAGCCACACAAACCCTCACATTGGGCTAAATGTGGCCCACGGGAAGGCTATGGGCCATGACTTAGATACTTCAACTTAAACAATTATTTGCTTATTTAATAAAGTTTTAACAAACTGTCAAGCGTTGTTAGCCAAGAGGTCATCGCAGCCGCCTTGCAAGCAAGTAGTTGGTTGCAGACGTTTGTGGGTTCGCATCCCGGCCGATGCTATGACATATGAGAAGCAAAAAAAAGTTTTAACAACTTCTATTAATAATTTATTTGATAATTATATATTAAATAGAATTATATTTTTTAAAAATAGAATAATTCTATTTTATAGCAATTTTAATATTTTTGTGCAAAAACTTTGTGAGAGATTTTATCTCGGCAAATAATTTTTTCTCTGAGAATAAATGAATTTTATTTAATTTGATTTTATTTTACCTTTAATTCTTTTGGGACAATGAGAAGCAACAGAAAAGATTATCTGTCTTTTTTACAATTCACTTTTCGTTAGTATTTTTTTTCTCTCATAACTAAATTCAATTTGTTACCAATTTAAATTACTGAAAACTATTTCATAAAAGTAAATTATTCAAATTCATGATTGATATTTACTTTATTTAAAACCGTTAATGTAATCGTAGAAAAAAATAAAATTATAATGTTTTCATTCGGAAAATAAATAAATAATATCAAAAAGTTATTCAATAGTAAACAGTTTATTAATTAACACACACACAAACTTTCTTTGACATTTATTATTTTCCTCAAGGTGACATATATATCAACTAGGACCATTGTGTAACTTTTTAATTGTTCTAAGCTTGGAAATAGCTGACGTTCTTAGTTCAGATTTAAAATTTTTTAATTATTTGATAAATTATGGGAGAAAAAAGTACTTTAAATATAATTTAAAATTATAAAAAATTATCAGTGTGGAATTGATTAAAATGTTCTAATAAGCAATATTAGCCAAATTCACAATTTTTTTTTTTTATATTCCTAAACTCTAGTAGCCCTTGTGTAATATTATTGTAGTTTGTTTTATTTTGCTTTATAAAATTAAATATTTGATATATATAATAGAAAAAAAATGAATTAATAGCTCAAACTATCTTTATAAGAGCATATTCATGAACCTAAACTGAGTCTGATCTGACATTTACAGTAAGTAAATAATATCATCTATTTCCAGTCTGGTAAATTCCTAAAAGGGTGTTTTATGGTGAACTTGAGCAGGGGTTTCATAAGAGTAGTACTTCTTATATATGTTATAAAGATTATCTCAGACATTCTAAAGAAGTGCAAGGTAAATTGTTTACATTAGGAAGATATGGCAGAGGATAAAATACATTTGAGAATTACACATGGTGCTGAAGTATTTCAGAAAGAAAATTTTCCTGTTGGTTGAAACTAAAAGACAACATTATAAGTTAACAATATTTGTGGTTCACAGATTGGGTTGCATAATCACCACAAAACTCTTTTTTCTTTCTCTTTTCTTTTTTGGAGTTGGAATAGCAATATTCATTTTTGAGTTGCTGCTTCTTCTTCTGTTTCTCATTCTTTTTCTTCTTTTTCTTTTTCTTCCCATTTTTCTTCTTCTCTTCCTTCTCTTTCTTCTTCCTCCTCCCCCTTCTTCCTTTTCTTCTTCTTTTTCTTCTCTTACTTCTCCTTCTTCTTTTTCTTCTTCTCTTCCCCCTTCTTGATGTACTCATCCTCTTCTTTCTTCTTCTTATTATTAAATATATTTTTATTAATCAAATAAAGTGCTTATTAATACATATTATGAATATGTTTATTTTATTTTAAATTGTCTTTATAGTTCTACATCATGAACATTTGAAAGTGGTACCGACTCATAAAAGTCAATGCATGTCACTTCTTGAATATCTAGGTTTAAATATCTTCATATTTATTTCAGAATACATGCCTAGATTTGATATTTGAAGGTGCATTTCTTGATGGTGAGGTTGATGAACGGAGATTGACATCTGTAGTGAATGATATATAAATCTTCATAATATATATGTTTATGTACATGTGTATTTGTATATATATTTCTTGAAGATTTGCTATTAAATAATCTTTTTTGACATTATTTATTTATATTCAGTCAACAGTACATTTTCATTTTGTAATACCATTATTATATATTTATTAAAATTACTCAAAAATATTCGATGATAAGTTTGTACAAATTAAAGACAAAAATTGACAATATTTTTTAACACCGAAGTAATTACAGTAATTATAAATATCACAGAAAAATAGTGAATTGTTGTTGCAAAAACATTTTTGAAAATCAAAAATGGTAAACCGTCAAAGCATATTAATATGCAGTTTTATTTTGGTTGTGAAAAATATGAATAATGTTTATGTAATGCATATAGAATTTAATACAGCTATGTATATATATATATATATATTAAATAATAAAATCTATTTCAGTTAGAATCTATTAGAAATATTTATATTAAAATCACGAAAAATATATTGAATTAACCAATCTATTTAAAAACTGATTAGAACATATATGAACTCAAATTTATAAGAATTTAATTTAAAATTAATTATATCTTTATTTGTTAAATATTCAAATATAATTTTAACAAAAAAATTTAAAATAAAAAGTATATATCAATTAAAATAAGATTACTATATATAGTTTTGTAGGCATGAAAATGACTGTGAAACATCATATATTGTTTCCACAAAGCTAATTATGAATTATTTATAGTATAACCATAGAAATAAGTATTGTGGTTATAAACATGAGTGAACAATTTTAAAAATGTTACCAAATGAGGACAGAATAAAAAAAGTTTTGTTATTCATAGATAGAATATCAAAAGTTAAATGGAAAAAAAAAGAAACGGGTAAAAGAAATTTGGAAACATGGTTATAATTTTAATCAGTTGAAATAGCAGTGCAATAAAGTGAAGATGTCCAAAATTGAGAAGTATGTTAGTGCAGGCCCATGGTTCCCAATGTGGGACACACAACCCACAGGTGGACTATTTGATTTTTAAGGAAGATAACTTGATAATGAGTTATTAATGGTTTTTTGAATTTTTTTTTTTAGTTATTAACAATAAATTTAAAATCCTACTAATAGTACATATTCACAAATTAAGCTAAGAATGTTTTTTTTTTAAATTGCTCTCTTTCCACACCATCTTCTTCTCAGTGTCTTTTCTGTTTAGATAACCTTTACACCTTACCTCTTTATTGTTACTTGGAACAAGTTAAATAGCTCTATTGCACTTCAACTGCTTTTATGTTAATGGCTTTCTTCCATGTCAATAGGAGTTTATTTTTTGACTAATAAAGATTATATGCAACAGGAAGGAAGTCATCAGAATTTTAGAGATGTTTAGATGGCACATGGCCAACAAAAGATTGGAAACTATTTGTAAAAGTTAAATTTTATATTCTTTTTATTTATTAATTTTAACATATAAATGTCAATAGTAATTTATTACAAAAATTGAATAACTTTTATAGCAGGTTATGTGAAATTTAAGCACCAGAATTAACAAACACAGCTTTAATAGAGAAACCTTTAGCTGTCCAATCAATTCATCTGCCATTATACAAACTGCAAAAAGAAATTTTTTCCTAACATTTTCTTTATATACAATATAATATTAACAATCAACCCTTAATTAGCAACAATCTCAGGATATAGTCAAGGCAAAATCTCCATTAACAATAAATGTGGCACTGCTCCTTTATCTATGGTTTTCTATATTTATATAGGCACTAAAGATTGCATATATAGACAAGTCTTTATATAAATATATAAAACAATAGATAAAAGTGGTATCATCTTTATTGTTAAAGGTGGATGCCATGACTACAGGTTGAGATTGCTGATAACTTAAGGTTGATTGTTATCATCTGCATTTAAAAACCTATTAAAGCCTTGAGTAATTGGCTTTATTGTCTCAATAACTATATCATGTATGTTTAAAAGTAATAAAAAACCAATGTTAATTTGTTTTAAATAATTTTTATTATATTTTAAACATATAAATAATTCTCACTATTTTAAGTGAAAGTCTTTCAAAATTTATAAAATATAGCTCAAAATACATTTTTTTCTTTAATTCTCATTTTGTTATTAAAGTCTCAATACCAGTGGTCCTGAAACATTGATAGATTGTGAAATTTATTATAATATATATATATATTATAACATTTTTCGTATTACTAGGCCACTATACGCCTCAAATTTATATTTGAGCGTGAGTTGATCAAGCTGTATCAAAAGAAAAAAAAAAGTTGTATTTCTATTCTCAACACAGCTATTTTTCCTGATCAACTTCGGCCTAGAACTATTACCGAGTACAATCGTGAGCAGACCAGTTTTTAATTTCTACTTAAGGGCACCAGAGTCGTTAGACCCACTGAGACTGTGTCAAACATATTGTAGCCCATAAGGTAATAATTATACAATCTGAGTTAACATTCTCGTTAAGAAGAAGATATCCCCATTTTTTCTTAATTACGGAAATTAAATCTATCAAAAAAAATAATTTGTATACCGATCTAAGTTAAATAACTAAAGGTAAAACTTAAATAGAATAGCATTAATTTTATACACGTACAATGAAAGTGAAGTTAATAATAAAGATTTATTCTAACTCGTCAAGCATTCAATATGTATGATTAAGACAAAATTATAATGTTGGAAAAGATTGTGCATATGAATTCAATAATTTGATTCAAATATTGGAGTAACAATTATTTAGTCTTATTTTCCGTAGTAACAGTTTGGTTCATTTCTCAGTTCGCAAATCTTCTGATCCAAGAAAAATTTATGGGATAACATTTCCATTCAACTCACTATTCATAAAGCTTTATGTAAAAAAAATTACAGCCATTTACTTACCGGTAAGTTGACAGTAAGTAGGTCATCAATCTTCCCGACGTACAATTCAGTTAGTGGGTAGTCCGCAGTAGTTGTTTTTCTTTTAGTTTTATTTCCAAATCTCCGATCTAATTTAGGTAGCCAGATGACGATCTAGGTGACTTTTTCGAGAGAAAGTGTCGGCAAACGATAAAGCTCTACTCACTCATGGCGAGCGATTTCAGTTCGTATCTAAGTGGACACATTTTATTAAAAAAATACGAGGCACTTCAAATTGCTCAGCACTATTGGAACAATAAGAGAAAAAAGACCCCTTTTCAAATCTGTCGGCTCCTTTTATACTCCTAGATTCTTTTTAGAAGCTCTGCGCACGTTCTTTTTTTTTTCTTTGTTCTACTTTATAAACTTCTACATTATTCTCCTTTTCTTATTACAAAGTCTGTTTTTCCGTTAAGAATTTCTGCCATTTTTAATTACTATCAGAAAGTTGTTTCTGATAGCAATCTTTCACCTTTTGAAATTTCCTTTCACTATTTGAATCAATGATTCAATATGCACTTTCCAACATTGAATTTATTTTAGTTAACTTATTTCTAAAAAAAAAAGAAAAATTAAACTTTCACTGTACATTTTTTTTTCTTTAAAACATTATGCTACAAAAAAAAATAAAGATTGTGTTCGCTCTTCTTTCTTTTTTTTATAATACCTAATATTAAAAAGTAATTTGTACTTTATATATAAATAAATGGTACAATACCACCGGGGCAGGGGAATGAGAATAAAATATAGGTTTAAACTAATTTTATTCTTAATAATTGTTTATGCCCACATTCATGTGTTTTGTTTTATTAGCGCGCTGATATATTGTGTAGACTCATTCAACAAGCGACGTTCGGCGGGAATGCAAAATATTTCCACATTCATCTGCGTCCTCTCCGCTTAATCATAATAGTAATGCTAAGGATCCCAAGTTATAAGCACAAACGAGTGTTGCTCATCGTTTTGAGTCTTACAGGCTCGTGGCAACCTGGTCCGTCCTCCCCAATATCGGGATCTCTTCTAGAAATAGACTGATGAGTGTTTAAAGACGGTCTTATGTTACATACTGCGTACTAGGACTTGGGGTTATGCTTTTTCCCCTCTTCAGTAACCGCCTACCCGGTCAAATACTTGTGACTTATGTTTACACCAGCCGCGATCGTGTTTCTCTTTCTATAAATTAATATCTATATATTTTAATATTCTAGTTGTACGTTTCCATATCATTTTTTTTCGTTTTTTTTCCGAGGCATATCCGAGATCTGCAGGGTGTCATCCGGCCCACTTTATCTCTCAATGTTATCTATCACTATAACTGGTTGATGGCGGAGGTGATAGGGATCGAACCCCCTCTCTGTATTGCTCACACCAGTCTCTCCATTTTATGTCAAGGTCTTCTCTCTTGTATTTATTTTCACTCCTAAACTTTTCATCTAGTGCTGGAGGTCTTGCACGGATTCCCTTCCCTTTATTTTTAGTTGGGGACCCCTTATCTTTCCTTTGATTTCCAGCACTATTAGTCAACACTATAGTGTTCAGTTGTATTCGACCCTTCTGGTTCGGTAATTTGTCGAAGTGTTTAGGACTCGTCTCTTCTCCAGTGTTGTCATTCTTGAAAGCACTAAGCAATTCTGCCATTCTCTCTACTGTCTCACATCCGGTACTTATCAACAGATGCCCTACTGGATTGGGAAAATTTTTCTGCGTAATCTTGATAATCTGCTTTTCTGTTAATTTGCACTCAGTCAGCGCTCGTAGTTGCGCCACTTGTTTCCAAAAAAATGGTACATAACGCCCTTCTGTTCTGCATTTCTCTTGTGCCACTCTATTCTTAATTCGTTCTTGGTGGTCCTCATTCCAATAGCATTTGATTAATATCTGACCATACTGCGTAAAGTTATTCGGTTTCTTAAACAAGGATTCCCACCAAGCTTGTGCCGTCCCTTGTAAATGATTAACTGCCAGCGTTAGTTTAACTTCTTCCGACATGGGTTATCACGAAGTACCCCTTCAGGCTATTTAAGTGTTCCATCGGTGATTCTCCATCTTGTCCATAGAAAATTTTTAATTTCAAAAAGGGGTTTACTGCACTCGACATGTTTTCTCTATTTTCTATGAATTTTATCTCTTGGCTTTCTTGTTTATCGGATCTCAATTCTATCACTTCTGTGCTCTGTGACCCTTTAGCTATTTTCTCATCTACTACCTTTATTAACTCTTCTTTCATTTCTTTAATCTCTACCCTTATTTCTTCTTTCAATTCTCTGACCATCTCTGCCATTTCTTTTTTTATCTCTTCTTTGAATTCTGTCATGCATTCGTATAATAGTTTTTTTATTAAGGGTTCCAAGCCCTCTTTAAATTCTTCCATGCCTACTGCCATATTTTGTATATTTTTATTACTTCTCAATTTCATATATGGCCGTGTTGCTTATTTTTGCTACAGTAAACAAAATCTTAACGCTATCAATTGTTACGATATAAATACAATATTTTATTTTGCTTTGCTAATAAATTCGTTCACCGACACCCCTCTCTTTTATCACCCTATAATCTCCCGTCCCCCTCTACCTTTACCATCATTTCTACCTTTGATCGGTTTTATTTATTATTTAATAATTTATAAGCTATTATTTTCTTTCAATATAGCCTTATTTAAAATCCTACTCTAAAAAAAAGTTTTGTAATCATACGCAATAACTTTTTAGACTTGCGCACTATTTGTGGTCATATTTATTTTCCGGCTACAGACATTAAATTCTCAATTTTATGCCATTTTTAAATTTTCTCAGGTCGTGGTTTTTTTTTCTTTTCGTAAGCCTCGAGTTGGGCAAGCCATTATAACGTTTTTCGTATTACTAGGCCACTATCAAATTTATATTTGAGCGTGAGTTGATCAAGCTGTATCAAAAGAAAAAAGAAAGTTGTATTTCTATTCTCAACACAGCTATTTTTCCTGATCAACTTCGGTCTAGAACTATTACCGAGTACAATCGTGAACAGAACCAGGTTTTAATTTCTACTTGAGGGCGCCAGAGTCGTTAGACCCACTGAGACTGCATCAAACATATTTTAGCCCGTAAGGTAATAATTATACGATCTGAGTTAACATTCTTGTTAAGAAGAAGATATCCCCATTTTTTCTTAATTACGGAAATTAAATCTATCAAATAAAATAATTTGTATACCGATCTAAGTTAAATAATTAAAGGTAAAACTTAAATAGAATAGCATTAATTTTATACATGTACAATGAAAGTGAAGTTAATAATAAAGATTTATTCTAACTCATCAAGCATTCAATATGTATGAATAAGACAAAATTATAATGTTGGAAAAGATTGTGCATATGAATTCAATAATTTGATTCAAATATTGGAGTAACAATTATTTAGTCTTATTTTTCGTAGTAACAGTTTGGTTCATTTCTCAGTTCGCAAATCTTCTGATCCAAGAAAAATTTATGGGATAACATTTCCATTCAACTCACTATTCATAAAGCTTTATGTAAAAAAAATTATGGCCATTTACTTACCGGTAAGTTGACATTAAGTAGGTCATCAATCTTCCCGACGTACAATTCAGTTAGTGGGTAGTCCACAGTAATTGTTTTTCTTTTAGTTTTATTTCCGAATCTCCGATCTAATTTAGGTAGCCAGATGACGATCTAGGTGACTTTTTTGAGAGAAAGTGTCGGCAAACGATAAAGCTCTACTCACTCATGGCGAGCGATTTCAGTTCGTATCTAAGTGGACACATTTTATTAAAAAAATACGAGGCACTTCAAATTGCTCAGCACTATTGGAACAATAAGAGAAAAAAGACCCCTTTTCAAATCTGTCGGCTCCTTTTATACTCCTAGATTCTTTTTAGAAGCTCTGCGCATGTTCTTTCTTTTCTTTGTTCTACTTTATAAACTTCTACATTATTCTCCTTTTCTTATTACAAAGTCTGTTTTTCCGTTAAGAATTTCTGCCATTTTTAATTACTATCAGAAAGTTGTTTCTGATAGCAATCTTTCACCTTTTGAAATTTCCTTTCACTATTTGAATAAATGATTCAATATGCACTTTCCAACATTGAATTTATTTTAGTTAACTTATTTCTAAAAAAAAAAGAAAAATTAAACTTTCACTGTACATTTTTTTTTCTTTAAAACATTATGCTACAAAAAAAAATAAAGATTGTGTTCGCTCTTCTTTCTTTTTTTTATAATACCTAATATTAAAAAGTAATTTGTACTTTATATATAAATAAATGGTACAATATATATATATATATATATGTATATTATATATATATATATATATATATATATATATATATATACATATTGATAGATTCATAATTCAGCTATTGGCCTTTAGAGATCAATTAATAAAATACAATAAAAATAAAAAGCATTAAATTAATTTTTAAGCTTAATATATATGTATGTATACATTGAATTAAATATTTCCATGGATTATTATTATAATAAAGAATAGAAATGAGAAGATTATATCCATGTAAACAGTGATAACTTTTAGCTTTTGATATGTTAACAAACTATCAATTACTACTAGGTGACCATACCTGAGGCTAAACATGTTTTCTCATTAACCTATAATAACACTTTTGCTGGGTCTTTTTTTGTGGGAGTAAAATAACAACCTGTCATTAAAAATGATTATAGGTATTTTTAATTTTAATATTCAGCATTTTTCTAAAGCACATTGGATTATGATTAATATTATGGCTAGCCCTGGGTTTTTTCTTAAGTTTCACAACACTTTGATGATGACTTTTTGTGGTCATTTTAAAGTACTTATTCTTGGAATTTAGACTCAGAACTATTTGAGTATATTGTGCATAGATTATATTAAAGTCTAAATGATGTTGTTTGCTAAAAAAATAGATTAATGAAAAAACTGTATGCACACACAGGAAAAACAACTGTCCTTATAAGCCATATCTATCAAAAAGAATATTTCATTAAAAGAATATCAATAAAAAATTTTTGTATGTTTTTGCCAATTTAATCCATAATTTGTTAAAAGGACTCAAATCAAATCTTTACTACACTTTTCATTGAACAAAAGAATTTGCCTTGCTTTTTTAAGATGATATGGAGAAAGAAATAAGAATAAATATATATATTGTAACGATCTGGAGAAGATAGACTTACATAAACTGCACTACAGGGTGTCATCTAGGCATTTGAACCTAGAAAAATTTATAAAGTAGGCAGATACGTAAGTCAAAAAAAAATTTTTTTTTTTTTTTAAATTTTGCATCCGGTCGTTAGCCCATGTCACTACCTCAGTGGAATAGCAGAGATTTAATAATATAATATAAAAGTATATATAAAAAAAGAATAAAATAAGCCACTGCCAGTAATTAACACACAAACATTTATTTATGCACATATATATAAGATTGAAAATTGTTTTAGTATCAGTTTACATTTTAACATTTAACATTATTTTTAACTTTACTCTATATTTTAAATTATATTTTAATTTCTATTATATTATAAGTTTACATTTTAATTAAGTTCGCACAGATGGAATTATAAAAGCTTGTTTTAATATGTTGCGTATAGATCGGTTACATAGATTACAACGGTCAAAAACATTTCAAAATCAACATAAACGATCAAAATATAAAATCATTGATACCGACAATTGCAGAGGGAAATTTATAAGTAACCCAATAGTATTCTCCATAAGATACTTGCATTGTCACCAATAACTTAAAAGACATCTGAATAAATATATTTTAGATACTCACCAGTAAGGTATCATTATATATCAAATGTCTATATATTTTGATCAAATATGAAATCCAAAACATAAATAACCGATAACAAATCCATGCAAACATCTATAAACAACTTAAATTTAATGCATTTTTGTTTAGTGTCGAGTATGAATAGACTACATAGATTTGCATTTGAAAATAAACATTCTATCGCTATTTAACCTTAGGCTAAAATTCGTAGTCAAACCGGCATCAATCCATCTGATATATCGATGTATTCAATATAATACGAAATATGGTGGCACAAAAAGTTAAGAGAAGAAATTGCCTCTCTTCAGATAGGAATATTACATCTATCTGACAAGAAGAACAATAAAACAAAAACTCCATAGAAAAGAACTGCGGTATCCGACTTATAATTCCTTCCATAGGCAAATGGAAGTGTGCGGCATATGAAGCAATTCTGCCCATAGGGAATCCATATTACATCTACTAATCACACCAATATATCCAATCCATTGACCCAATTCAAGTATGAAACAAATAACCTAAGATTACCATCCCCTAATATAACTTTACAAATCTATACAGCCATTCACGCCCGACTTAAGTTTAACATTTATATAATTTAATTTAACGGAAAACAGAAATCATAATAAAACTTAAAGAACAAAAAATAAATAAATGGAAATGATTTTAAATAAAAAAAAATATCAAATACCATTATTAATATTAATTTACGTTGGTCAGATAGGATTCTATTTGTATTTTTTATATATGGAAAGTTTTTAATTTAATGTTCATAAATTATAAAGTTCTTACGGTTTTTTAAACAGTTCATCTTTATATGTTCCTTGCCATTTGAACATGAATTCCGACATCATCCTAAAAAGATTGGTATCCATTTAGCCGTTGTTTTATTTATTCATTCGGAGGTTTTTTAGTTTAGTTGGTCCTCAATGTAGAAAACGATAGTTCATTTCTCTTTCTTTCTTTGGCAAAACTGAAGGGATTGAAGAGTGCGTCTTTTCAATCCCTTCTCCTTCACTTCCGCACTAACACATATCTGTCACATCATAAATAATCAATAACTAATAATTTTCAAACTTGTCCTTTTATATTAATTTGAAGGATTGAATTTACATTATGTCATCGATGCGATGGTCCTTTCACTGAGGTCCGATTCCATAGGGATTTCTTTTTATTTGCTAAAAGTTTCTATTGTTTTCCTATCTGGCCAATGTTTTTACATTTAAATGCCCAAGGCTGGTTTACATTTAACTAATTAAAACAATCATTTCCATTTCTGATTAATTAATGTGTTTTCCAAGATTAAAGATATATTTTTATCTCTAAATCTTTTTAAGTTTTTGTTTTTAAAATACCTTTCTATTTTTAATAAAATTTTATTTTAATAATTTTTTTTTATCTATGCGATTTATATATACGAGTTTAAGATGATATTTAATTTCAATTTTTAATTCTTAAAGAAAATTTTTAAATGCAAACTTCTTATTTTAACTTCATGTTTAATAATAAAAAAACAATGTAACATCGTCTGTGCTCGTTACATATCAGTAAAGTTGCTTAAAAAAATGATCAAAAAAAATATTTTACTTAGGGTTAGTAATTACGGTACATGATTAACAAAGACATTTACAAAAACATCTGGTTAGTAATTTTACAAAAAGGCTATATACAAAAAAAAAATGTTTACTATCGTTTTCTTAAGGACCATTTATGTTTACACTTCCTCCCCATAAGAGTTCTATTTTTTTATACATTTTATTTTTACACATGGCATGACAAGCAAATTATTTAAATTATTTAGGAAGGTTGCATTGAAGTAAATATGTTTTGAAAGATAATGAGTTTATGCATGTATATTTGCAGCACAATTATAAATACCACCAACTTATTTATGACTGATTAAAATGCTTACATAGGATTACACTGAAGTAAATTCCCAAAAGTACTCTCCATAAGGTACCACATTTACCATCATTCTTTTTAACAAAATACAGTTTAAAATTATGTATACTTTCTTGCATTTAATATATATGCGCAATTTCTTCTGGCAGTGCTTTTATAAGATTCAAAGTATCCGACTTTATGTAACAGATAAAAATATTTTATTTTGAAAAGAAATTTACTCAGGGTATACGTAGTTTTTATTACTAGATCGGCCCAAGTTGGGTGGTCAGTTGTAACGATCCAGAGAATAGCGAGCTTAATGTGATCTGCACTACAGGGCGCCATCTAGGCATTTGTACCTAGAAAAATTTATAAAGTAGGCAGATACATAAATCAAAAAAAAATCAAAAAAAATTTTTTTTTAATATTTTGGTTCTAGTCATTAGCCCATGGCACTAGCTCAGTGGAAGAGCAGAGATTAAATAATATAATCTAAGAGTATATAAAAAAAGAATAAAATAAGTCACTGCCGGTAATTAACATACAAACATTTATTAACGCACATATATAAGATTTAAAATTATTTTAGCATCAGTTTACCTTTTAAAATTTAACTTACATTTTTAACTTTGATTTTAATTTACATTTTAATTTTTACAACTTTACATTTTAATTTTTTATAAGTTTGCACAGAAGAGTTTATAAAAGTTTGTTTTAAAATGTTGAGTATAGATCGGTTACATAGATTACAACGGTCAAAATCATTTCAAAATCAACATAAATGATCAAAATATAAAATCATTGATACCGACAATTGCAGAGGGAAATTTATAAGTAACCCAATAGTATTCACCATAAGATACTTGCATTGTCACCAATAACTTAAAAGACATCCGAATAAATACATTTTAGATACTCACCGTAAGGTATCATTATTTATCGAATGTCTATATATTTTGATCAAATATGAAAACCCAAAACAGACTTAACTGATAACCAATCCATGCAAACGTCTATAAACAACTTAAATTTAATGCATTTTTGTTTAGTGTCAAGTATGAATAGACTACATAGATTTGCATTTGAAAATAAACATTCTATCCCTATTTAACTTTAGGCTGAAATCGTAGTCAAACTGGCATCAATTCATCTGATATATCGATGTATTCAATGCAATCAGAAATACGGCAGCACCAAAAAGATTAAGAGAAAACATTGACTCTCATCAGATAGGAATATTACATCTATCTAATGAGAAGAACAATAAAAAAAACTCCATAGAAAGGAACTGTGTTCTCCATCTTATAATTCCTTCCATAGGCAAATGGGTGAGTGCGGCGTATATATAAACGATTCTGCCAGTAGCGAATCTCCGACTACATCTACTAACTACATCAATATATCCAATCCATTGACCCAATCTAACAATGACACAGATAACCTAAGATTACCCTCCCCTAATATAACTTTACAAATCTATACAGCCATTCACGCCCGACTTAAGTTTAACATTTATATAATTAATTTAACGAAAAACAAAAATCATGATAAAACTTAAAGAACAAAAAATAAATAAATAAATGGAAATGAATTAAATATATATATAAAAAAAGAAATACATCAAATAACGTTATTAATAAATTAAGTTGGTCAGATAGGATAATATTGCAATCATTTAAATCTGGAAAGTTTTAATTTAATGTTCATTATTTATAAAGTTCTTACGGTTTAAAACAGTTCATCTTTATCTGTTGCTTGCCATGAACGTGAATTCCCATGCCGCCCTAAGATTGGTATTCTGTTGGCCGATTTATTTATCCATCCAGAGGTTTTTTGCTTTTACTGGTCCTCATTGTAGAAAATCGATAGTTCATTTCTCTTTCTTTCTTAGCAAAACTGTAGGGATTGAAGAGTGCGTCTTTTCCATCCCTTCTCCTTCACTTCCGCACTAACACATATCTGTCACATCGTAAATAATCTATCATCCTTTTATTTTCCAAACTTGTCTTTTTGTATTAATTTGAAGGATTGAATTTACATTACGTCATCAATGCGATGGTCCTTTTGCTGAGGTCCGATTCCATAGGGATTTTCTTTTATTTGCTAAAAGTTTCTATTGTTTTCTTATCTGACTGATGTTTTTACATTTAAATGCCCAAGGCTGGTTTACATTTAACTAATTAAAACAATCATTTCCATTTCTGATTAATTAATGTGTTTTCCAAGATTAAAGATATATTTTTATCCTCTAAATCTTTTTAAGTTTTTGTTTTTAAAATACCTTTCTATTTTTAATAAAGTTTTATTTTAATAATTTTTTTTTATCTGTGCGATTTATATATACGAGTTTAAGATGATATTTAATTTCAATTTTTAATTCTTAAAGAAAGTTTTTAAATGCGAACTTCTTATTTTAACTTCATGTTTAATAATAAAAAAACAATGTAACGTCGTCTGAGCTCGTTACATTTTTTTTTTAACAATTAAATATAAGTTTATTAATAACAAAAAAAATGAATAAGGTCTTATAAGGGTTCTGATTATGAAAAGTACACAATAATACAGTCATCACTCTGTAATTTATAAGATTACTATAAATTTCAAGTTTTCACATTAATTTACATAATTCCTATTCAAAATTTAAATTGTTACATTGATTTACAAAATTAAAATTTACAATCCACATTGGGTGCCAGTTGTAATGATCTGGAGAAGATAGACTTACGTAAACTGCACTACAGGGCGCCATCTAGGCATTTGAACCTAGAAAAATTTATAAAGTAGGCAATTACGTAAATCAAAAAAAATTTTTTTTTTTTTAAATTTTGCATCCGGTCATTAGCCCATGTCACTAGCTCAGTGGAATAGCAGAGATTTAATAATATAATATAAGAGTATATATAAAAAAAGAATAAAATAAGCCACTGCCAGTAATTAACACACAAACATTTATTTATGCACATATATATATAAGATTGAAAATTGTTTTAGTATCAGTTTACATTTTAACATTTAACATTATTTTTAACTTTACTCTAGATTTTAAATTACATTTTAATTTCTATTATATTATAAGTTTACATTTTAATTAAGTTTGCACAGATGGGATTATAAAAGCTTGTCTTAATATGTTGCGTATAGATCGTTAACATAGATTACAACGGTCAAAAACATTTCAAAATCAACATAAACTATCAAAATATAAAATCATTGATACCGACAATTGCAGAGGGAAATTTATAAGTAACCCAATAGTATTCACCATAAGATACTTGCATTGTCACCAATAACTTAAAAGACATCCGAATAAATACATTTTAGATACTCACCAGTAAGGTATCATTATTTATCGAATGTCTATATATTTTGATCAAATATGAAATCCAAAACATAATTAACCGATAACGAATCCATGCAAACATCTATAAACAACTTAAATTTAATGTATTTTTGTTTAGTGTCGAGTATGAATAGACTACATAGATTTGCATTTGAAAATAAACATTCTATCGCTATTTAACCTTAGGCTAAAATTCGTAGTCAAACTGGCATCAATCCATCTGATATATCGATGTATTTAATATAATACAAAACAAGGCAGCACAAAAAGTTAAGAGAAGAAATTGCCTCTTTTCAGATAGGAATATTACATCTATCTGACAAGAAGGGCAATAAAACAAAAACTCCATAGAAAGGAACTGCGGTATCCGACTTATAATTCTTTCCATAGGCAAACGGAAGTGTGCGGCATAAGAAGCGATTCTGCCCATAGCGAATCCATATTACATCTACTAATCACACCAATATATCCAATCCATTGACCCAATTCAACTACGAAACAAATAACCTAAGATTACCATCCCCTAATATAACTTTACAAATCTATACAGCCATTCACGCCCGACTTAAGTTTAACATTTATATAATTCAATTTAATGGAAAACAGAAATCATAATAAAACTTAAAGAACAAAAACTAAATAAATGGAAATGATTTTAAATAAAAAAAAATATCAAATAACATTATTAATATTAATTTACGTTGGTCAGATAGGATTCTATTTGTATATTTTATATATGGAAAGTTTTTAATTTAATGTTCATAAATTATAAAGTTCTTACAGTTTTTTAAACAGTTCATCTTTATATGTTCCTTGCCATTTGAACGTGAATTCCCACGCCGTCCTAAAAAGATTGGTATCCATTTAGCCATTGTTTTATTTATTCATTTGGAGGTTTTTTAGTTTAGTTGGTCCTCAATGTAGAAAACGATAGTTCATTTCTCTTTCTTTCTTTGGCAAAACTGAAGGGATTGAAGAGTGCGTCTTTTCAATCCCTTCTCCTTCACTTCCACACTAACACATATCTGTCACATCATAAATAATCAATAACTAATAATTTTCAAACTTGTCCTTTTATATTAATTTGAAGGATTGAATTTACATTACATCATCGATGCGATGGTCCTTTCGCTGATGTCTGATTCCATAGGGATTTCTTTTTATTTGCTAAAAGTTTCTATTGTTTTTCTATCTGACCGATGTTTTTACATTTAAATGCCCAAGGCTGGTTTACATTTAACTAATTAAAACAATCATTTCCATTTCTGATTAATTAATGTGTTTTCCAAGATTAAAGATATATTTTTATCTCTAAATCTTTTAAGTTTTTGTTTTTAAAATACCTTTCTATTTTTAATAAAGTTTTATTTTAATAATTTTTTTTTATCTGTGTGATTTATATATACGAGTTTAAGATGATATTTAATTTCAATTTTTAATTCTTAAAGAAAATTTTTAAATGTGAACTTCTTATTTTAACTTCATGTTTAATAATAAAAAAACAATGTAATGTCGTCTGTGCTCATTACAATATCAACCAACTGAAGCAAGAAAAATAAGGTTATTTTATTGTTTTTATATATGCCCTGAGTATAGATACATTTTTATGTAAGTTTATTTTAAATTGTTGATTTTGAGCTGCGTGATATCATAAGATATTTATTTTGGAGATGACACTGGTAGTCCCTCTGCTTTTACACCACTCTTCTGTATAACATTTATGGTTATTTTCCTGATTTTCAGCCTGATTTAATGCTAGAAAACAAAATTAATGTAATATTGATGTATTAATAAAAAAAAATCTAAAGAGATCAGTACTTTTCAATAGTCAGTAATGCCAAAGTCATTTAGTTGTCTCCATGTTTTTGGTGTTTCAAGTATAATGTTCTTAAACCACTAAACATCACATGATCACTATTTCTTATGCTTACACAAGTTGTTAAAATAGTCACAATTCTCCATACAGTAGTGCCACCCAGTGCAAGACAAAGTAATCAATGAATGCAAAAAGGTGTGTGCAGAAAATTCCTAACTACTGCCTATTCATCCAATATGCCCAAACTAGTTCCAAGCTTATGGCTTTCATCAGTGAGGATAGTTAACTAAAAAAGTAAAAAGTGGCTATTGGAGGGTTGTATGGGATTCTATGTTTTAGGTGCAGTGCTCTCAGTTTCAAGGCTCCTCACTGACTAAACCCACAAGCTAGAAACTAGTCTGGAGATATTGGTTGAGTAGGCACTAGATAGGGATTTTATGCACAAGCCTTCTGGAATCCATTGATTACTCTGTCTTGCACTGAGTAGCACTACAGTATGGAGAGTTTTTCCTAATAACAGTTATGAGCAAACATAAGAAATGGTGATCATGTGATATTTTAGAAGTACTTCTATGTTGAACTATTTTCCTCATCTATTATTTATTGTTAAATGTCTTTAGAAATATTCAAACTCAATTTAAACTTTGCTAATTCAATTATGAGCAATATTGCACAGGCTAGTGTTTAACACAATGTTTTGAGTGAAATCATTTCTTTTTTTTTTTCACATAACCAAGTTGACTTCTATGCTCGTACTGACATTACTCAGGCCAGCAACTCATGAAGAAAAAAATAATACTATTCAAAATGTTGTGTTATGTATTAGTCTGTGCGTTATTACTAACAACTGAATATATTTCAAAAGATAAAGTTTGAATTTTTCTAAAAAAAAAAAAAAAACATTTAATAGGTGATATAGTGCAACATATTATTACTACTTAAAATATAAAGATTATGAATTGTCAGCTGAATAAAGCAAAAAAAAGAAATTCAGTTTGCTCTGTAAAATGGAACTGTTTAACACACACATCATTTGACTTTCAAGCAACTAATTATAATATCATATGTGATTTGTGATAAGATACTTAATATATTGACAACATTTGACCACTAAATATCACATGATCACCATTTCTTATGCTTGCTCATAACTGTTATTAAAACAGGCAAAACTCTCCATACAGTAGTGCCACTCAGTGCAAGCCAGGGTAATCAATGGATGCCAGAAGGCCTGTGCATAAAATCCCTATCTAGTGCCAATATCGCAGACTAGTTTCTGCCTTGTGGCCTTCATCAGTGAGGAGTCTTGGAGGATTGCATTGGATCCTAAGATCTAGGCACAGTGGTCTCAGATCCAAGGTTCCTCACTGACAAAGGCCACAAGCCAGAAACTAGTCTGAGGATATTGTATGAATAGGCACTAGATAGGGATTTTATGCACAAGCCTTCTGGCATACATTGATTACTCTGCACTGAGTGGCACTATTGAATGGAGAGTTTTGCCTGTTTTTGACAACATTTGCTCTATATTGTTTACAAACATTAAGCTTTCTCCATAAAATACAAATTGTACAATCAGCTAATTCAATGAAAGATCTCAATATTAAATCTGTCTTTAGGCAAATAGTATCCAATAGAGTCATAAACATACCAGTTAAAGATCACCGAATCAATTCTCAGCAGATAAAATAAAAATTAAAAAAACTCCGTTTGGTCAGTAAAAGGAGCCTGTTGAACTCAACCAAATAAATACTTTCCAAGAAACTAATCACAAAATTGTATATGATTTGTAATATAATAATTTCACTGACAATATCATGTTCATAAATAAGTTCTACTTATTAAGGCTAGGAGATGTAACTGGTTAATAGTACTATGGTTAAATAGTAACATTTGAACATTACTGAAGATAATTTGCCAGCGCTTGTTACGTCCCTTAATATTTATTTTAGAAATTCAAATTTAGAACTACATCACCCCAATCCTGAACATTCAGATGCTTAATATATATATATGGTTAACGCTTAAGTATGGTTTTTCCAAATTTAATTGCGTAAAATAAAAGTATTTTCAGAAAAGATAGTAATTTAAGTACATTATATTAAAATAATGATAATTATTGTTATTTCTAAAGAATGAAAAAAGAAATAAAATGATCTAACAAATTCCCCTAAAAAAAGCAATAATTTGTGCTATAGAATGAAAAGATGTAACCGTTTTGGCAAACCTCCAATTCTAATGGTAGAAATGTCATCCATCAATCAGACAGAACTTAAAATAGAAACGCTCAATATTTAACCCCAGCTGAGTCGTTTCTTGGAGTGGCAAAATCAATTCAATAACTTATTGCGCTTGAATAAAAGAAAGATAAAACAAAAATAAAAATTTGACTTTGTTTTTAAATATTACCAAATATTTCCAGCTAAAAAAAATAAAATAATAGCGATTAATAAATATAGAATAGTTAATAAAAGTATTTGTTTACAACAGGATTAATATCTTAATGCTGTAATGTTGATATGTTAAGTCCTCTCCTCAAAAGTAGATTAATAGGCACGGCAAACATGTTTACATCGAATAACTATTTAAATCAGTACCCCAATAATATAGTACTTCTATAGATGATAAAATAAATTATTTAATTGTCATGGCAAAAATAGACAAAATATTATTGTAGGATCAAAATAGTTTTGAATCGCAATATTCAATCTGGTGGCAAATTTAATATATAGAAGCAACACATTTTATATCCCATTCTGTTGGAAATGCACAATATATATAATATTTATATATATTGTCTATACTAAACTCAATGTAATTATAAAGGACGTGAACTCATATTTTCATACTCACCACAGCTATCCAATCCATCTTATACAATTGATAGATATGACCACATACATTGAAAGTCTGAGTTTAAGTTTGTAATAATTATATATACATGTTTCACGCATCATTCCTTTGTTGTTACAAGTATGCACATATATTATGCCTTTTACAGAACAATATCCTGTATTGATGATGATTAAATTATGTTATGAAAAGGATCAATATTAGCAGCTATTTTACTAAAGTAGAACAATTTTTTATCATTTTGTGAGAATACTGTGAGCTTTCTAAGTGATTGCTGGGCACTACAAAATGATAATTTGTTAACAATAGTATATATAGTTAGTTATAAAAATAAAAATGTACATCTACAAAGAATAATAGTTTAATTGTTACTAATTTATTCTTTTCTGAGCCACCATAATATCTGGTAAAATGAAAATACAGGAATGGTAGTTTTTTTTTAATAATTAGTTATTATTTCCTAGCATGCTTTCAATATATTTCCATTATATCATATTTATTACACAAAAATCAAATAAGTATTCTAATCAATGCACGACAGATATGAATTAATTAATATATATATATATGTAATCTCATGAAAGAAACTATTTTTCACATATGTGCTAAAATTAGTATGTACTCTCTTCCATGAATAGTTGTTTTAAAACCATAGAAGATCCACCTATAGTTAAAGCATATTCTTTAAATAAACTAATAATATCTAAATTAGTATCTAAATTACAGTTTGAACTTATTATTAGCCTAATTATTAAATTGGCATATTATTTGCACAAATTCACTTTATATGACATTTTAATAATCAGGATAATAATGCGATCAAATCCTAATTTAGACATGGTCAATAATTGTTAGTTTATTTAAAGAATAAGCTTTTACCATAGGTAGACCACCTACAAGGTTTAAAACAATTATTGATGAGAGAGCGTGTATGATAATTGAAGTATATGTGTAAAGAATAGTTCTTTCCATAAATATTACAGATACATAAATTGATATATTATTAATTATTACATCTATTTAAACTAATAAAATTCAGTGTCATAAGTAGTTAAAAATGAGAAACGTTCGCTTCCATGTGATATATAAACTGAATTTGCACAAATAATACATCGATTTAACAATTAATCTAATAATAAGATCAAACTCTAATTTAGACAGAGTCAATAATTGTTAATTTATTTAAATAATAAACTCTAATCACAGGCAGTTCACCTACAGTTTTAAAACAGTTGTTGACAGGGGTGAGTGTGTGTGTTAATTCTAGTGCATATGTGAATAATAGTACCTTCTTTAATATAAGATATGATTTATATATAATGTAACAAAAGAGGAATAAAAATATGGGTAAAAGTTTAATATTTAAATTCAAATTTATAATGTTAGCATTTAGAATAATCTTATTGTTTTGGGTATACTTAAATCTTTCACTCCTGAACACATTCCAAAGCATGTGCAATCAAAACTGTGAATACAGACATTTTAACAGTTGTAAATAAAATCATAATAATCAGATATTGAATAAATAAATAATTGGATGGCTTAATTGTTTGGGAGTTCATAAAAGGTCCAAGTCTAACACTACAACAGCACCAGTCTGTACATATTGAACAAAGTAATAAAGACATGAGTGGGAGATTATGACCTAGACCAACTAATGAGTGCTACTTCAGAATACAATACATCTGTCTTTAACATTATATTTCAAGACTGTAATAGTGGAATGGGTTTTAATTACATTTAAAACAGTTATTACATATGAAAAAGAAGGGGAAAATGCACAATTTCATGTATTTATGTTTAATTAAGACATATCAATTAATCTTTAACTGTATTTTAACATTTAATCTGATCTAAGAATTATAACATAATCTCTAGCTTCGAATGATTTTAAGGATCACATAAATAATTTTCCAGCTTCTCAAATATGCAACACAAACAATATAAATCTAATCGCAGAACAAATTTGCCCAAATATATTACTAAGATAATTCACTACCTATATTCCAAAGAATCTTTTAAGTGAACATGTAAATACCCACCTTTTGTTATACCAACGCCAAGCTAATTTGTTTAAAAACAGGCAAAACTCACTCTACATATTGCCACACACAACAAGCTAGAGTAATCAATGGATGCCAGAAGGCTAGTGCTTAAAATCCCCATCTAGTGCCTACTCATCCAATATCCCCAGACTAGTTTCTGGTTTGTGGCCTTCGTCAGTGAGGAGCCTCGGATCTGAGAGCACTGCATCTAGATCTTAGGATCTAATATGTATAGTGAGTTTTGCCTGTTTTAGCAACAATTGAACACAAGCATAAGAGATGGTGGTCATGTGATGTTTATTGGCTAATTTGTTTGACTAAAATAGATAAAATTGAATTGTTATTGCTACGACAAAATGGGATATTATTTACAAGTTCATTTAAATGATTCTTTAATAATCCAATTAGTGAATTAACTTAGTAAAAAAATATTTGGACTTGTTTCATGAATAGATTTAATCCCTACCTGAATAAATTCTTAGCAATAATCATTAATGTATTTACCTGAAAAGAATAGTGTCAAAGTTGTGAGTGCAAAAAGTTTTCACACCTGTAAATTAAATCATACTATTATCATAAGTTTCAAAGCAAATTAATTACAAGCTAAAATTAATTTTCAATATGGGTTGGTGAGATATAGTGTTTTATTGTCTGTTTTCAATTTTTAGACATATATAAATGTGTTTTGTATCAAATATATATAAATATCATCTTGAAAATGATCATAGTGGACAACTGAAATACTGGGATCTGAAAAAATGTATTCATACACTATTGATTTATAATAAAAATAATGTTTTTGAAAGGATTTTTTTCAGAAGTATCTAAAAGATTTATAAGCAAATCCTAATCTGTCAATAAGAAGCTCCTTAACTAACATCATATATACTCTTAGATTAAAGGGATATAATTATTTTATAGTAATATAATGTGATAGCACGAGGTGATCACATATATTTAATATAATATGTATTTTCAGTTGGGTCAAATATTAAGGAAAGGTTAGTAAAAGAAAAAAAGAAAGATTTTAGATAAGATGACAGCTGAGAGATAAGAATTAGTGGTTGTAGAAGAATTTGGTATAACATTTAAAGATCGTTATCAGCTAGTAAATGGGAGTGACAGAATGAATGAGAGTTGTCAAATAAAATAAATGTCGAATTTTGTTATACTAAAACATTTTTCTAAGAAGGAAAATAATTACTGAGAAATTCATAGAGTGATGGTTAAGGGAAATAAATAAACAAAACAAATGTAATAAGTTTAATTATAGAAAGAATAAATGTAAAAAAAAAATGAAAGGAAAGGGAGAGTAATTAAATTATTTTAAGGTCAAAGATGGCCGTAGGTGTGAAAACGTGATCCACAAGACAAAGGAAGGAGGGGAGTTTCTTTTACTAAAAACAGAAAGAGTAGAGCGGTGTAGGAATAAAGAAGTGATTCCAGTTTTCTCATAAAAAGGAAAACCATTTTTCCTAGCGAACTTTTAACTGCCACCCAGGCTATAGTCCAAGAAATGACGATCGAGTAGAAGAAATACTTTCGAGTGCCGGTTCGAAACGCTGCTCCATACCCAAGCCTGTAACACAAACGAAATGAAGATAATCACCTGCTCACCTACTTACGCCTCTGTGCCATTTGGAAACCGTTACGAGGAAACTATCCGGATTTGAACCGCTCTACAAAAGGCGTCGGACTTCTTTTGTAGAGCGGTTCGAAGAAGTGACTGAATCAATTGCCAGGACCGTTTACCTAGGTAATCGTATATTAGCATGCTAATTTATAAACTCCTAGTTTAATCATAAGTCCAAGAGAATCAAGAATACGAATTATCCCTTTAGATAACTCTAATACATATAAACTTTAATTGAACAGATCGGAAGATTTATAATAAACTTATTTACACCCATTTCATACTATCACTCTATGCATGTATTTATTATTATTGATATGTCTAAAAATTATAGAAATTATGTTTTATGTTAGATAACAAATAAACCTCTTTTAATATTTGCATTACTGTAATTACTTGCTATGTCAATCATTTTATATTTTTATATCAAGAAGAACAATCGGTTGGGAAATATAGTTTGATTTGATATTTTATTAGGTCAAACTCAACCGGTAAGGTAGTAATTGAATATAATTTATTCTTACTAATCCGTTCTATCTACATATTTTGTGTAGCTGGTTGCATCCGTCTGATTATGCTTAATAGCACACCAACCTAGAATGGCCATATAGACAGAACGGAGGCATGCCGGTTACAATACATTATTATAGCTAATGGATGTTAATAAATTCCATTACATAACAGGTATACATAGATAAATGCTATATCTTGTGTAACCAATAATATTTAGCTACTTTTGGAAAGAGAACATACATATATAGTGAATAAAACAAATAAAAAAGAGCAGTTGAAAGCATACTGCTATCAAAGATAGCAACATTTAACTTAGATAATTATTGATTTCAGAATATGATTCAATTTAAGTATCATGGTAGTACTTTTAGTAAAAAGATGTGCCTAGATGTTGAGATGAAGCACATCCAATATGTTGGGGATGCTTTTAACAAATTCAAAAATAGGATATTTTCTCATTATGGTTTAATTTCTAACAACTGAATTAGTTGTGATTATAATTGCTATTTTATGTAATTTATTGCATGGAGGTGAGACATGAACTAAAGACATCACACAAATTTCATTTAAAACTGTTCCATAAAATTTCTAAAAATATAATGTCAAGAACTCCAATTAATATGTTTTCAACTAGTTGAATGTGATACAATAAAGCTTATTATTGTAATATTAAATATTTGTTGGATTAAACATGTGAAGTAAATTCATAGTGCAAGATCTTCTAAAATGTATTTTTCAGTGAACTTTATACAGAAAGATTTCACTTACTTTATAAATACTATCTCAAAGACATTTTAAAGAAGTGAAGTATTCATTGCTTTCTTTGGAAAAATATAAGGATGAAATACACATTATAATGAAGCATGTTATTAAAGTACTTCAGGGAGAAAAATTCATTGCAGAGGAATTTAGACAGCAACACACAATGACAAATAAACAGAATTATGGATCAAGGTGTGATTTAAAAAAAAAAAACAAAGACATAAAAATATGTAGACACTGAACTCAGTTCAGATCAATATGACTATATGAGTGAATGGGCTTGGATTGAAAATACTGTTGTGTTTTAATGTTAAGCTCATAGATTCATAGTTAACTAAATAGTTAAAAGGTATATGCTGAAAGGCTGCATTAGTTCTTAAGATCTAGATGCAGTGCTCCCAGATTTAATGCTCTCACTGATAAAAGCCACATGCTAGAAACTAGTTATGGTGATATTAGATGAATAGAGAGTAGATAGGGATTTTCTGCAAACCTTCTTGCATTCATTGATTGATTATTAAGGTTTGCACTAGGTGGCACTACTGTATAGAGGTTGTTACTGCATTAACAGCTTGGTTAAGCATAGAAAATGACGATCATGTGATGATGAGTGTATTCTACATGCGAATATATTTGTAGATCATAGATTAGTTTGTATCCTCATTATAAATGTAATTATTATTATTATTATTATTTATTCTTGGAGTAGGAAGGGCAATACTCATTGTGAGTGATTTTTTTCCTGATGATGATTAAATTTTTTGCTTAATAATAAAACGAAAACATCGCTATCAATTCAATTTTTTTAGGCAATATAAATAAAATAAGTGAATAAACCAATAATTACATTACCGACTTTTTTGAAGCAAAAGAATAATTAATTTCTTAAATAACAAAAAAAAAGAGATTAGATTTTTATTTCTGATTGTTTTAAATTTAATTTTCTTCAAGGAAAGTAAAAAAAAAGCAGTTGAAAGAAATTTATATTAAGTGGTGTACGTTTTATTTAAATTCTATACTGTTTTTTATATAAATTCTTATAATTATTATCAAGAAAATAACATGAAAAAAAAATCCAATTTTATACGTAAATACATTTAAACTTGTTTTTATAAATTGTAAGGGAGAAGCAAGAAATTAAGAATCATTAAAACTTTGGAATCAGGTATCTTATCATTATATTTGGACATCTTTTCAGAATCTCATCTATAAACTTATTATATTATTTTATATTACACAAAAAATTATAATATTAACTTATTAGCGATTGTTCCAAATAGAATACCAAGATTTATAGTCATTCCATGTTAAATTGCAAAAGCCATTCTTTTGTATATCTTCACTTTATCAACAATAGTTTATTATTGTTTGTTAAAAATATATACCATGCATATTTTGGGGGGATTTTTAAAGCAATTTCCTACCTATTAAACTTTTGTGTTTTTTATTGTGTATACTAAATTCTCTATCTGAAGGCAAATTAGTTAACTATAGGGATAGAGTATGATGTCCACATGATAACGTTTTGCTCACCAAATTTTACAAGATTTTTGATAATATTTATTAGTCATTCATGAGATTAGAGATTATTCAAATAATGAGTAATATTTCTGTAGTTCCATTTTCATTGCACCACTCTCACACAAATAGGGACTGGTTTCTATCCACTTTTAACATCGTGTGGAGAAGTGTAATCATAAGCGTATATCCAAAGACATGTGGAAAAAATAATATGATCTGCAAACTACACATTTGTGCTGAACCAGCAATCATCAGTTGGTCCAAATCACAATATCATACATATATCTTTATCATTGTTCTGTATATATAGATAGCCAATTACTACAGTTTAATAAATAAATATCATACTTACTGCCCTTACAATTTTGACACAAACCACTTGATATAATTATATTAATAAATTTTATTAGTCATCCATTAGACTAAAGATTATTTAAATAAAGAATAATATTTCTGTAGTTTAATTTTCATTACATCACTGCCATGCAAAATAGGGTCAGATTTCTATCCACTTTTAATATCTTGTAAAAGGATGTAATCATAAACGTATGACAAAATATGTGAAAAAGATCTACGATTTTTAAGGTGTGCATTTTATGCTGAATCAGCACTCGTCAGTTGGCCCAGACCACAATTTCTGACACGTCTTTATCATTATTCTTTCTATATATAGCAAATTACTATAGTTTAATTGATAAGCGTCAAACATACTGCCTTCACAACTTTGATATAAATCACTTAATGAAAGTATATTAATAATTTTTATTAGTCATTCATTAGACTAGAGAGTATTCAGATAATGAATAATATTTCTGTACTTTAATTTTCACTCCAGCCCTAAAATCAACTTTCATCTTACTGACTATTTTTTTTATTATAAGTATAACAATAATAGTTATTTAGTTGATTTAAAATTGCTCGTTGGCCGTTGTCTGGACAATTCTTTATAAAAAGATTTAAAATATGGTAAGATGCCATTTTGTTGTAAAAAGTTGTTGGAGAAGGCAGTTAGCAGGCAGTTCATGTATTACTTAAATAGAATTTGTGATTATCACAAATATATATATATATATATATATATATATATATATGTGATATATCACAAATTCTATATATATATATATATATATATATATATATAAGAATAAATTCTAATAAATGTCATAGATAATATGTAATAAAATTAACTCTGCAAGAGTATGTAGATAATTATCAACTATTTTGGTAATAAATTTTGATATAAAACAATATTTATGGCTTTTCTAAGTCAGGCTTTTGATATAGTGTACCTTTGTCAAAGCACAACTAAAGTGAGTATTAGCAAATACACTAATATATCTACATTCCTATAAATGTATATTAAACTACTTACCAATATTCACTTTAGTCATATTTTGACAAAGATACACCACATCAAAAGCCCGACTTAGCAAATTAATCAATATTTTTTAACCAAAATTTATTACTGTAGCAGTTGATAATTATTTACATATTCTAGTAGAATTTATTTTATTATATATATATATATCATTGAAAACCAATAAACAATTATTATTATTACAATTGTTATTTAAGTAATATATATATATATATATATATATATATATATATACTTGTTAAAGGCATAAACCTATTCATCTTCTGCACAATCAATGTAAAAATATGCACAAACTTATGAGTCTAACAACAATTCAAATAAAATAAATCATTTTGTATGAATTCCTTGAAAACTTATATGGGAGAAAAAATAAAATATTGCAAATTGTATGAATAAAATTTTCTTCATTATAGATGAAAATAAACTCTATAAGTAATTCAAATGTCAAAATATAATCTTGTTAATACAATAAATAAAAGTATTTCAGTTTAAAATATTAGTCATCAAGATTTTAATAGCTAAAAATTCACTAATAATGGTTTCCCTGAAAAGGTAGACCTTTCAAGTATAAGCAATACTCAAAAAACATCATATATATATATATATATATTGTGCCCTTGTCTGTAGGTCATAGGTAGGGTAGAAAGGTCAATTATTAAAAAATTTTAAATTTTAAGTTATATTTGTAAGAGATATAAATAATAATAAGAGAATAAGATTTTATAGTACAATTTAAAGCTAAAAATACCTGGTAGGTAACAGTGTAATAAATTATTTTAAAAGAAAACAATTAAATAAAGCTTAATCATATCATTGCTTATGGTTGTGAAAGCTGGCCATATAAAATAATACAGCTATAGATAGTAAAAGTAGATTAATAATTTGAATATAATATTTTAAAACTAATAAATTAAATAAATACTATATGTAGTGTATAATTATATTTAAATAATCAAATTTAATAGAGTATAATTTATTAATAAACTGTGGGATGGTGAGAATTATATTTAGTTCTACATTTTAAAATTATTTTCTAAATTTTTTATAAAATATATCAGTTTTGGTAATTTAAACCAAGACGTAAATAAAAAATCATTTTATAAAGTTAGTAAACACGTGACCGTATATTAAATACCTTCACGCACACTCTTGGTAAAATAATAATAAACTGTGTGAATTTAAAACTAGATATAATTGCCATCGATCATTAAAATGAAAGTTATAAATATTAAATATTGTTTTAATAATTATTTTAAAACTTAGATGATTTTTTATATAAAACTATAATTGAATTTAAAATATTGGTATAAATAATTCCAGACATTACGTCATCAATTCTTAATTTTGAAACATTCATTCTGTTATCAAAATAAAATGAATAAATTGTTCGCGCTAAAATAAATATTAACCAATCAAAGGATGTAAAATTAACAGACAAAAATCTAAGAATTATACAGAGCGGGAGAAGTAATGTGAAAGTGAAAGAGAAAGTAACACTTTTGATAGCTGGTAACATCGTAGCTGAAAGTAATATAAATCTATAATTTCGTATTATTCTAAAAGTTATTCGGTAACATATAATATATTTTGACTGCAAAGACATGAATTTCTAATTTTATAAGTGATCTTGCCAGGAAATTTTATTCAAATTTAACCAGAAAGCCTACAGTAACATGGAAATACAAGAAGAAATATTTAAAGTGATTGATGAAAGAAAAATAATTGGAAATCATCTTAATGCCACTTTAGTTGTGCTCAACCTGAAACTTAATCTTATAACTGAAAGGAATACAATTGGGACGATATGGGAAAATCTGAAAAAGAAGCTGCTGATCGTCAAGAACAATTTATGACGACAAATTTATAAAGCTATTTTAAAACTAAGTTATACTTCTCTATGAACAAAATTTTAATATGCGTTCTAGTACCAAGAAAAATAATGATGAAGAAAAGTGTTTAATTTTAAAGAGAAACATTATTAAAACTATAGTTCCAGAATGTTAGAATAAAGAAAGAAGTTAAAGACTAATATGAAAGTGCTATAAGTATTATGGAAAGGAACGGAAAACTTTATATAGTCAGAAAAAATATTATAATATACTAAATGGAAAAAATGTTTGATCAAAGAAATATATAATTAAATGACTAAATAGAAATGGATCCATGGAAAACGGAAAAATTTACTAAATCTTTAAATAAAATATCTACAAGATGCATCGGGGGAAACCAGACGCGCGGGAAAAAGCTAGCAGACTATGTTGAAGGAGATATCAAGAATTAATAAGTGTATAAAATATTGAGAAAACTAAGGATCATCGTCGATGAAGATTATTAAACAGAGTTATTTTTTTTATAGAACATTAAGTGACTGAAAAAAAATAAAGTATATATTTTTTTTTAGCTTTACGATGAACAATTTTCAAGCAAGTTCGACAAAGCAGTATCGTAAATATAATTTAATATTTTTATTTGATTGTATTTAAAATATAAAAATTCTATATTAGCTTAGGGAAACATATAAACATGAATTTAAGAATAATTAGATTTAAATATAATAGCTTAATAGAATGATAGAAATATTATTATAAAAATAAAATGTATGTATGGAAATTTTAAAAATCTACAAGAAGTAATGGAATGGTGAAACCTTCAGAATACGATCAAGAAGATAGAGATCGTTTTGGTAATTGTGATATTATTGATAATGCATAATGTATTTTTTTTTTAGGTCATCTATTAATGAAGAATGATGTATGAAAGTTTTTAAATTATAAGTACACATTTTATCCAACATTAAAACATATATTTGAGATAGTAGTAATTTTAAATGTGCATGCAAAGTTGTTTTAAAAATATAATTCATAATATAAGTCTCATAATAATTATGTGATTCTTTTGAATTTTTATGTTTGCAAAATATTCAGATAATTTTAAAATAGTTGGTATATTATAAATATACGAGATAAGTAGTAAAAGATTTTCTTAAGAATAGCTGTATAGTTTGAACTAAAAATGAATTTTATTATTGTTAGAAATGTAGACAGAAAATTGTCGATGTACTGCATAGATAAATCTAGAGAAATAAAATCGGATAGTGACTTAGTAGTACTGGTGTAAAGGAAACCAAGATGATGTTTTTTGCCAAGAAATAAGAAAAATCAAATATTGGATCATAGTATTTTGTGTGATTTCAGTATAGCTAACTAAGTCCTATCACTGAACACATATATTTTGGACAGTGTTTTTTTATGTATCTTTGAAACTTTTTGATGTTATATAAAGCTGAAGGAATAGCTTTAGCATCACTCCTATAGTAGAGGTGAATAGACAGATAAAAGTCACTCCTCTATGGTGTTCTTTAAATTCACTGTGCCATCATTGTTAAGTTTTATGACGGATAATATTCTAGTTGTTTTGATCCTGCGCATCTATTTTCGCTATCCTTGTTTCATGAATATACATCGTCAGAAAGATATTTTTATAGAAATGATACATAAAATAGAAATGAGGCTAGGTTGTCGTTATGTAAGAATAGTTTATTTACTAGAATGATTTAGAATTGTTATTTTAAAAGTGAAAGTATAAATGTCATAAAGAGATGAAGAATCATATGATATAGTTTTTAAAAGTAATTCTGAAATGAATATAAGATTTTAAAAGAAAAATCTAAAACAAAGTTTTTAAAGTAATAATAAAATTTTAATATTTTATATGATATTAAAAAATAGAGATTGCATGTTGGTTGAAAAAGGATTCAATAATGTGTAACTGATATATGTATTTGTGCATGGTATGTTAATGAGTGTAATTACCATACGAAGCAAAGGCTTGGATAAGTATTGGATTAATAATTATTGTATAGTCAATAATAAAACGGAACATCAAAATGTAAAAGAAGGTTTTGAATCTATAGAATTCCATACGAATAATAGAAAATAGAATTTTATGATTTTGTATAATTTTTACTACGAAGGTAAAATTTTGTAAAAATATAATTTTAAAATTAATAGAGATATAAAGTATTAGTGATAATTATTGATAGATACATTTTTTGTAACAAGCTAAACTAAAATCAGATATCTAGTAATAATAATACTGTATAAGAGTTAAAAATAAAATAAGTAGAAATTTAATGTTAAGAGATAAACTAGTAAAGTAATTTTGTAACAGGAAAGTAGGGATATCCGATGTACATAATGTAAATATTGTTATTTGTATAATTATTAATAAACTATGTTGTAAATTTATTTGTAAGCTTCGTGTCCTAGTTAATTATTTCTCCACATAGAATGCATGATATCGTAATACACATTTATAATTGCAACAGACATATAATTTTGCACAAAGTAGATAAACATAAAAGTGTTATAATAATTTTTGAAAATTTATTTGTATGATAAAATTAAAGGAATATAATTATATCGTTTTATTGGTCATAAGTTGGTTGCCACAATATTGACATAAATTATATGCTAATATTATAACACGTATTTTGATTGTCAGATTATTAAATACTACCACGAACGTAATATTTATATATTTATTTCATTTAAGAAGAAATAGGATTACATTATACTATTATTGTCATTATCCATATTTATTATTGTTAGTTGTTACGTAGTGAATTTATGATATAAAATTCCCTTCTCATAGTTTACTACCGTAATTTAAATCAGTTTAAATGCAATTTATGAACCTGAGATTTATTTATTTGATTTGATTTTATTTCATTTATTTACTTAAATTATTTAATTGAGCTAGATTAATATTACAAAGAATAATAAGATATGATTATTATCTTAATCGGAATAAAAGAGCTTGGAAAGTCATAAGAATACCATAAGTTGATTATTTAGTATAGTGTTCTTATGCCATTGGGATAGTATCATGTGGATATATCTCAATGTAGTCTGTCTCGCTCCCCGTGTCGTCGCTCCATGTCTCATGAAAATAATAAATTTTTAATAATATAACTGTATTTATATTTTAAAGTTTAGAGCTGGTAGTAATCATTTTTAATAAATTAATTTCATTCATTTTTGTTAAGACTGAGCTAGAGAGAGAGAACCCGGAATTTAAGTACATAGAGATTGTTTTCTATGGAGTACGACGGGGGAGGAGGGTACAATATATATATACACACCTGGGCTCATTTTATGCAGACTATTTTAATGTGATTTTGAAGTTATGCAATTCATGTTTCTTCTTAATATCTTTCATATTTCACTATATTTATTGGATATCAAGAA
This sequence comes from Epiperipatus broadwayi, assembly GCA_028023455.1. Taxonomy (NCBI): domain Eukaryota; kingdom Metazoa; phylum Onychophora; class Udeonychophora; order Euonychophora; family Peripatidae; genus Epiperipatus; species Epiperipatus broadwayi. The sequence continues at coordinate 1,340,544 of JAQFVV010000021.1, read as the reverse complement.
ATTTAAATTATTAATAACTTATTTTGACTTGAAATACTTTTTTTTTTCAAAAATATAACATTATATTAGCAGCTAACATGAATATGGCCTGAAGCTGTATTTAGAATCTTAACTTCTATGTAAATAAATTACTTATACTAATGAGTAAATAATAATAATAGATTTATATTTACTTATAAAAATATCACAATAAATATTTAAAAAATTTAAACTTTTAAAACATATTTTGTTAGATATAACAGAAATAAATATTTTTTTAGATTTATAAAATGAAGATTTTATTGATTTTGTAAACTGAAAATAATCTTTCCAATGATAATGTATAATATTTTTGTTTTGATTGCAATCTCATTTTTTTTACTATAGAAACAGAAAACCATTAACACAGCACAAGACTGAAAGTGGTGCTAGTTGTACATGACATCACAAATCTGATTTCTTACCAGTTCACAAATGAATACATCTGATTTCTTACCAATTCACAAATGAACACATATTGTCAAATAGTGGTAATGATTAAAATATATATGAAAAATGTAAAATTAAATACTGTAGTTAATAAAAAAAAGTTTGTCTTGTATTAATTTTTTTCAAATATTTGAAATTTTTTATTAGTCATACTTTATTTCCTTATTTTTTTAATGTGAATTTTAAAGTAAGTTTTCCTTGTTGCATTGCTTTTATGTGATTTCTGAAAATTACAGAACCTATCCCCCATTTTTCAAGGTAAGTTAAGTCTATTTTTGTGTGATTTCTTTTGTGCGCATTTTCTGAGGAACCTATCTACCACATAAAACGAGATCCAGGTGTACATTAATAATTTTCCACAATTCAAACTAGCAATCTAATTAAATTTAATATTTAAAAAATGTTTTAAACAAATTTATAGCTTTAGATTCATAATATTTTATTAGAAGGGTTTTTTTTTATTTCCCCCATCTTTCCTTTTTTACTCAAACTAGATAATCCTAGTTTGCCCAAGCAAAATCTTTTGACCTGTATTTCTTTCATGAATTTATCATGCAAAATGAAGATAATTTTCTTTATTTTTAATTTTTATAAAGTTAAACTGCTTTCATTTAAACTTATATTACTTAGATCTATTTGTTTAACAAAGAAAGAATAATATTAATATCTCCAAAGACAGTATTCTTGTCAATTTTTTTTTGTCAATTATTTAAATATCTGTTCCATAGTGTAATTTTCACTACCCCACTCTCAATCAAGGTAGTAACTGGTTTCTATTTACTTTTGAGATATTTTTGAAGGGTCTAATTATAAACATATTTACAAAGACATGTGAAAAAAATTTATAATCCCCAAGATGCACATTATATGCATATAAATGGATAAGGTCCTATACATGAGGGGTCAGAGTGACTTCAGGTCAACATGGGCATGGCAATAATATTGGAATCAGCATGGGATTTGAGTTTTCATCATCAGATTTTCAATGATATGGATGGCTAAAAAGTTGGAGATTAGAGTGGATTGAAGTCTGTCCATTAAAGTATGAAGATTTTCTGTCTTAATATAAACTGAGCACTGATTATATATATGTCAAGGAGATGATAATTTGGACCAACTGATGAGTGCTGGTTTAGCACAAAATATGTATATTGGTGATTATTTATCTTTTCTACATGTGTGGTCATGGGTATCAGTTGTATGAGATAGTGTGGATAATTGAAGGGTGCAAAATCTGAGTTCAAATCCCTTTTACTTATAATCATATTATTTTTCTTTCATTTATTTTTTATTTTATTCTTATTAATTTCTTTAATATTTAACTCTAACATTATATATTCATATTTTTTATTTTACATTATTATTATTATTTATTATATTAACATCCAATATGTATAATTTTCTTTAACCTATAATATTGTTTTTTAATATATTTTTTATACCTACTTTCTACTATTATGCAAAATTAATTTTATTTATTTACTCTATTTTTATGAATTTTAACTCTTATATTTAAGTGAAAAAAACCTACATATATAATATTTTACAAAAATAAGAAATAATATAAACAACTTTAGGAATAGTATTCTTATTTATTTTCTCAATAGTATTACTTAACATCGTGTCATCACATTATTTTTGTACTATCAAAACCATTATGGTTTCTATTTAAAATATTATACATAGGTAATTTTAAGATGTTTTAATGTGACAATAATCTCTTTTTATACATTTAAAAAATTATGATAAACAGAATTAAATTATAGCTCTTACTGCCAAAGTGGTTGCAAAATCATTGGCTAATATAACAATTGGTGGTGGCTGAAAGCAATGGATGTTAATATTTTCCTGTTTGTTGATCAAGATTTTCCATTTATTGATGATATTTTGTTAATAACTGAATATCAGTTTCAAATGAAGAAAGATTGGGAGAATTGGAAAAAAATAAATATTTCATATTAAATGTAACATTATTGAATATTATAAACTTAGATGACAAGATGAAATGACAATTGATGTGAAAAGTGGACATGGACTTTACTATAAAGACACAATTTTAGAAGCAGTAATAAATGGGTGTTATTATAAATAAAAAGTGGAAGAACAACATTGTGAAGATTGATGGTATATTAGGCAGACTGGCAAGATTAGTTATAGAACATAATCGAGAATACCAAAAGCAAAGAATTCAAATTTATGACCGAGTTCTCATTGTGATGGAGAGATAGAGGATTTTATATACATATAAGATATTGATTAGAACAAATAATATTTTAAAATTGTTATGAAGACTTTGCTGCTAGAATTGGAACATAATTGAAAGATTAAAGTTATTTGGATACATTGATTATGGTGATAGAAATGAGGGAAGTTACAGATTTGTGAAATGTGCAATAAAAATTGTATATTATGAATTTTACTTTGAGAAAAGTGCTAAATAGAAATGGATCTGGAAACATCCAAATAAAGGTGGAGAAAAATTGGATTATTTTTGATTAGCAAAAAATATTACATAAGGATTATACTGTTTTTAATAGATTCAACAAAGAATGTGATCATTGATTTGTGAAATATAAGATCATGTTAATGCAATTCTAGGGAGACATAAACTATTAAAAAAGGCAATGTTAAATTTCAGAAGAACTCTAGGAATATTACATCGGAATTCACTAATCATTTTAAACTATTAATAAAATTTGAAAATGATTCTGTATGGGTGAAATCAATAAGATAATGTCTATTTAGAAACTACAACAAAAATAGATGGTATATAAAAATTACTAGCAAATTTTCAACTGAGCCAAGACAATGTATGATTAAAAGAATATAAATATATTTTTAAAAAATTATCCACTAAGAAAAATTGAATATCTAGATTTTGTAAAGTGATATAAAAAAGAGTGAAAAAATCATATAAGAAAATATATACATGAATTGGTAAGGAAAGCAATAAAAGAGAATAAAAGTATTAAAAGTATAAAACAATTTAAAAAACAATGATTGCCAATTCCTCTACAAGCTTTATGATAAATGCTTAGCCAGAGCCAGCACTTAAAATACCTCTGGCTTAAGAGATAGGGTCATGTGATCTATGACTCTTATTTGACTATAAAACAATTTCTTTGGAAGAAAGGTCATTTCAGTAATAGTAAAAAAAGTTGAAACCATTAACAAAAAAAAGACATCATGGAATGTGTAGAAAACTTCTACAATAAGTCATAGAATAATAAAGAACAGAAGGCAATATATAAACTACAATTATTATATCTTCTGAATTGCCAAGTATTTTGAATGAAGAAGTGAGAGACATCCAATTTAATTTTTGAAGAAGTAAAAAGCACTAGTGTTAAATTATAATTGATATTTTAAAGGAAGCAAGTAAAAAAAAATTGAAATATTATTGGCAAGAATATATGTTAAACCACTAAACATCACATGATCACTATCTCATATTAGCACAATAATTATTATTGTTAGCACAAGATGGCACTACTATATGGAGAGTGTTGTTTTGTTTTGAATTGTTTAAGAATATATGTTAAATGTTTAAATGATAAAAATATACCAAATGAGTGGAAGAATGCAGTAGTAATATTGTTATTTAAGAAAGGCAATAAAGAAAATATTAAAACTGCAATGCCATCAATTTTTTATCAGTGCTATCAAAAAAAAAATTACCAAAACAAATACAGTGGCCAACTCTACATATACGAGTGCAAGCCATATAATCAATGGAGGCTAGAAGATTTGTCCATAAAATCTCTATCTTGTGCCTATTCAGCTGATATTCCCAGACAAATTTCTAGCTTATGGTTTTTATCGGTGTGGAGCCTTGGATATAAAAGCATTGCACATGGATTTTGGATCAAATGCAAATCTCCAGAAGCCACCTTTGCAAATCTCCAGAAGCCACCTTTTACCTTTTTAATTAACTATAGAGCCATGAGGCCAACATAAAAATATAATGTTTTAATTCAAGTAAATTCACTTGTATAGTAAGACAGGTTTGAACCCAGTTCAGTATCTACACCTTTTGGTGTTTTTTGGTTCTCTAATAACCATAGTCACAATCATCTTTTGGGAAGGATTGGTGTAAAATCACTAAACATCATATGATCACCATTTCCTACACTTGCACAAGTTGTTAAAACAGTAGTGAACTATCCATAAAGTAGTGGCACCCAGTGCAAAACAATTATAATCAATGGAAACTGGAACATTCGTGCATAAGATCCCTATATAATGCATATATACTGCTTTCATCAGTCAGGAGCTTTGAATCTAAGATCACTGCTCCTAGACCTTTAGATCTAATACAATTCTCCAGAAGTCACTTTTTACCTACTTAGTTAACTATAAAGTTATGATCCAAAAATAAAAACTCAACAATGTTTTCAATCTAAGCTAATTTGCTTGTATAGACATACAGATCTTGTGACAGGATAAATGCGATTCATCTTTAATAAAAAAGCTGGATTTAAAGCACAGTAGATCAATTCTAGTATTTCAAAAGGTCATAGGAATGACCAATATATATGGCTTTGCATTATGCTTTGGATTTATAGATGTTATAAAAAGAAATTTCATTTAATAAGCATTTCCATGATTATTGATGTTGTGCAAAATATATAAACCCAGGATATTATCATATTCTAAAGAATATTATCTAAAAGGCAATAATAATGATTAGATTATATCACAGGATGATTTTTTTTTTCAAAACAGTTGTGCAAAAAGTATTTTGTGGTTTAAAATAGTAAGCTAAAATGGATAAAAATCCATGAAGATTACTTAAGCCAACCAGATTTTCAAAATGATGAGATTGTTTTTGCAAATAATATTTCCGAACTTTAGGAAATGTAGTAAGAGTTATCAGTTGAAAGTAAGTGTAAAGATATGTGCTAAAAACACGCACTAAAATAATGTTCAATGGATTTCTTTTAGATGAAGAAAATAAAAATTGGTAATCATGAATTTAAATAAAGTAAGATTATTCATAGGGATGAAAACAAAATAAATTAAAATAGTCATAAAATTAAACTTGGATGGAATGCTTGCAGGAGAAATAACAGTATTACAATGAAATATGTTTATGCATTTCAAAGGAAGATTTATAATAAATTGATTTTACTAATTCATTCTTATAGATAAGAGATTTGAACACTAACAATAAGTCAACATAGAGAATTCAGACTAATTATGAAACATGAAGAGGTGTATGTTGGGAATAATAAGAACTCAAAAGTAAAACATTTGGGTCAGAAAAATAACAGGTGTCATTAATATCATTAAAAAAATTAAAAGACTGAAATGGAGTTAGGTTGGACATATTTTAGAAGAGACACTAATAGATGTATAGTTAAAGTCTTAAACTGAAGACCAAGAGATTTTAAAAGATCTGAAAGAAACCAATAGCTCAACTCCAGCATTTATCTAATAGTTAACTATTAAGTAGAAAATCTGAAATTTTCAGACATCTGTATGTGTTCAAATCCAATGTTTAAATATCCTAGTGTCTTACTGATGACATCCAATAGTTAGAAACCAGTCTAGGGATAGGGATATTTAGAAAAGCTTGTTAAAAATTATTAACTCTTATTATATAACATTTGTAGTACAAGCTTATTAAATTAGGTCATTGTAATGTATGACTTGATTTCCTTGCAATAATAAAAGATCTACCTAACTGCTATCTTGCAACTCTGGAAATAAAATTTTAATTTTAGCTGTTTAAAACTTTCTCAGTGAAAGAATTAAGCTATTTTATTTGCTCATCTTACCAATAACAGGGCTTCTAGGGATAAAATATGTGTTTAGGGGAAATAATGCATAACATTTTGGATTATAATAATATTTCACACATTTAAATTGAATGTAATGCCCTGTATTGTTTAATGTTTCAAAGCACCAAACTCTAAGGTATAAAATCATTGGGTTGATTTCAAGTCTGACAGTTCCATATTCAAACATTTTGTGAACATCCAATTGTTACCTGAATGTTTTAGGGCAGGGTGTCAGGCTCTTAAGCCTAAGATCCTTAGATTGATTTCAGGCCAGTTCAGACACTTCCAGTGTTTGAATTTCTTGTAAATTCTTGAACAGTACAACCATTTTTTATTTCTTTCTTAAACTTAATCAAACTGTTATGTCAAATTGGACAAAAGGGGGGAAATCTTTAACTTCATTTTTTGTATGATTTGGATGGATTTACATTTTGATAACATTTAAGACATGGTAATATGATAATGGTTGGATAGTTGAAATCTTAACTGGGATCCCAAGAGATTTAAAAGACCTAGAAAGATACCACAACTGAGATGGATGAATGGAATGAGGATGTGTGCCAGTGGCATGATGTGGAAAAGAGAGGATAGAGATCAGAGATAATGGACTGAACTTGGAGAGATCTTAATTCTGCAGAGATTCAATAAGGGTTAAAAATAAAGATGATGGTGAATTGATTGAACTATTTCCATAATCTACCATTAAATGTTGAATGTCTAAAAGCAATTTAAACTTTATTTAAACTTTTCTAAATACAAATGACTGTTACTAATAACACACACATAGGGTAATAACACAAGTTAGTGATTACACAATGTTTTAAGTGGTGTTATCTAATGACTTGTGTGTTATTACTAACAGTTGTTTATATTTGGAAAAGTTTAAATAAAGCTTAAAATTTTAAAGACATTCAATGTTTAATGACAGATGATGGAAATTGTCCAATACAGTATCACATCTAAAATACCACCATCACAAACCTCAAGGAAGACATTTTAGACAGATAAGTTATAATAAATCAGTTCTAACAAAAAAATTTAAACAGAAATGAATCACAATAAAATAGTGACCAATTTGCTGTATATAACAATATCACATCAAATATTTAAAAATAACTTGTAAAACATGAATGGAAGCATAGGAAAAAAAACATTTGTAGCAATAGATGTATAGAGCAAATGTTATTGAATATTTTTGACCACTTGACTCTTTTGCTTTACGAGCAAAGATAATCATAGAGATAAGTTGTGCATCCAAAAAGGTGTCAGTACATACACCAGACAGGCTGGTGTACTAGGAATATATCCCAAGATTGTAAAAGATATGCAAATACCATAATGTTAAGGTTATGCCAGATTATCATTTTTGTCAAGATTCCATGTATTTCTCATATACTTTTTTGTAATATTTTCAACAATTCTTATAAATGTGAATATTCATGTATATGGAACCAAAACAATTATTAACAGTTAATCATAGTATCAGTTATATAATGGTTTAGTATATATTTAATAATAAAAATTTATTTAATTTCAATATTTGTGGTCAAGTTGCAATCTTTAGTGTCTGTATAAATATATTAGGCCATAAATAAAGGTGAATTCCACTTTTATTGTTAAAAGAAGGTTGTCTTGACCACCAGTTGAAATTGTTGATTGTTATTGATATTGGGGTTGTCTATGTGTTGACTGATTTTAAAGATTATTGATAAGAATTGTAAAAAAAAAATCGTTTTAGATGTATGCATGCATCCTTTATTGTTAAATAATAATAGGTTTTACTGCCAAAAACATTTGTAATAAATTATAAGTTTTTACAATTTTATTTTGTCCATTCACAAAGCTAGTTTCCCTCACGATTTTATTTTTAGTGTCTTTGAAGGTCATTAATCATAATAAATTCTGTGCATTCTTTTGTCAACAATGCATAAATTTTGATAGTTTTGTATTATTTAAAGTACATTTAATGTTTCATTACCATCATCATCATCACCGTCGTTTTAATCCACTTTTTCCAAACTCTAGCCTCTCTTTTCCACTAGGCACAACAAACTTATTATTTCATCCATCTATCTTATATACGGTCTTTTTCTAGGTCTTATAAATCTCTTGGATCTATTCAACTATTCATCTATTACCATCTCTTGTAATAATATTTTTACTCCGGTTTCAATTCAATCTCACTAATTGTCTCAATGATGTCAATAATATCTGTTTGTTCTTCTCCTCTATGTATTTCCTTTTCGATACCCTTTTATTGCTTCTAACATGCATCTCTCCGTATGTAGTCTTACATATATTTAATGGTCGGATTTCATCCAAATCAACCTATAACGGCTTGGTTAAAACACCACTCCATAATTCGATGAATATCTGTATACATATTAAAATTATACCCGTAAATTTTTATATAATTATTTCAAACATGGTCTTTTTTTTTCCATTTTGTTTTAATAATATTTGTTCTTACTTTCTTACTAATAAATTTCAACTTATTTTCTTTTTGATAATTAGTTAAATTTTACAAAGTAATCCACTCTACTAATAATCTAATAATTCTAAAGCATCGGTGAATTAAAAGGCTCTCTGCATCTTCATCAAGAAGGTTTGTCGCAGCCAAAACAATCTATAGATCCCAACATCATTAGAAGGTCAAAAATATGAAAAAGAAATAGAAAAAAGCCCTGCAGCAGAACTCATTAGGTAAAAGCTAAAAATATTTCTTTTATATTTAACTGCGCAAAGAAGTTTTTCTTTATCAATAAAAAAAAAAAAGTAATGATGTATATTAGATGGACTAATTAGAAAAAAGTAAATTTAGCAGTATTTACTTGAACTATACATTATATTAATAATAATAAAAAAATCACTAATTGCTATATTTAATGTTTAGTTTTTTTAAATGGGGAAAAAATAACTATTTTTGATTTATTTTTAAACTAATCGTACAATAACGTTTTCACCTTAATTAAATATTTATATTTTTAAGTTTCTTTTTTGCATTCATTTTAAAATTGTGCGGAGGCTTATAAAAAAATCTTAATTATAAGATATATAAAAGTAAACAGACTATACTTTTTAAAATAGAGAAATATCACTTCAAGGAGTGCGTTATACACACCAGGTTGGTCAGGTGTAAAAGCGTGTGTGATTTTTCATTCTTGTTTACCCTCTTGATAAAAACAAATAATGTGCTCCTTTACCATCCAATGTTGTAATAGTAATTGGGTTAAGGTCCTACATTTCTTGAATCTTTTTCTTCTGCATGGATCCATATCATTTATCACTGCAGTGACAGGAAGATGTGTTATCTGTGCACTATAAGTTGTTACATTTTAATAAACAACTTTATTTTTGAAATGTTATTGGAATAATAATTACAACAATAATTAGCCGTAATACTAATTGTAATTAGAGGAGATTTGAACCCGGACTTTCAAGCTCCCTTTAGTCGTCCACTGTATTTTATACAACCGATATGCATGACCACATACAAGCGAAAAATATATTTTATGCTGAACTAGCACTCATCAGTTGGTCAGACTCATTATCTCCCACACATACATACAATCAGTGCTCAATTTATATTGAGATAGCAAATTCCCAAACTTTAATGGACATGCTTCAATTTTCTACATTCTCCAACTCTTCAATCATCCATATCATTGAAAATTTGACAATGGTGCATTCATATCTCTTGACACAACAAAATTCAGTAAACAAAAGTTTTGAAGCACCATCATCGGATTATCAATAACATGAATGGCTGAAGAATTGGGGAGTGAAGAAGATTTAAGGTTGTCCATTAATGTTTGGGGATTTGCTATCTTAATATAAACTGAGTACTTATTGTATATATGTGTGGTAGATGATGATCTGGACTAATTGATGAGTGCTTGCTCAGCACAAAATACATATATTGGAGATTAGTTACCTTTTTCACATGCATGTTGTCATGTGTATCAGTTGGATAAGATGGAGTGGATGACTAATGTGAGTTTGAAAGTCTGGGTTCAAATCCCCTCTAATTACAACCTAGATTAAAATATAAATACTATACAAAAGTAGTGGGGGTAGTAGTACTAATAATAGTAGTAGCAGTAGTAGATATAGTTAATTCGATCAATTCATGAATATGATATGAATAGCATTTGTCCAGGATAACTTATCATCTAATTCTGTTTTTAGGCAACTCAATAACCATATTCATGATTATAAGACTGGAATATGCCCTCTCCCCAATGATGCTCATCCTCATTTATTCAATTTACAATCATTTTTTCTAAACATTTATATCCTTTTCGAATGAATTAAATCAATTTATGATAAAAAACATAAATGACAAGATATTCTGAGAGGTTTAATCTGGTTCACATGAATTTAAATCTTTTTTTTTTTTTGTGAACACTTATATATCAGCAACAGGATATCACAAAAACAGATATACATAGATTACTATTTAGGCAGCATATACATTGATAAAAAAGTTGAATCATTAAAATATCAAGTATAAACCTGAATGCTGTGTGACTAAATGTATTATACACATATTTTTAACGATATATATATATATAAATGTTAATAGCTTTTTGCTTAGGAATTCCTAAGAAGTCCGAACACCAGAACTGTATGGGCCAGAATCGATCATTGGATCCCTCAATCCCAAGTCCAGCCCCTACCAACTGTGCCAAATCATACAGATAACTGTATTATTATTATTATTATTATTATTATTATTATTATTATTATTATTATTATTATTATTATTATTATTATTATTATTATTATTATTATTATTATTATTATTATTATTATTATTATTATTATTATTTTACTAAGCACTGATTATGTATGAGAGATGGCAATCTGGACCAACTGATGAGTGCTGGTTTAGCATGAAATACTTCTGTTGGTGATTATTTATCTTTTCTGCATGTTTGTGGTCAAGTGTATCAGTAGTATGAGATAGTGAGAGTAAATGGGCTTGAAAAATCTGAGTTCAAATCCCCTATATTTACTTTAATAAATGAAACAAAAAATTGTAATTTCATATGGGAAATTACTATTTTTTTAATAGATATAAAAGAAGAGAAAACCATTAAGTCAGATATTTTATTATCAGTAATATTTTTATAAAGAAAGGATTGTTACATTATAGATATTTCCCAACTGACTGCATAGTTCAGAAAACAATAAAATTACAATTCATTGCTAAGAGTTTATTTTTTGTAACAAACGAATGACAAAATGTGGCAAATTCTAATATCAAATTGCTATTCTTTTAACTGCCATCAACATAAGAAAAAATACTGTTGCTTAGTTGTTGTTTTTTTTTAATCTATAATACATTTTTATAAAAAAAATTAGATTATCTCATAAACTGCACAAATTTCTCCGCTATCGGCACAATCAAAAACAAAGATAAAAATTATATGCGAAAGTTTATTTTCACTAACAAATGAAAATGATAAATTCTACATTTCAAAGGAACTTTATTCATTGCTCGAAAAAAAAAAACATTGCTTACCTTTGTTTACTTTTTTTACAACATTAATTAAATGATAAACACTAGATACAATCAATTAATCAAAAAATATACAAGATATTATTAATGAGGCAAGTATGTCATGCTATAACTTTGAAGAGTGAGAGAATCCCACCTAGGTTTATATATATACCTTGCACTTGGAAACCTTTCTGTCCCTTTCTCTTATTGTTTCTAGATTATTTCTAAAAGCATTTAGTGGTCTGCCTGGATTGTTTTCATACACAATTATGCATCTTATGCACCATATAGCATAGAGACCAAAGATATTGATCATTTTACAAAGTGATGTCCTATAATATCAGGTTTTTAAATTATTGTACCATCCAGAATTATAATAAAAGTCATGAGAGATTAGAATTTATTTTAAAAAAGTTAAACTTACTCTTAAATTGTTTGTCTGAAGGTTGTGATGATGGAATTCCTATGGTATAAAAATTATCCGTACCACTTGTTATTGAAAATAATTTTTTAGCATACAATCAATCTTTTTTTTTCCATATATCAAAGCATCGGCTGGGAAGCGAACCTGCGATATGTGTCTGCAAGCAACTATTTGCTTGCAAGGCAGCTGCACTGATAGAAAATGCAATTTTTACACAAATTAAGGGTGATTATATGTTTGACTATTTTCATCATCTACTATTAATTATTAGAATGACTTTGGATTGTTTCAATAAAGTTTAAAAATTTTCTGAAGAGATTTAATAATTAATTAACAGTTATTGATGAAATTAGTCTAACATATAATTATCCTTAAGTTGAGTAAAAATTGTATTTACTATACAGTAATTTCCAAAAACAATAACAAAAAATGACTGATTGTTTACTAAAAATTTATTTTCAATAACAAATGCCCTGTGCATGTGGGCCAGTGTGGTAGACTATTTAATTTGTCTTGGGAGGTTCCAAAATCGATTCTGGTATTCACGGGTCTGGCACTCAAACTTCATATAAATCACTAAGCAATAAAACCATATACCTCTTTTCTCTAGTAACAAGTAACAAGATAATGTTTATATGGTGGTATCTTCTTTTGGCACATTGGTAAATTATTACATCATTCAAAATGTAAATTTAAAACACACATGATTAGATTAATTAACCCTTCTATAAATCATTTAACTGCAATTATTCCTATTGGCCAAGTGAATTAAAGTTCTAAACTTTTGATTGGTCAATTACAGAATCAGGAGTAAAAATATATTTGACTTTAAATTATACTTATTTTAGTTTAGTTTCTGAAATGCAAATGAATAATTTTTTCAGATTGTATAAGTAAATGAAAGATTTTTAAAAAGAAAATTTATATTTATAATTGATAAAAATAATCTATAGCAGACAACACAAAATGTATTTTTCTCCACCAATTGCAAAATTCAGCTTATATCATTGATTTCTTTCTCAATTTACTTTCACGTAAAAGTAATAATTTTTACTAAAATCTGAACTATGCATTTAAAATAATTATATTTTTCATACATATTTTATGAAACAAATAATAAATATGTAAAAAAATACTCTAAACATACATTTTCATTTTGAAAAACAAAACAAAGAACTTATAACTGTATAAATAAGTTCTCCCTTGTGTAGAAAATAAAAAAAACCATCAGCACCTTGGAAGACAGGCATTATTTCATTGTTATAACTTTAAATTTAAATATTATTGATTTATTACTTGTAAAATAATTATAAAGGTGGCAGCATTATACAGTATGGTATTTTTGATAAAATAACTACAAAATCTGCAAAATAACCTAAAAATTAATAGTTTGAGAGTGAGCTAAAATCACATACAATTTTAATCAGTATAGGTGGAGAAAAGTTAATATCCATTAACACATTGTTATGTGAAGGATAAAATTATTATTAAGATATGTGAAAAACTCAATTTCTATATAGTAATTCTTTAAAACAAAAATTTTCAATCTCCTATATTAAATATTAATTTAAAAAAGCCTAACAAAATATCCATCATTTAATGTAACAAGGTTTCATTTACTTTTTATGATGAATTTTAATTATTATATATATATATGTGTGTGTTTGTGTGTGCATGTGTGTGTGCATTTAACCCTTTAACCTCTAATTATATTATTGGTTGTATGAGGTAAAAATCAAATCTTTTAATTGGCCAACTCACAAACTGAAGACAAAGCCTATTGTTAAAACATATTCGCCTATAATATTAAATTCAATTCAGATACGTTTATAAAAAGTATATTACTAATTTTTCAGGTTATGAAAGAGAATGAAAGTTCTTTCAAAAATAAATTGCTATTTATTTATTATAAAATATATTCAATTTCGGCAAATATAAAGCGAATGTCTAAACAAAAAAGTGCTGACGCAAATGCTTTTTTTCAATTTTACGTTCTGGAAAAGTAAAGATTTCTTTTTGCTAAATCTTAAATATTTTTACTAAAATCTTCAATATTTTTCGAAAATAATTTTGTTTTTTTAGTATATTTTTTAAAAAAGTATTTTAATTTCTCATTTTATTTTTTTTAATACTTTAAATTACATTCGAAATGAAAATCTCAGCGTTTTTATTTATTTTCTTTGATCAGACAGTTTCTTTGTTTTTTCCAGCCAATCAGAATGTCTTTTTTGGCTGAGAGCCGGCTGACAGCCAATCACCGACAAAGTTCTTCTTTGTTTAGTTTTAAATACATTTTTTTTATTTTTTTACTTGTAAAATAATTCGGAAGAGGGCACCATCTTACAGAACTTTTAAAAACCTAATCAATAACTGTCAAACGAATATTCTACCATTAAAACTAGCAGAATTAGAGTGATGTCAGATGTCGACGAGAGACCTCGTAAGAGGCGGTTGAAGAATTAATCATGATTTTAACAGCTGAAATTGAAATTTTGTGATTCTATATGAAAAATTCATTTTCAAAAAAAAAAAAAACACCTTGTTAAATTTTATTTTTGCTTAAGAATACATAACTATAATTTGATACATAAAAATACAAAAAATTAAATTGTTAAAAAGTCATATTTATTATTTAGTCCCAACATTGTACCAAATCAAAGCCATATTAGTCTATTTTCAACAATTCTTTCCATACTTGCCTATGACTGAATAATGTCTGAATTTTGCGGATCACATTTTTAAGATGAGATATTCTTGACCACTGTCTTAATCTTCACCCCAAAATACAGCCTTCAAAATATTTGATAAAAGGTTATCATGATTTAAAATATGTCCCAAGGATTTAATTTTTCTCAATTTTATCTTGTTCAATAGATCTCTTTTTACTCCAAGTTCTATTAATATTTTGATCATTTTTTTCAACCTGCTTCTTCTTGTTAATCTTCTCCAAATCCAGATTCCCATTTATTATATGCTCATTCTTTATTGTTTTCCCAAACTCCAGGTTTCACATCCATATGTCAATATACACCAAATAAATATTCCAACAAATCTCATCCTATTTAATATATAAATATGTTTATTTAATAGTAACATACTTTTATTCTGAAAAGCATGTTTCTAACATTATTCTTCTTTTAACCTCTACAAGACATACCTTATTGTCACTAATCATACTCCTCATATGACAAAATTTGTTAACTTATTTCAAACACATATTATTTATCTGGGCATTTATCTATTCTTCCATCTTCTGTTAATCCACCACCATCATCTTACTCTCGATATTTATCTTTAATTTAAAAGACTATAAGGATATTCAACATCTTAAGCATTTTATTCATTTCTTTTTCTAAAATCTGTGATGAATGCTATATCATTTGCATAATGAATAGTATGTATATATCTAGCATCATTATTATATTCTCAATAAATAAAGGGAATAATTAAGGCAGCAATAGGCAATCCTTTATCACACCTTATCTGGTATTAGCTTTAGTTTGCAACATTTTATATCTATTTCTATATTTTGAGATGTATATTAATCTGAAATTAATGATATATCTTTCCAACCAAGGCCTACATCTTTCAGTGACAGCTGCTTTACAAGCAGTTGTCCTGGGTTAGCAGGTTCGCTTCCCAGCAGATGCTATGACACATGAAAGGAAATTCTATGCTTAAACATTTATCTTCTGTGCTAAGCCATCATTTATGCATTATACTAATGTTTAAAAGAAGCATATAATGAGGCATAAACCTTTATTATGAATTCATTAGTTAGTAATGTGAAATTTAAAATAATTTAAAGTAAATAATGGACTTAAATGTATTTTTTTTATTAATTATGTTTTAAAGCAATATAAGTTAATGGGTATTTAATAATAAAAATGCATATGGATTTATTGCTCAGGAATTCATAAGAAGTTCGAGTTCAAGACCTGAAAGTATCAGAATTACTTCTGGGACATCCCTATCCAAAGACGAATGCGCTAGTAACTATACCAAAGTGTGTAGAGTGGGATATAATATTAACCGTTTTAAGCATTTCCTCTTTTTATCACCACTTTTATGATATACAATTATGATCCATTTTAAAAATTATATCATAATATTAGAAATTTTACAATATACTTAAATAACTAATAAAGAATTTAAATTTATTTATTTTACTTGTTATTAAATTAATTCTTTTAAGGAATATTTATTAGTAAGTTATATTTAAATCATATCAGTTCCATTACATTTAAATATTTTTCATTTTGATATAGTTACAAGGGTGGTCAAGTGACTCAAATTCCCTACATATGAACTCAACTTTGAACCCAGGTTTTCAGTTTTATGGTAATCTACCTATGGTAAATGATACAGCCAAACGTTTATCATTATGCATTCAAATTTCATATACTGCAAAAGTAAATTTATGTATCATATTCTGCCCATCAAAAAGGAATATTGTTACATTTTTTTTCGCTTAAATTATTATCCTAATTAATATATAGGGGGTTTGAACTCAGACTTTCATATGATCCTCAGCCACCCATGCAATCTCATACCGCTGATAGACACACCTGATCACACACATGTTGAAAAGATAAATAATCACCAATATAAATATTTCATGCTAAACCAGCACTCATCAGATTATCATCTCTACACATATATACAAAGATCAGCTTATATTAAAATAGCCAATCTTCATACTGTAATGGACAGGCTCCAAACCACTCCATGATACAACTCTTCAGCCATCCATTTACAAGTGCAGATATGAAAAAGCCTGTACTGTAGAAAAATTCATATCCTAATTAATAAAATGTAGAGATACACTGCATAGCTGATTGCAAGGATAGAGTATCAGACCTAGGATCTGAAGATTTCCTTATAGAAATTAGACTTATCTGATGTTCAAATATCACATAACCTCTTGAGCAAATAACTTGATCATTTTTTTAAAAATAAAGATAAACCATGACTTCAAGGTCAGGGAGTAAATGACATAACTTTTAACAAAAAAGAGGTAAAACTATATTATAGTTGGGGTTCGTTTTATGGCCAACAATTAAGCATTCATCTATATAATGTAGACTTTATCTTTTACTAAAGTCATTTATTGGACGTATTAGAAGTAGCAATTTCTCTATTTTCCTCTTTCTTACGTCAAGTATAACAAATTTGAGCAATCAAGTCTTTACTAAATGGTTGTTTATATTGCTTATTCAACCTGACAATACAAATCGCTATAGAAGTAAATGCATAATAAAAAAATAACATAAGTATGTTTAATGTGAATAGATATTGTAAGTATGATGTTTTTTATTAAAAATATATGATTTAATTTCATATATTTTCTTAGCTGAGAAAACTTTGACAAGAGGTTTAAATATTGGCACCATGTTCATGGAGTTGTTATTAAATATATATGTATATCATCATCATTTCTAACCATTATGACTCCACTGCAGGATGAAGATCCCTCAAATTTCATTCTATCTTATCTCTAGTCTCTCCTCTGCCCATCACACCAGCACACTTCCTTATTTCTTTCCACCCATCTCATATATGACCTCTTTCAAGGTCTTTTATAATCTCTTGTAAAATTGTAAATATATTAAATAAATAAGATCTGAGATAAAGTAAAGATAGTGAATTATTACTTTTAAAACACATGCTGAAACGCAATAAAAAGACATGAGATACTTTTCTGGTTATATTTTGGATATCAATGAAATGGTCTATGCACTGTCTGCATGACAAAATGTGTAAGCTCCACTATGGAAATAAACATGATATATTGAATAGATGGCTCTGCACATGATAAGATAGTGCATCTAATGAAGCCTTTCCAATAAAAGATGAATATATATAATTCATTTGCCACTAGTTCAGTTGTTTAGAGCATGACATTATGATTTTATTAAATTAAGAAATATAACAATAAACCTTCTATGATAATTTACAGGAAGCCAGTGGTAATAAATAATGAGCTTTTCTTTATTATTAAATCTCCCCAAAAATCTATGCCTTTAACATACTATCATCTCACTTTTCTATTCCCATCTTGAAGTTTATATAATTATTCTAGTTCTATAAATAACATTAATACACTTCCAAAAAAAGATTAGATTTTATTTGACAATTTAACAAATAATTCACTGAGCAGTGCTTTCAATCAGGGGAAGAGGATATAATCACAGTAGTCAAACATATATACTAATATGTAAATTTGTAATTTGCATATTACACTTCTGGAATAGAGATATAGAAGTCTTTTTTGCTCACTGTGTGAGTATTATTAGCAATAAATCATACATCTTTAAATTTTCTTTTCCTGTCATTTTACTCAGTACAACTATTTTGATATTCCATGGATTAAAATAAATGGAATGAATGCTCCAGAAACACTGATATTACATTGGAATCTTTTTTTTTTTGCATGAGAATACATGTATTGATGTTATGCCAGCCTAGTGGCACTATTAGCATATGATTGCCCATGGTAGATTGCTTTGCAATTAGGTTCATTCCAATTGATTTTGTAACCAATCTGGAGAGCCTAGTCTGAAGGAAACCTAGGTCTGTTATCAACTTAACAAATTTTTAATCTTTCCAATACCTCTGAAATATATTCAGCCCTACCAATTTCTTATTTTATTTTTAATTCCCTCTACTATAAACCTTCTTTTGTTAACCTCTCTTCTTTTAACTAATCATACTTTTGTGTTATATCTACTAGCATCTATATATTTACAAAATAAAGTGATGACTTTATTAGAGATGTATTCAATTATTGTTATTCAATATATATATATATGTAAAATAAATAAAATATCCATTAATTAAAAGCAAAATTGTAATTATAATTAAAATAATAAATTTAACAGTTTACAAACTATTACAAACAATCCTTAAATCCGCAGAAGTACTTTTGGTTAATTTCTTAAACCTGCCTCAACTGCCATTAAATTCAAAAACAAAAGCGGAAGCAAATGTCATCAATTCAAATTCCACGAATCTCATATTTTAATGTTAGCAGCTTGTCGATTTATTAGAGGCAGGTTTAAGAAATTAACCCAAAGTACTTCTGCAGATTTAAGGATTGTTTATTAAATTTATTGTTTTAGTTATATATATATATAATTTCTACTTAAAAATTACTTCCTGACCATCAAAGTATATTCTCAATCAATAGGAAAGCCAGGTCAGGTCCTAGGAGTTCCATGATTTGATTTTTATTGGTATTCAAAAATAAAAAATAGATCCTTTAATTTTTTTTTACTTTTTTAATTCAAACAAATTACTGTTTAACTTAATATTAAATAAATATTAATTTGAGTATTATAAATAATATTTAATATTTTAATTATTATTTTTTAAATTTGTATATTTTTATAAACTAAAACACCATTAAAATATCAAGATTTATAAAGTTCATTGTTTGTTATACTTAAAAAATTGTAAGAAAATACTCAAAATAATTATTGTATATAAAATAAGCCCTATGTGGTGAAATGAAAAAGTTATAGACCCTCAAGTATAAAATCCTCGGAATGATTTCAGTTCTAGTACTTCCTGCATTCAATTTTTTTATGAATTCTAAATCAATAAAACCATTTGATTATTTTTTATTATTTAAAATATAATATTTTTTTCTTTATAAATATTAGGAAACACTCATGTATGCAGACAAATAAATTGAGTATTAATTAATAAACTTTTCAAAGTGTTTACAGTAATATTATTTTCATAAATATGACAATATGTAGTTGCATACATTCATTTGTGGGATTATGATAATATATATGTAAGAATAAATAATCATAACTTTTTTAAATATCTGTAATTGAAAAGTGGAAGTAACCATCATCCACTGAGTTATGTAGCATCATGGTTTTTTATTTTATAAAACTTAAAGGGAGATATTACTTCTGCTTTTCAATTACAAATACATATAATTAAAAGGTAGTTGAACTCAGACTTTCAAACTCACTCCAGATCTCCATTCCATTCCATTCCATACAACAGATATACTTGACCACATACATGTGAAAAGGACAAATGATCGCCAATATAAGCACTTTGTGTCAAACCAATACTCACTAGTTGGTCAGATCACAATCTACCACACATACATATAATCAGTTCTTTGTTTACATTAAGATATGTGAGAAGAACAAATGAACTCTAATATAAGTACTTTGTGTCAAACCAGCACTCACTAATTGATTCAGATCACAATCTTCCACATATATATATATAATCAGTTCCACATATATATATAATATATATATATATATATATATATATATATATATATATAATCAGTTCTCAGTTTATGTTAAGAAATGCATGTGTGGAAGATTGGCTATGGATCAAATATTGAGTGCTAGTTCAGGACAAAATATGATAATTGGTATTCTTTTTTTTTCACATGTATGTAATCATAAATATCAGTCATATGGAATGGAGTAAATAGCTATAAGAAGTTTGAAAGTTTGAGTTGAAATCCTTTCTAATTACATTGAGTTCAGTATAGATAATATCCTTGAATTTAAATATTATGTATATATTTAATATTTTTGCTTGTTTGAATTGGTATTGATGATATTTACATTGGAAAACCTTTCTGATGTGCCACTTAGTAATAGCAATTAATTTGAAATATATTTAGATAAATTGAAAGACAGATTTAAATATTTCTTTCTTTTAGCCTAAATAGTCTAGACAATTCTCTGTTACAAGTAATGCGTGAAAAAGGATTGATCTTTTCTTTAAATTATTTCCTATGCTGTGAGTAAGCATTTCAATTACTTATTGTAAAATGGAATGAATTAATCTTGAAACATTGGAGTAGTATATATATATGTATGTATAAAACTCGCATATATAGCATATATAGCAGTACATGTTTCATAATTTTTTAAAAAATAATAATTTATTAAGCAGATTTTAAAACACAAATCTTGTAAAAATACAAAAAAGTTTGCATTATTTATTTTTTTAAAGAGAATGGGATAGGAAAAATTTTTAAAACCCCTTTTTTTAAAAAAAGGCAACTCTTTATTTTGCAAAAAAATAAATAAATAAATATAAAAAGTTAAAATAAAAATTAGTTTGTAAAAGAAGAGCTTTCAAAAATGTAATTAGTTTATAAGATTTCTGATTGATAATAGTATTGAAATTGTATTAATTTAAAAAATCTCTGTAAACTATTGATGAAATAATAGATTAATCTAATCAAAAGATTAGATTAAAGCAGATGTAAAAATAGTTAAAAAACAGACTTCAATTAAGATTAAAATTAAAAATAATGATAAGGAATTAAAACAATGAGAGAGAAAAGTATATAGAGTCACTACAGCCTATTGCTATTTAGTCAGGTCTACAATCTATTAGATCATTCCACTCTTCATTTTGTGGCAGAATTAGTCTGGTCTGCAATCTGTAATTTAGTTTGGTCTTCACTTTGTGATTTATTCATTAGTCCAGTTAAAATCCAGTTTGAGTGCAGTCCACTTTTAAATCTGTAATTCAGTCTGGTCTGTATTTTGTGATTGAATTATTCTACTCTTTATTTCATGATTGAACTAATCCAGCCTTTTTTCTGTTAATGATTCAGTTCAGATTACTATTATTCAGTTCAGACAGAATGCAGAATGCAGACTCAGAGTTTTTCATTGAGAACCCAAACAACCAGAAATCGAGATATTGGAAAATGTAAACATAGTAGTAAGCCAGCCAATTACTGCTGCAGTTAACATCAATGCCCTAGTTCTCAGTAAAATCATCTATATTTACCTGGCACCAATGCCCAGAACAAATTGCCTAAGCCCTAAAGATGCTGCCAAATACTCTCTCTATATATACCATTCTTGAGTCATATAAATGAAGTCAAACCCGGGAACTATCAATGGAAATCAAAAAGTCAACTGTTTGGAATCTGACAATCATGAAAACCCAGATAAAGACATTTTGATACTTGTCTGTAGACATTTTATACTTATTTTAAATGAACTTTAATTAATGAAGGACTATCATAATTTTAGCCTGAAAGTAATCATTTATATTTTTATGTAAATATTATATTGTGTTATTTTATATTATTAGATATGTGTGTGCATGAATAAATATTAATGTTTGCTTGTCACTGCATCACGTTTAATTTAAAAGTATAGTTATTTTATATGTGATAAATATCCTGGACCCTGACACAGAATATGAACTAGTCCTGGGATATGCCAAGCATTAGATTCATGGCTTATTGTCCAATCATAATGGCTATATAGCTTATATAGTCAGATGGCACTTGGGTTCATACTCAAAACAAGCAAAATGCTTGAATGTGGGGTGTTTGATCTAACAGTCAAGAAGTGCTATAGTCTTAAAATGTGATCATAGGTTATGCTTGATATAGACTCAACCTTGTTATAGGTACCATTGATGGTTCATCCACCAAAGGTATTCTGCTTCTCTGCTTGAAGGGTCAGTCCATCCTCATAGTATTAAAGTAAATTTAAACTTATTAAAGTTTAAATTCCAAAAATTATAAAAGGTATTGGAAACTAGTTAATATGGTAATCATAAATATTATTCAGGGGGACTCAGTTCAATATATATATTAGAAGGACTTAAATTCAGATTTTCAAGCTCTTTATAGTTATGCACCCTATCTTATAACCAGTATACATGATCACATACACGTGAAATAGATAACAATCTCCAATATCCATATTTCATGCTGAACTAGCACTAATCAGTTGGTCTGCATCACCATCTCCCACACAAATATACAGCCACTACTCAGTTTATATTAAGATAGTAAATATTCAAACTTTAATGAACAGGCTTCAATCTTCTCCATCTTCCAATTCTTTAGCCATCCATATCATTGAAAATCTAATGATGAAACACTCAAAGTATAGACAATATACATATATTTGAATATTTCATATTATGTCTGTATTATACCCATCCTTTTTGGGTATATTTAAATGGACATATTAAGGTCATGTATGTGAGAGATCAGAGTGACTTAAAGTCAACATGGGTATGGCAATAATATTGTCATCATCAAGGGCTTTGAATATTCTATTATAATATTTTCAGTGATGTGGATGGCTGAAGAGTTTGAAGGTGGAGAAGATTGAAGCCTGTTCATTAAAGTTTGAAGATTTGCTATCTTAATATAAACTGAGCACTGATTGTACATATGTATGGTAGATGGTGATCTGAACCAACTGATGATTACTGGTTTTACATGAAATATGCACATTTGAGATCTTTTATCTTTTTAACATGTGGACATGTGTATTGTTTTATAAGATGTGAGTGCATAATTGTAGAAAGCTTGAGAATCTTAGTTCAAGTCTCTTCTAATTACATTAAGTTTAGTATACACCTTATACTTATATTTGAATATAATACATACATAAAAATTAAAATCCTAAAGCTAAACTAGTCAATAAAATAATCAAAATTTACCCCAAGTTCACAACTCACCAAGACTAGCCAAAAATAGACTCTAAAACACAACCAATGGTTTCACTGTTACAAGCAGTTATCAAATAGTCTTTTACAATTGAGAAATCTGCTTGTAAGAGTGAAACCACTGGTTGTATTTTAGAGTTTATTTTCTTTGGCTAGTCTGGTTGAGTTGTAAATTTGGGGTAAAGTATATATATAGCATTAAAAGCCAGTCAACACTTAGCTAATCCCAATATCAATAAAGGAATAACAATATTTTTAGCACAAAAGACTTGTGCTAATCCTGATGAATAGTATTCATGTGAAATTTGTAATAAATACAAAAAAGTTTCTGGGTTTTACATTATACAGAGAGTACTTTAATCTATTTGCTTTAGTTTACAACCATCTATTATGTTTTTGCCTATTGCTCAATCTTTTTGAAAAGCAATTACATTCATAGAACCTAAGCACCACTTTAACTCTTTCATACTGTTAACCTAATAATGTGATATTCAAAACTCCTAAGGTTTTGAACACAAAACTAACAGTATTTGAATAGTTATACAGCTATAACTTATATATAGTAGTACTCTGTTTTGTGCTAATTGCAGTCACCTTGGAGTTTTTGACAAAAATAGTATATGCCTTATATAACATTTATGTTATAAACACATCAAAAATTTTAATGAAACAATTTACACGTTAATATTAGTTTTCAAGTAAAATTGTAGTTATTAAAAGCTTCAACTATCTCTTTTATTTTTATGTGTGATAATAGTTATTAAAAACTTTAAAATAAAAAATAAAAGACTAAATGTAGATGTTAGACACGTAAAAAGCTGTAATGATTATATTAAAAAGTTATAATAGACATAAAATATGATTAAAAATATGAATAGAACAATAATAACCCAAAAGTAAATTAAATACATTAAAATATTTTATTATCATAACACACACACACACACACACACATATATATATATATATATCGTTTAAAAACTTCTTTAATTCTATGTAAAAAAATTTGTATATATATATGTTGAATATGCTTTATTTACCTGAACAGCAACAAAAATGTATTTAGCTAAACGGAAAAACCAAAACCAAAAAATAATTTTATATAACTGTACCACACTTAGAATTACAGGTGTGAAACTTTCTATATTAATTATTTTTTTACTAAATCACTTCACATAAATACTTTAATGATTATTGCTAATCATTATTTAAACTAAAGATTATCCTAAACCTCAGTTAAAAGTTAATGTTTCTGATTTTTTTTTGCTTAAACATAAACACATGTAATAATTAAACTTCAGCACACTTTTTTCATGTATAATATTTTTTTCTAAATACTTTGTATATTTAAAAGTTTTATTCATCATACTAATATGATATTGATAAATACTGAATAATTTATGGAGGCATATGTAAGAGATTATGATGTGGACCAACTGAAAAATATTGATTCAGCACAAAATGTAATTTAATAGTCATTTGTATTTTGATGAAGACATGTGTAAACGATTATGATCTGGACTAACGGAAGAGTTGCAATTCAACATGAGATGTTTTTATGAATATGTTTTGAGAATATGAAGAGATTGGAAGTTTTAAACCTAGTTAATATATATATATCAATGTGTTTAAATACATCCTTTATAAACTTTTGTTTGCCATATCAGCAGATTTTTTTCATTGTCATATGAGATATTCAACAATGCAAACTTTATCTTAGCAATATAGTTTCTTTGTTGATCCCCAACTTCCTGATATAAAATGCCTAGTATTTTTTAAAATCTCTTCTATTATATTTTAATAGTTATTTTTCAAATTTTTCCTTTAATTATAGCAAATGCCAGAATTTATTTGTTGTGGTCTCACCAATATATATATATATATATAATAAATGAAACAATAAATAAGAAATTATTATTTTTATGGCTTGCTAATTTCAGGTTAATTAGTGTTGGAGCAGTTTTTTAACTAGATACTCATTTTCTGATCATTAATTGACTGAAGAAATGTATGTTATTCACACAGACAGACAAACATGTAGATAGATTGATAGGTAAGTAGCTATGTAACTAAGCACACTAGGAGATAAATAGATACTTAAATATGAAAATAAGTAGTTAAAGGTCAAGTAGATAAGTAAATGAGTAGGTAGATAAATAGGATAGAATAGACAAGTAGTTAAGTAAGTAAAAAGGTAGTTAAGTATTTATCAAATTCCAAATTGCTTACTTCAAAACTTTTCTCTAAAGAAAGACAATTGACAGAAACTTTTCTAGAGATTTGAAAAGTACTGTTACCTAGTGCTACTTTTTTAACTTAAACTTATAAAGAATCTGTGCAGAATAGAATAAATAGATAACATTGCTGTTTTTATTGCATGTGTTGAAAATTTGCTGCATGGGTTATATGACATCACATTACATGCACAATCATAAAAAAACACTACATCTGCACCATACTTTTTATTAAAAAACAATATAATTATTCAAAATATTGCATTTTACTTTATGTATTGCATAATCAGTTGCATTGGAGTCGTGTGATATTTGACTATCAAAGAATCACTACTACATGACAAGTTTCATTCAACTATGAAACAATTTTTGTTTTCAGTTAAAGAAACAATTCAGGAATTTTTCATCCAACTAGTTTTACTACTAAGCTAATTGTGACTACATATTTTAAAAACATTTCAAAATCCATGTCCTGAAAGCTGGTCACAAATCTTTGAACATATTTTTTTTTTATTTTAGTCCGGAAAATAAAAAATGTCTTATGTTGAAAACTAAAGATATGCATTCTATTTTTGTTAAGCCAAATATCACATATTTCATCTCAAATTCAGAATTCAGTCAGAAAATACAAAGTTTGTGAAAGCAATATTTAAATGTAAATCATAAAAATTGGGTCTCTTCTCCATCACAGCTGATGTGCACTATATCACAATCATACTGTTTGATTATACATTCAGCACAAACATGCATTACAGCCCATAATTAAATCAGACATTTATCTTCCAGCTAATAAGATCCTGAGTTAACTTCAGGTTGCTGGCAAATTTTCAGTGTATTTATGTGTACATTTGCTTGATGTAAATATTAACATTACACCAAAAATTTGACTAAAATTCGCCAGCCATATTCCTGATAGTTGAAGACATTCAGAGCATCTACCACATTATTAAATGACTCTAGAGGAGTTCAGTTAAAATATTAATATAACGCTAATACTTTCAATAAAAGGATATATACATGAATAAGCCTAAAATATATGTTTAACATACATATAGTTTTAATCTATATTTAAGAAAATTAGTAAATATATACGCAATCTTAATAAATATATTTAACGGTAATTTTTTAAAAAATCACGAAGTGAAACTTTGTGAAATATGAGAAAGGAATTAAATTATTTTCATTACCTGTATCAAATCATTCTAAAAATTGAGTAAACTAAGTAAATGATTATGTAATTAGTTTGTCAGAATAACAAGTAATTTTCCAGTATCCGAGTGACATATTAAGAACAAGTTTCAGTTATCTAAGTTTTTTCGTCAATTGTACGACTCTGCGATGATCAATAACACACTTTGGTGCTTAAACGTCACTTGATTTCATGAGTATATAATCACATTATTATTTAGTTAATAAAAAATTTTTAAACTCTTAAATTTCTATGTTACCTCAATGTAATGTCTTACAGCAAATATATATGTGTGTGTTAATATAATAAGGCCACGTATAATATTTCCTTTGTTATTAAACATAACATTTTAAATTGTCATAATTAAAAAAAAAAATCTTACTTTAAGAAAGGATATACAAATTGTTTCCTTTAGTACAGACAGTAAAACAGATACGAGGATTAAACAGCAGTGGTATTTAAGTAAAACAAAATTATTTTGATAAATGACTTTGTAATTTTTAAATATTAAAAAAAAAAAAAAAACTTAAATTTACATCAAGCGATTACGTTCTTAAATATTAATTAAAAACGTGATATCCAGTTGAAATGAATTGATATATATTTAGCATCATTTCTTGAAGACAATTTTTTTCATTTGTTTATTTTTTAGTTACAATGAAATTTCGGAAATCCAATTAAATTAGTATTTTATCGGACGTTACGCGCTGATGACATTTTACTTGGGGTTATATGATCACGCAGTTGAATTGATGTTTTTTTTTTATAAAAAAAAATCGTACTTTACTGATATATTCCTAAATACATCTAATTGTTAGTAATAATACACAGGTTAATATAAAACTCATTGCTTTATGTGAGTTTGTTCTTTTTTCTTGTTGTTGCTGACATGTGTTAACATATTGATTGAACCTATGACTTTTTGAAGTTAAGGTAATGCTTTAACAAACTGCCTTTGGTAAATAGCCTAGTTGGTGAAAGTGTTATGTAACTTCAGCTTTTATTGATCTACATGTCACTGGTTTAATCCTAGTATTATAATGTCACTGATAAGGGCAGCAATAACTAAAGCAGTGAAGACAAATACCTTTTGAAATATGATGCTGTATACAGTATAATGAATTTGGAAAATAAGTAAAATTTGATAATTTTTAAAAAGTAAACCATTTAACAATTATGTTACGTGATGAAAATAGTCTAACTTATATCCCTAAATAAAATTTTACTTTAAAAATCAAATTGCTTATTATATATCATTTAGATTAATTTTCGTATAAAATTATCTTCATTCTATGTCATGTCATTTATGTAAGATTGAGTAAACAATGGATATCAAATGGTATAGGGCTATAAAATCCCTATATCCAGGCTGGCCAGAAAAAAGTCTGAAGATTGGAATTTTGTAAAACCATATCATATTGTATCCACCAATTACTCAAGTTTAGAATAGATGGCTTTAAAATAGAGTGAAGATAACTTCTTGGAAATATATGAATAAGCATACAAGAAAGACCTGGGTGTTATTGTAATAATGTTAGTTACTTCAAAAATTAAATGAAGTTTGAGGAGGGGGAGGTAGAGAATGCCATTTCAGTCCATCAATCAAATTAAGAATTCGTATCCCCATTTTCTAAACTAAACCAGGATTTATTTCACACCTTATTAGTTTATATTGCATTTTTGAGCACAGTATGTTGCAAAAATTTTAAGATCTTAATTAATTACCCTGTACAGTTTAATCTAAAGATTATAAAAATGATTTTCAACTGAATTAAGTAAAAAAACAAACTCATTAATTTCAAATAAGTAGAACTGTTATGCTCAACCTGTCATCAGGTGGCCAACGATTTTCTGACTTCTTGAGAAACCAAACATAATTGCCATAGTAATTTAAAAGTTAGATTTTTTTTTTCTATTTAGTCACATTAATTATTAATTATCATTTCAGAACTATCAGTTAATTCCTGCTTCTTGTGTAGATTTATTTAGTTCAGCTTATATATTTGAAAAAAAAAAAAAAATGGATTTATTGTTTGGGAGTTCATAACAAGTTCAAGGACTAATAGTGAATGATTGGTCCATGGATCATAGGTTTTGAACTACAGAAGTCTCCACTCTATTACTGAATTGAACTACTGAGAGCAATCTTATTTATTAATTACATTCTTCCATATCCATCATATAAAATTCGGAGCCATTCCATAAATAATTGGATTACGAATACAGGTCGTATATGTTAATCCATATATTTATTATTTAAAACTTCTGTTATACAAACAATATATTAAAAATGACCTCTAATCTTTTAAAATATTGAAATTCATTTTTACATCTACTTAGAAATAAAATTATAGAAAACAAACAGTCCATAAATATGTATAAATTAATTAAGTCTAATTGCAAGGAGGGTTTGAGTTTACAATAACAATAAAGTACCTATTTTTGAAATTAAAAAGAATATATCCACAAATCTGAAATCGAAATTATAGAACCTGGATCATTTTATTTCTCTAATAGCAAATCCAGTCTAAAGTACAATGCTTAGCAAATGCACATGTATTTACATGTGCATCACATGATTAGCATTACATTACATGATCTTTTCTTACACTTTTGGCTAGCTCATAGCAATTTCTTTCAATCTCATTACATACATGCCATCTAGTGTAAGCCTTAATAATAAATAGATGCCAGATAATAGTGCTTGTCTAAATTCTTATCCAATGCTGTCCTAAACAATTAATCCTAGATTAGTTTCGACCTTATGGCTTTCATCAGTGAGGAGCTTTTGGATTTTTGAACACTGCAATGGTTATAAAACAAAAAAAAAAAATGATTGTGAATTTTTAAAAATTGATAATATTTTTAATAGTTATATAGTATCAAAAATGAACTGTTGTTAACTTAAAATTTCTGTTTGTTTATTGCAACTGATTTTTAGAAACTTCTATTGAACATTTTTTTCCAAATTTTGCAAACTATAAATATCTATGACAATGCAATATTCCAGGGTTATCCATATGATTGTCTAGCCTAGCAGTGTTGGTTGTCCAAATTTCAAAAAAAATTAATACCACCTCAGTGCATTTTCAGTCATGTGCAATAGATGTTTGCGTGTGTGTATATATATATATTTAAAAATAACACTTTCATTGAATTTCATAACTAATTCACTAAAGAGCTTTTATAATTAATTAAAATAAAACGGGAAAAATGAGGGATGTAATCTTAATTTCTCTTGATTGTTGAACTAAATCTTACTTTTTTTAAAAAAATTCGCTTTCATAATCAGTAAAATCTTATAATAAATTAGCTGAAATGTTTTAAATGTTGGCTAAAGAAAAAGTTTATTATATGTATTTATTTTTATTAAACATAGCTGAACACACCCTCAACTTGGAAAGCCAGATTCATAACACTTGTAGGCTGGTTAGTATTGCTGCAAACATTTATTGATAAAGTACTAATTATTTAAATTATATATAAATATTTCAATTATTTGAGAGTTGGATAATGGTTTTTTTTTGTTAATGATGTCATTGTTATTAGTAATAAACCATGCTTCTTTCATTTTTTTCAGATATCTTATTCTGTGCAAGCATTCTTGGAGTTGAAAGTGACAATTTTTAACAAGCACAAATTTCATTTCAAATACACATTATTATTTTGATTACCAACTTTTAAATTTAAATATAAAAAATAATATATATATATATATATATTGTAACCTTATGTAATATAAAAAATAATATATATATATATATATATTGTAACCTTATGTAATTGAGAGACAAGGATGATAAAGATAAATGATGAAAATGAAATGAGAGAGTCCAATTGTAACCTGATAGAATAAGAGATAGAGAAAGAGAGAAGAGAAAAGAAGAAAAAGAATGCTAATAATATGAGGGTAGTGTGTGAGAAAGAAAGAGAGAAAAATAATGAAATGGAGGTAAAAAAAATGGTAAGAATAAATGATGGAAAAGAAAGAAAGAAAAAGAAAGAGAGATAGAATAAGAGAAAATGCTAATTGTAATATACTAGAATAAGAGGGAGTGTGAGAAAGAGAAAGGAGAGAGAAAGAGATAATGCTAATAAAGAAATGAGAGAGGGGAAAGAAAAGAAATAATGATAATGGTAAAGATAAATAAATGATGGAAAAGAAAAGGATTGAGAGGGAAAAGAAATGGGGAAAAGTAATAGAAATGATATACATAATAGAGAGAGAGAAGAAATGAGATGATGGAAAAGATATGAAATAGAGAAATGTAAGAAGAAGATAAAATAAAGGAGAGAGAAATATGAAATGAGATGATAGAAAGAAATGACATGAAAGGAAATGGAATAGAATTGAAATGATATAAAATGAACTACAAATTAGAGACTCTAAACAACTCAGCTCAGTGGGGTTACAATAAATTTAAAAAAAAAGAGATGATGATCCAAAGATGTATAATCAAATAAAGATCAAATCTAATACTGATGAACTATAACTACTACAGCATATTGATCTTTTAATAAACCATACAAAAGATTATCAAAATCACTACTCAATGCTTACCATATTAGTCTTACCAATAAATCACACTCTCTGAATAAAACCTATGATGCTTTACTTTATAAGATTATCTTACAGAATTATATTTACTAAAATAACAAGAATAAATAACCTCAGGGATTTTAAAACTAAAACTCTTGTGTAAAATTAAAGTTTAAGTTAAGTTGCCTAATAAAGAATTACTGTGATT
This sequence comes from Epiperipatus broadwayi, assembly GCA_028023455.1. Classification (NCBI taxonomy): domain Eukaryota; kingdom Metazoa; phylum Onychophora; class Udeonychophora; order Euonychophora; family Peripatidae; genus Epiperipatus; species Epiperipatus broadwayi. The sequence goes on along the minus strand of JAQFVV010000021.1, from coordinate 1,308,708 downwards.
AATAAATAAATAAGTGACATCTTAGCTGACCATAAAATAATTATAATATGTTCAATCTTAAAATAATAAACAAAACAAATATTAATTCACAAAATTTAATGAATCAATTTAAATTTAACTAATAATGGCCTATTATCTAAGATATTGCTTGAGCAGAGAAAAGAGCAAGGATACTTTTAATGCCTTTCCATACTCACAGACAACTACTAAAGACCTCAAATGCAAATGGATTAGAATTCTTTAAATATATAAGATTTAAGATGATGATAGATGATGTGCAGTGAATATAAGATAAGATAATGTGCAGCTTTTAAAATAATATTAATTAAAATATTCTTCTAAAGTATTAATATTGTTAATCTGATATTGCATAATCTTTAGTCTGAAAGATATACTGATAATTTAAAAAAATAAACTTTTAACTAAGTATTTAATTATGTATCTGCTATAATGTAATTATCTGTATTTGTGATTCAATATGAGAATCATTTACTTTAACATAGTTTTTTTTTTTTAATTTTCAAGACAATATCAACTATATTTAATTAACTTAGAATATACTTGTGAGTGTCTGAATTGAAGATTCATTAAATTTAAAAATTTAAGACTTTGTGAACTTGGAACCCAAGACAATAATATATTTTCATATAAAAGTAAAACAAACAAACAAAACTTTTGAAATAATAATAATTTGATTTATTAATAATGAGAAGAAATGTTTATAAATGTAGTAGAATACAAACAGTGCCAATACCGCACAAAATTTTTATATAATTATTTGGACTAATTAATAACATTATTGTGTCATCTACTAATCAGAATAACACACAGATCTATGTTTATATTGAAAACCCTAAGCTTAATTTTATACTCCTCAACTTAACAAACGCTAAGTTGGAGTAAGCATATCCAACAATACTTTTTAAAAATATCATCACTAGTTTCACGGATATAACTAATATCACAGCTAGATATATCTTTAAATCAGATTAAGCTAATACTAAAATTAAACTAACTTAAATGTATGGGACAGTCATTCATCAGAGATCAGTTATACTTTTTTTTTAAATAACTTTAGTGCACATAAAATTATTCCCTCAATGTTTTAAAGATAATGATGTAACAGACTTACAAATCCAGCGGCGAAATTCTGGATGAAAATATTAAATTATTATGTGTGAATTGCAACTTATACCATATGCATATTTAATATACTTTAAAATAAATATAACTTATTGTTGGTTAGCTTGTGTGTGATAAAACTATCATAGCAACACAATTCAAACATTGATATACCTATGAGCCATAAATGCGCTACAACTACCTGAAGAAATACATTTCCTCAAACAAGCATATCTTGTCATCACAAATCTAAACAAATGCAACATCATCTACTGTGGTAGAATTAGCATTAAGTCATCATGAATGATAGGCAAAAATATAAAGATACTAGGCTCCTCAGAGCTGGAAAAGAATGTGGTGGCTTCCAAAATACCTAACTTCGAGGCGAAATGATGATGTCTGGAATTCATCTTCAGTACATCTGGGAACAAGAATACCTACCAGAAAAGCACAATCCTCTCATGGGATTTCCAATGCTTATAAATGTGATCGTCATCACTGAAAAATACAATACAATACCCTCTTTTTGGGGACAAGCACTATCAAATCATGGAAATACATTACAATAAGGATGGAGGATTTTTCTCAACTCCATAAGGCATATTCAAAAATTATAAACTAAACCTAACTCTTGAGGCTAACAAATTCTAACTAATAGCAAGATATATACTTCACTTAAACTACTAAGTTATTTCCAAGAAATTTATAAAATACAAACCGTATATCCAATGTTGAACCAACAAAGCAAACTATGTGTCAACTGACTATTGTAGAAAATACTTTAAACTTAAATGCATATAAAATTCTAGGCAAGGCACAATGCACACATAACAAAATATTAAATGCTAAAAATATAGTAACTAGTGGACTTTTGAAATGGTAAATTAAATGCAAGAATATTTACTTCTTGATGAATATAAAATATTTGTAATTATTCTTAATATAACATTCATAAAACAAATGAATGGATATTCTCTGATAAACTACTTTAGTAAATTTAAAATAAAAATTGAGTAAAACATCCCATTTATATGAAAATAAGACTGTGATATTTAAATCTCTATAAATAAAAATTATTAAATAGAAACTAGCTAGTGTAATGCTTGATAAATAAACTAAATCTACTTAAGAATGGCAAGAAACATTTGCTCATTCAAATAAACCTATTTTGTTTTAAAATTATAACCCTAATTTACCTGTATATTTATGCAAAAAGTGTTACATAAAAATTTAATAGCACAAATATATTTATGGTTTCTTTTTTTTAAAACCAATAAAGCAGACCATACAAAAAATAAATAAATAATAATACATTAATTCAAGTTCATATTTCGGCTCCGTGATGATTTTTCCATTTCATAATGTGTAGACAATTTATCCAGGTTAAGATATCTATTTGAATTCGAAGCTTCAATTAATACATTTATATACATGGCAATCATTTCCAAACGAAAATGTTCAATAGTTCATTAATAATATTTTTTTTAAACAATTTAAAAAAAAATTAAATAATAAGATTAAGATTAAGCCGGCATGAAACAAAATAAATTCTTCAGCTGAGCACATTATTTTTATTTATAGGATCCTGGGTTTTGAAATGTATATAATAATATATACTTCTTTATCTGAATTTCTTTGTCCTGTTTTACGAAAACGCATCTTTTAAAATAGTTTCTTTTTTTTTTAAAAAAAAAATAATATTTTTTTATATAACAATATTTCATGACATGTTTTACTTTAAAATAATTTTCTTTGATTATTTTAAACATAAGAGCAGCTTTCTTTTTATATATATATATAATTCAAGACGTTTCTCAGTTTATAGCTCAAATTAGCTGTCATATATTTACTCATAAATAATGTCAAATATAGCCGAATGATTTACTAGGTACTTGACCAATATAAGTTCATTACTGATATTTTGCCAATTACTTTGAAGTTTTGTCTCCGAATAATTTTCTTTTTGGGTAAAATAAGAATTATTATTTAAAATACAATTTTATCTGTTTGCTTTCTGCTAAACAAATCCTTTCCATTTATGTTAAGGTATAAATAATAACTTTCTTTAGAACAAAAAAAAAAATAATAATCGTTCTTTATTAGTTCACTTGAATCAAATGTAGCTTCATTATAATGTTTTTAAACTTAAAATGTCTTTTTTCTTCTTTTTACATATACTTTTAATTTCATAAGATAAGTATTTAGCATTTTATTGTCAAAATATTTTAGTGCCATCGAATATTTATATAAGTAAATCATTATTAATTGGTTCTTTAATTTTACTTTCAAGTAAAGAAAAACGACTAAATCAAATGCATACAATATAACAGACGCTAGATTTATTCCAAATATTTTTCACTATAATTTTATTGTTCTTGTTGAAATTTAATATCAGGATAGTTACCTTTTTCTTCAGCCCTTCATCATTGCAAGATGATTTTAAATATAATAATTTAAAAAAAAAATACAATTTTTTTTATTAAATAAGACTCTTGGATTTAGCTACTTGCAGTAATACAAAATATCAACCCCCTGGTGAATTCCAGATTTTTTTTTTTATACCTGATATTGTTTAATACACCCATTTCTTATATTAGTTAGCTTGTAAGCCAATAAAATTATTTTTTATTAAACTTTACTATTCTTGACAGATCAGCTGTAAAGTTGATTTACTAACGCAATTTCTAATGATACCAAATCACGTGACTTACAGCCACAAAATCAAAAATCCATTGTTTAACAAATGTTATGTATTACCTTTTAAATAATATTTTTTTTAAACATAATAGTAATAAATATAAAATTCAGAACTATCCCTCTTTATTAACTTTTAAATATTTCTTTCATAAATTTATATCCATCCATTTATTTATTTATTTTTTATAAATATTAGAATTAAAATATTTTGTATTGTTATTTTCTTCTTATGTTTATGTATCTTTCTTGCACACACACACACTTCCAGATCCGGGTAATTTATAAATATGAGCTCACCCATTGTTTAAAAGTTATTCTTTTAAAATTACAAAACTAAAATATTATCAAATATTTAATTTAAAATAATTTTATAAGTGGAACGCTACTAACTTACATCTAATAAATACTGTTATATTGTTTTAATAAAACTTACAGATTTTTTTTTAATTTATTACTATTCATTCCAACTTATTTATAATATCTCATTACTATCATTTAGACATCAAAATGAATTATACAATAGTTACTTTAAAATACATTAAATATAATTTATCATTTCCCAACTATTTCTGATATTTCTTTTAATTCAAATTATTGTCTAGCATCTCTTATCAACCTAACTCATATATCTTTTTTCAAATACTTATAATTCCATAATATACAATAATGATTACAATCAATACAAGATTATCCTATTTTAGTCATTAACTAATTTAATTTTCATTTTTATCATTATTATTTTTTTTTAAATCAGACAATTTCAAACCAAAAGGTTAAGCTAAGATAACCTTTGGCTCCTTTTGGAACTAAGTGAAACTTCAGTTAGGTACAATATATATATATATATATATATATTATAAAAATGCTTTTATTTATGATTAATCATTAATGCACTAAAAATTATTATTTTTTTCTTAACCACAATTTGCATTGTTATATGAAACTTGCAGGAAAAGCACAGTACAATCATAAATTAATTAAATCAATCACTCTTTAAATTAGTGATTGAATTAATTAATTTATAGATAACCCACAGTTTTCTTTTATGTTATCTACAACAGCCTAAATTTTGATTTGAAGAAAATAAATATTTTTTGGTTTTTGGCATATTATATCAAATAGAAGTGTTTTTATAAGATATTATATATGTTATTTAGAAACTGTTTTTTATCTTTTTTTTCCCAATGTTATACATTTGTTTTCAAAATCTCAAATTTGTTTGATGAGGCATTTTTTTATTAGTGTGGCAATTCTACATAGAAGATTGATGATGATGCATTATGATGTTAAAAGAGCTCTCTGTCAGAACAACACATGATAACTGTTTCCAACACATACACAAGAAGTTAATAACAGTAGCTAAAACTTTCCATACAGCAGTGCCACTTACTAAAAATGTTAGTAATCAAGGAATGCAGGAACTTTTATGCATAAAATATTTATCTAGTGCCTATTCATCCAATATCCTAAACTAGTTTTTACCTATGGCTTTCATCAGTGAAATGCCTTGGATCTGAAAGCACTGTACCCAGATCTTAGGATCTAATGCAACCCTCCAGAAGCCATCTTTTATCTATTTAGTTAACTATAAATCTAGGAGCCCAAAATGAAAAGACAATAATGTTTTCAATCCCATGGCATATGACTGTGATTTTTGAAAAATGGAGGACACCAATATGGGTTCAAATTTATATGACTATCCAAATGATTGAGTTTGGATTGAAAACATTACTGTGTTTTTATCTTCGGTTTTTAGCTTCATAGTTAACTAAATAGATAGAAGGTGCCTTCTGGATGGTTGCATCAGAACCTAAGATCCAGTGCAGTGTTTTCAGATCCAAGACCCAACACCCCCACTGATGAAAGCCACAAGCTCGAAAATAGTCTGGACATATGAGATGAGTAGGCACTACATAATGACATTATGCACAAACCTTGTTTAATTCATTTATTAGTAAATCTTACACTGGGTGGCACTACTGTGTGGAGAATTTTGCTACTGTTATTAAAAAGGGTTTTTAAACAAACTCAAAAGTTACTGTATATATTTATATAATTTTTAATAATTTATTTATTATTAAATTAATTAACTAGTGCATAAATAAAAATATAAAAAATTAGTTAAAATAATAAAAATAATTTAATATAATAATAAATAAATGGTTAAAAATTAAAATATATACATTATAGTATTATATATTAAGATTTAGATAAAAAGAATAAAGTTAATATTAATAAAGTTGTTAACAAATTTATATAGTATATTTATTGGGTTTATTAAAATGTAATTGTACTATATATAATTTATTTTGTAGTTATATAGAATATTATATATTATGTATTGCATATTTAACTATATGTAAATATAAACTTTTCCCAATGGCTAATATTATATAATACACTACATTAGTATGACAACACTGGTTTATTAAGTAAATAAAATACCCTCATTTGCCTATGTAAATGAATTTAGATAAAAAGAGATATGGCAGTCTATTATTTTTTTTAAAAAAGTTCTATCTTGTGCTTTGGATTGAGAGTATTCATTTAAAACAGGAAAAATTCTCCATACAGTAGTGCTACTCAGTGCAATCAAGAGTAATCAATTGATGCCAGAAGGTTTGTACATAAAATCCCCATCTAGTGCCTATTCATCCAATATCCCCAGACTAGATTCTGGCTTGTGGCCTTCATCAGTGAGGAGCCTTGGATCTGACAGCACTGCACCTAGAGTTTAGGATCTAATATAACCCTCCAGCAGCCACCTTTTATCTCTACTTATAAAACTATGAGAATAAAATTGGAAAACACAATCTCATTAGCTTATATAGTCATATATGTCTGAGGTCAGTTCAGTACCCATACATTTTGATATCTTTGGTTCTTTAATAACCATAGCCACCACTATTCTATTAAGAGGATTGGTATTAAACCACTAAACATCACATGATCACCATTTCTTATGCTTTCTCATAACTGTTATTAAAACCAATCATGTTTAATGTGATAATGGTGGCTATGGTTATTAAAGAACCAAAGACACCAAAATGTATGGGTACTGAACTGACTTCAGACCTATATGACTACATAAGCTGATGGGCTTGGATTGAAAATATTAAAGTGTTTTCAATTTATAACTCATAGTTTTGTACTTAAGTAGAGATAAAAAGTGGGTGGTGGAGGGTTGCATCAATCCTAAGATCTAAGTGCAGTGCTCTCAGATCTAAGGCTCCTCACTGATGAAGGCCACAAGCCAGAAACTAGTCTGGAAATAAATGATGAGTTGGCACTAAATGGGGATTTTATGCACAAGCCTTCTATCATTCATTGATTACTCTGACTTGCACTGAGTGGCACTGCTGCATGGAGAGTTTTTCCTGTTTTAATAACAGTTATGAGCAAGTTTAGAAAATGGTGATTATATGATGTTTAGTAGCTTAGTATTTTATTTACTTAATAAATCAGTGTTGGGTGTTAATCTAGTGTATATTTAACTATATATAATTGTATATTAAAAATATTAATTGTGTTGTCATATATATTTGAATACTGTAGCTCTGATAAAGACTGTAGGTTAATTGAAAGAAATATTACCAAGGAATAAATAAAATTTAGTGCACTGTAAAAAGTGAATTAAATGCTATTATATGATATACGTCTTTTGAACATATGTAATTTTAATTAATGAATTACTTACAAGTTTTGATAAGAAATCAGTTAAGATGGAAGTACTAATTTATCATAATAAGTTAGAAGATGATTGGTTAATCTTTCTAAAATAAGATTGGTAATTTATACAAACTATCAGCTTTGTCAGATTTGAAAATAATTTTTAATTTTTAATTTAGCTTTTTATATATATATATATACACACATTATTTTTAAAAACCTATTAGACTAAATAGCTTCTGATATTATTTTTTAAATTTTCTATTCTTGTTTTCCATTAATTGAATCTTTAATCTTGTTTTATATCAATGATTACAGCACTTCTACAATGGTTTTTTATATCATTCATTTCCCAGCTAATGATCAGCGGAACCCCATTAAAACATCTATAAAATAATACATAAATCATGCATGGATGAACTCAGATAATGTTATAAATATATTATGTATATATATTATATTAAGGTAACGTGGTAAATTACAGTAAGAAAATAACATTGCATGGTTTAAAGTGATGGTAAAATAGCAAACCCCATAGTGAAACTATAACTAGGAACGTTGTAGAGCAGTATTGGAGAGATAGTCTCCGTAATCAGAATACAACCATATCTTGTTTAATGTATTGATAGAATAATAGACTCCTTTGGAAGAAATACAGTTCTGCACATTTTAGATTACTAGAATAGTATTATTATATTAATAATTACCTATTCATTCAATATACTGAATGTTTACTCTCGTAAATAAAAGGATTTAAATTTTGAATTTTCACTCTATATTAGTCATCCATTCTATCTCAAGTGACCGATACACACGATCACATACATGTGAGAAAGATAAATGACCCCCAATATACGTATTTCATGCAGATTATGATGACCTCATTGAAAAGACTGAAGTGAAGTTGGACTGGACATATTGCTAGAAAAGATGATAATAGATGGACAGGTGAAATTTTGAACTGGATTCCAAGAGATTATAAAAGACTCAAAAATAGACCACATGTGAGATGGATGGATGAAATAAGAAAGTGTGCATGGGTGATGTGGAGAAGAGAAGTTAAAGATAGGAAAGCAATGGATTGAGAATTGTTGTTGATGATGATAATGATGATCTGGCCCAAATGATGAGTGCTGGTACTACACAAAATAGGTATATTGTGGATATTTTTTTTCATGTGTGTGATAATGTGTATCAGTTGGTTGAGATGGAGTGGAAGATAAATATAGACTGAAAATCCTAAATTCAAATTCCTCTATTTTTATTAATAATTCTATTTTTTTGGGGAGGAAAAAACTATTTTAATAAATAACCTACTCACAACGATGCACGCTGAATTCGTCTAATTAGAGTTCAATATACATTTCCAACGATTTTAATATTGTTCGTCCAATTACAACAATGTAAATAAATACAGTCATAACACGATTTCGCGTTTTTTTTTCCTTATAATTTATTGAATAAAAATAAATAGCGAGCATGATTCAGGCAAAACAAAATAAAAGGAAAAAAATATTGATTTGTACAGCAATGACTCTATCTTTAGGTTATTGCAAAAGAAAACAGATCAATAAATAAAATTAATAATTCTATTAATAAACAGTTTATGAATAATCTTAAGAATTATTGATTTAAAGATTTTGATATAGTTTAATTTAAGATGTGGCAAATTAATATAAACAATTGTGATCGGTCACAAATGGATTGGTTCTATTATGCCAATTATTTTTATGCAAATTAAATGCCTTTTAATAACTATTATTTTACGACATAGCTCCACTTGAATGTTAAGTTGGTTAAATGAGTGGCAGTCAGTGGAAAGATATTGCTTAGCTACTACAAATTACTACAAAGACTTTGTTAGATATCTACATATTTATAGATTAAACATTAGCTTTTAGAAATTCAGTTAATCCTGTGATAAAATTAGCTACCAGATTACATAACGATACTAGGAAAGTGAACATTGAGAAGGGTGTAAGACAGGGTAATTCCACATCACCAAAACATTTTAGAGCAGTGCTGCAAAAAGTATTTTGTGGATTAAAATGGGAAGCTAAAGGAGTGAAAGTAAATGGAGATTATTTAAGTCATTTAGATTTTGCAGATGATGTAGTTGCTTTTGCAAATAATGTTTTAGAGCTTCAGGAAATGTTGCAGGAGTTATCAGATGAAAGTAGGAAAGTATGACTAAAGATAAATGTTAAAAAGACTAAAATAATGTTCAATGGATTTTCTCAAAATATGAAAATAAAGTTTGATTATGAGAGTTTGAAGAAGTTAACAGCTACAAATACCTTGGTCAGATTATTAATACAGATGAAAACATAATGGATGAAATTAATCATAGAATTAAACTTGTTTGGAGTGCTTTTGGTAGAAATAACTTGATACTATAAGGAAATATGCCTATGGGTTTGAAAAGGAAAGGTTTTAATAAATGTGTTTTACCAGTTTTTACTTATAGATCTGAGACTTAAACACTTAATAGAAGAGCAATACAGAGACCTCTGATGACTCAAAGAAGTATGGAGAGATGCATGTTAGGAGTAAGAAGAAGAGATCAAAAATGCACTATATGGGTAAGAGAACAGATATTACTGATCTCATTGAAAAAATTAAAAGACTGAAGTGGAGTTGGGCTGAACATATTGCTAGAAGAGATGATAACAAATGGTCAATTGAAATCTTAAACTGGATTCCAAGAGATTGTAAAAGATCCAGAAAGAGACTATATGTGAGATGGATGGATAAAATAAGAAAGTGTGCAGGGGTGATGTGGAAAAAAGAAGCTGAAGATCAAAGAAGATGGATTGAGCTTGGAGAGACTTTCATCCTGCAGTGGATTGATAATGGTTGATGATGATTATAATCAGGTAATGAAAATATAGCTCTTTCTTAAATCAATTTCCAACTAAAGCCAATTGGAAAAAATCTGTTTGACCAACCAAATAAAACTTACACTTTATCCATTACTTTGCATTTAAATACAGCTTTTAATTCTTATACAACATATTGTATATATAAAAAAAAATACTAAATCTACCGCTTTAAAGAAGTTACATATATAATTTAATAACCATCTATGGAATTTAATATATTCCAAGAAATATGGGTTATAATACTGTAAGTCAAAACATTTAATCACTATTTTCAGGGGGATTATTTTTTTTCAACTCTCAAATGAAACTAAATATAAATTAAAATAGGTTTGAATTTTATTTATGTTAATCATATTTATTATTTGAAAATGTGTGAAAGGTGAAGTGCGTACAATTATTAATATGATGACTTTTATAGACACATATAATTATATTTTGAATGAGTGGGTAATATAATCCCTTCTAGTTTTTTTTTAAAAACCATGCCAAAAGTATAAATACATACATATATATCTTACAATAAATAATTGGATTGATTAATAATCACACTATCTGAAGTAAGTATTCAAGGCAATAGTAATGTGAAACCATTTTCTTTTTATTGGCTTGTCAAATATTGAAGTGGTAGTGTATATTATTTACTATAAGTGTATTTACTATTTAAAAAAAACAATTGTATTTAATGTTATATATATTATAAATTAATAATTTTTAACAGTTGTAATTGTTTAAATATTTAAATATGTGGAAATATCTATTATATTTTCATATTAGAAAAATTACCTAACAGCACATTTATAAATAAATAATTTAGTGATTTTTATATATGTGTGAAAGAATATAAATGTTCATACATGTGCTGCAGGATTGGTATATTAAATTTACATGCACTCACCCATCAATAAGTCTTTTAAAAGCATAAGTGATAAGTCCTCATTTAAGCACAGCCATTAGGTATTCGTTTAGATAAGAACAGGCTCTAGGCATAGATGATTCAATTATGCTTTGGAAATGTTTATTGATGTGTGTGTGTGTGTGTACATTTAATATATCTATCCAATAGTGCATGGGTGAAGATTTATTTTCTTCCACAAAAATTATATATATGTCTATAAATGACATTTGATGTATGTTGCAAGACAAGCACATAAACTTGAGTACAAAATTAGAGTGTTGAATAGCATAATATAAATATAGATAGTTGATAAATGGATATATAAAATTCAGTGCATTTTATTGGTAAAAATCAATATTTGGAAGTCATGTGATCCATTATTTCAATCATAGACAGACTTGAAATTAAATGACTTTCATCTGTCAGAGGAAATATTTGTGTTCTTTAACTCTTTCAGTTTACAATGATTGAATTATTAATCTATATTCAGCTAAGAAAAATAACCTACAATGTAGAAGCTCAACATATGATTTATTTTCATCTTGCTGTTAGTATAAAATTATAAATATTTTTGGAGTAAAATTTTTAAAAATTGTTTTGTTTCCCAATTTGTCTATTTAAATATATATACAAAAATTGATAAGATCTGTTTTCTTTATTTGGATGTCATCTAGCATTATGCAAATCATCCTATTTCTTATTTACATATCTGAGCTTAATTTCATGATTCTTTCAGAGTTGTTTATTTCAAAATGTACCATGTTCATGATGTTATACCTATAAGCAGAAACAAATAACACTTTTACATATGTGCTGTACTGTTTTTCTCATAAATGTTAGGAATGTCAATTCAAGGCACAAAATACAGTCTTTGAAAAGATAAGAACAGCCATCTTAGCTTTTATACCTAAATTCAATTATATAGGCTAGTCTTAAGTATCTTTGGATAAGAGCAAGAAGATTGTATATTATTTGCATTATTTTCATTCTGATGTATCGTAAATTCTAGTAAATTTCGCAAGCATCATTTATTCAGGTATAGTAAAGGTAATTTAAAGTGATTGCTTAACATCTTCATGTTCTCATTCTCAAATGCTTAAGATTTTCCCATACATAAATGTTTAAATAGAAAGGATAGATGGATTCATTCTATCTTTTCACAAAGACTTTATCTTGTGTTTGGAAGTGAGAATATTCATTTATAGTTAAAAATCCACAAAGCACATGTATATTAGCTTAATGGCTGATTATTAATATTACAGTTTATAAAAACATTGTGCTATATAAAATAAATATTTAATTTGCATAAATAATATAACTCCATTACCAATCATGATAATACTATAGCTATTTTTATAGATGTGAACAATTGGTGACATGCTCAAACAGATTAAAAAGTAATGAAAGAAAAATGCTTGTTTTCCCCCAACTTTTTTAGCATGCTAAATACAAAATCTATTTTTAGATTACACAATTCCAAGTTACAAGAGCTGTTCAGCAGAAGAAAATATTTCACATCGTTGTAGCTATTTGTATTCCCTTTTAGCCATTTTTTATAGATCCCATGTGGAGTGACTTCAAGCTTACATCATTTGTCCCTTAACACTGACAGTTGATATATTAATTGTAGAAAATGTTTCCATATTAGTTACATTTTTGGTCAAGAGTTATGTTTATCATAAACATTTGATATATGTGCTTTAAAATCTAATACTGGTGACAAATAATTCTACTGTCCAAAACTTCTCATTTAATTTTTATTCTTTTAAATGGAATTTGAAAATAGGTAAATACACTATTTTAAAACTTTGTTATTAAGTATTTACTAATATTTTTTATTTATTACTATATACAACGAATTAGTTTTTTTTACTTTTCATTTTTTTAACAGTTTGAACATATTTAAGTATAGACATTCATTATATTATGAATTCAAAAGAAATGAAAATATTTTATTTGAAAATGTTTTAGCCTTTCAGATGTGCTTCATTTTTTAATAGCATGTGCATGAATGAGATTTAGTTGTCATGTGATGTTCTAATATTTTATGTATTCTTATGCTGAGACAGTAAGAAACTATCTTCTGGTTGAAACCAATTTTTAAGCTCTATTTTATCAATTTTAGCTTTATTTTTAATTATATTTTCACAAATTTTGAATTACTTTTTAGAAATGTGAGTTTACAAATAAAAATTATTCCCAAAAACGAATATTTCAACTTTGCAATTATAGAAAAAAAGCCATAAACTTAACAATGTAATTGGAAGAATTATTTTTTTGTTATTGGACATCACTGCATCATTAATAAAAAATATTAAATTAATTTTCAACTCAGTTTTTAAAACCTGAATGAATTATTGTACAGATTACAAAAGTAAATGAAATGACAAGAAAAGCATCTGCTATTGATAATGCAAACAGACTGTTTTCATCCAATCGCAAGTTGTTACCATATGTTATTGAATTCTCTTGGCATGTCATCTTCTAAGAGTAAATATTACTGAATAAAAATTGAATCTAATAACAATTCTTTTTAAAAAATTAATGTTATAAAAATATTCTACAAAAATAATCATGAATATATTGAAAATATACATTTTCAGTTTTGAAATCTAATGAAAAAATGAATATGTTCAAAATCTCTTACAAGTGTTCTTATCGCCATGTGTTGTTTTAATGCTTCATGTGTTTTTATGCTAAGAGAGTAAGAAACTATCAATCAGTAACATTGTGGATTGGTTGTCACATCATTATAGTAACTTCTCTGTATAGTAGTGCTACCTTGAGATTATTGTTTAACTAAAACATTAATACTAATTTACTTTCAGTTTTTGCTGTCAAATGAATGCAAAGCAGATAAAATAGTGCAACTAAAAATAGCTTCAAAAAAGTGAATTAAAACTGAAATCACCAACTGCTGACACAATCATCAGAAATAATTAAAATATATTTATTTTACATTCTGTTTTTAATTTCAAAGATATAAAACCAATAAATTTATTAATAATGTATATTTATTTAACAAATACACTAAAAAATTATGTCTGAATGTCTATTTACCATAAACTCACAATTATGTCTCAAAGAGTTTAAAATAAGGTAAAATACTTCTGATCTGTATGTAGGTGATGCTTTGTTTTTCGTTTGAAAATTTTTAAAATGTTTTAATATTTTGAAGTATTGCAATAAATAATTATTTTGCTTACACAAATAGTGTGCTTTTATGATTAGTGGTAGTTTATATTGACATGATAGGTTTTGATCCGCTAACCATTTCACCTTAACTCTTGTTACTAGTCCTATCTGTGCTGGGATTAAACCTCTTAAAAATAACTAAATAAGAACATTATCATGTCTATATGCATCATAGTACAGATATACCTATGGACAGATGCTGTTAATATCAATTATATTAAAATATTATGGTAGATAAATTCCAATTTGCAATTAAAAATATTTATATTATAGATATAAGTTATATAAAGGTATTATTAATTTGTTTTACTATAAATCATATGTATGTGTGTAATCCACTCTATATAGTGATACATATATAGGCTGGTGTAATTTAATTTTGTTAAATGTTTTAGTTCTTATAAATTAAAAGTAAAATACTTGTAAACAAATTAGCATTAAACCACTGCACCTGCAGGGAAATCAGTTTAAATTTAGAAAATTTTGTAAATTAATTTGTTTACAACAAACTGTTGTATAAGTAAGTCACTGGACTGTCACTATTCAAATCTCTGGTGGGATTTTTGTATATTTTTCAGAAAATTAAACAAAAGTTTAAAATCAATTTTAAAATCTAAAATTTTAATTTAATATCTAACATTAATGGATTCTCAGGTGATAATAAATTGTCGACAACTAGGTAGATAAGATGAATATTGTGTAAATAGGTCACATTTTGACATAGACACACACACCCCAAATTTTGAAAGAGAAATTTTCAGCAGAATCCACACCGCTTAAAATTTAGATATGTCTGTCTAAGAAGATCAATGTTTTGCTGCTTCTCCATGGATGAATGGCAAGTTACTTCAATCCTATTTGCCTAACAACCTGACCATCACAAGTATGAAATTCTCCAGCAACAGTCTGTCACCAGAAGAAGATACTGTGAACTTGTCCAGAAAAGAATGCCACCATGCCTGAAGCGCAAGTGCCTACATCACCAGCTACAAAGAGTTGGTAATATTATTCCAGAACTGCAGAGCTCTGAATCAATTAATATTTAATGTTCAAACTCTTAACTTTTAAAAGTTAGTTAAATGTAAATAAAGGAATAATTGAACATTCAAACTAATGTTAACTTTATACTATGTCTAAATTAATAAACCTTTTAATTGTGAAACTTGCCCACCTACACTTGTAATCTACTTTATTTAAATCAAATTGATATCTTATTTAACTATTTCTCTATTACTGTGGTTGAGCCTATACTTTTTCTACATTTACTTTAAAACATATTTTATATATTATTTTTATGCCAATGCTTCAAAACAATGAGTCTTTAAATTAAGTAAAATTTGGTGGAGATATAATTTAAAATATCTACATTTAATTATCTTTATTAATGTTGCCAATTACACACTGTTTTGAAATCCTATATTGTAATAATAATGAACTGCCATGCACTTGTTATTATTGTTTATTTGTTTGTTATATAAATGCATAATGTAGTTTGCTTCTAAACTTGATTTATGATTTTAATTATTGTTATAATAAGTAAGAGACTAGCCTTAGGGACTGTTATAAAGTATATTTATTTAATCTATTGCTAAACCCCTGAAAATATGCTTTTCTCTTCTTAATTAATTAATAAGATGTAGATTAAAACTGTTAAACAAGGTTGATAATATAATGTACCCCTTAATTAGCCTAAATATAATGCTATTTAAGAATTGGCTTCTATTAGCTAAACTGATAAACACTATTGTTATATCACAATCAAGCTTAAATATATATGTTTATACCATTTATAGCATTGTGGATGTACTTTATTAAGTCCATATACTTTACATGTTGCTGCATCTTCTAAAATGAGACCTTGGTTAGGCCATCCCACTACTATTTTGGGTTTGTGCATCAATATTATCCCTGAAATCTAATACCAGGTCATTTCAGTAATCCACCCTGCTCCTGAATTCCAATGTTTGTATTATTAGCAGCAACATGCTTAGTCCCAATGTACCATGCATTGGCTACAAGAACCCTTGAAGAATTATTCTTCCGTAGAGCAGAATTATTAATAATATTTTGCCAGTACTATAGCACGTACTGGCAGTCTAAAGCAGCCAATTCTTCTCCCTATCATTTAAATATTCAGCATTGATTTTAAACCACGTGTTGGCTAATAGGTTAAATCTACATCAGCGTGAGCTTATTTATGCACTCGCACATTAGAGAAAAACATATACATTGTCTAATACAATAACGAATGATCTATCCATGGCTGGTAAAATTACTTATCAAATAGCAACCAACAATGTTAAATTAGAATTTGGCATATGTAAAGATGAGATTGATATGATACTGTCTCATCCACTGTCTCATCCACTGTCTCATCCACTGTCTCATCCACTGTCTCATCCACTGTCTTATCCACTGTCTCATCCACTGTCTCATCCACTGTGATGCCTGTGTGCATTTGCCACACCTTTGAAATTATGTTCTTTTATTTATTTATATTTTGTTTTTATTAATTAATAAATATATGTTTAAATTATATTGGCTTCATATGTATTTCTCATAGTCTAATTCCAATCCAATTAAATCTTAATTATTATATTATATATGAGTGACATGCATTAATGTTAATTTATGGATATTACCTTCATTATCACACTATAAGTCTATTTAAATCCTTTTAGTCAGTTTTATATTGAGTCAGCCCCTGAGTCTCATGTTTCTTCCTGTGCTATGCCAACCATAAAGAAATGGAATCTGAGTGTAACCTTAGATATGTCATTTATAAGGTGTTGAGTCACGGAGTACTTGTAAATAAGTTGGGAGCTTGGTCAGATTTGGGATTTCACCATCCTGCTCCGGTCAGCTTTGGTTTATTTGCCTGGATTCTGGATTCTGTTAGATGAATGTACAAATCTGATCATTACAATATTGAGATATTTGTTGCACTATTTTGTCAAATAATATGTACTATAAAAATAGGTGGCAGTAATGTTAGCTGCTATGGTAATCTATGTAGTTACTGTATTAAGTACATTAATAAATGGCAAAAATCTATTTTTACATGATTTTAAGTTTTTTAATTTTAAATTGGGCATTACTATTTTATTTATTTATTTATTTTTGTCTTTCATTTGTCAAAGCATTGACTGGGAAATGAACTTGGGCCAGCTTCTTGGAAGGCAGCTATGCTAACCACAAGGCCACTCATGCTATTTTTCCTCAAATATCTCAAATTTCAGAAATTAAGCTCATTTATGTACATAACTGAATTCTGCATCTACAAAAAAAAAAACATAAGTTCACTTGAAAAAAAATTGAATTAAAATTAAAATAATTAAAAACAATATCTGATTTTTCAAATTTATTTCAAGTTACATCTGATGCATTACATTGGAACAAAATGGCTGCTCTTATGCCAATTTAAAATCATATAATAATTGCATCTTTTGCATCTCATCATCAATAATTTTCTTTACAAGAAGAGTGACAAAAAATATTTTTATCATATTTCATTGTGGGTACACAATTTTTTAAACATTTTCTATCATAAGTATGAGTTTTTATCATTAAAAATATAAAAATATGAGGGAATACCAAAAAGAAATTGGAATTAATTTAAGGAAATAGTGTATTTATTTGTACATTTTGATACTTCAGTCTTCTTCAAACATTTGACTGTTTTCCTCTGTTCAAAACATTCTTTTAAACTCTTTACTGTTAATGCCTTTCAGGATGTCTGCCATTTTTGTCTCATCTCTTCAACATCATGTCATTTTGTTTGAGGTCTTTTTTTCATTTGAGGAAACAAAATGTAGTCACATGAGGTCAGATCAGATGAATACAAAGAATGAGGCAAAGGTGACATGCCATTTTTGTTCAAAAATCATGTAACATTCAGTGCTATGTGGACAAATAAATCTCCATGATAGAAGACCAAGTCTCCTGTTTGCTCCAAAATTAGTATGATTTTTGTTGCCACTCATGCCCAATTCTTCTATTAATATTTGACAACAGGAACTCTATAAAATTCCATTCATCTCCAGAAGCTCATCAATGGTCCAATGGTTAATGTCCAGAATTGCATGATTGATTTTCATTAGTTCACATAGAATATTTGGAATGAAGTTGATCATTAATTGATATTTCACTCATTTAAAATAAAAGAACCATTTAGAAACTGGTGTCTTTGTAGCATACTTTTGATGCCAAAAGAAAACAAAACTACACTGCATGTAGTTTGTGTAAATCATCCATCACATAATAGCCAAAATATTGACCAAGTGATTAAAAAAAATTCACTGGAGCCAAACACACTCTTTCCCAGCTATTTTGTTTGGCATATTTGGCTTGGGATTCCATGAATATCAATGTAGTGGTGAAATTTTGCACTGCATTTTCCTATCCCCCAGAAGATGATTCTAGCTTTTTGGTTATTTCTACATAGACAGATTTTGGGTATTTATGAAGTCCTTGAAATCAACAAAAGTAATACAGAACTCCCATGGTCTCTTAATTACTTCATGATTGAATAACCTCCTCCAGAAGCTGTGAGTGGAACTTATATATTTATGATTACTGAAATTTGAGAAAGTTAAATACCAAATTTTATTCTTGAATTATACTGTCAATTTATATATTATGATATAAAACCCAAAAGCAGCAATTTTAATATAGCTGTGAGAAGGTAATAACTGTATATGTCAACATGCTACAATATAATTATATGGTTCATTTCATAGAAGGTCATGTGATAGTTAAGAACATAAGTGCAGGTTGAACAAAACATTTCTATTCTATAGATCAAAATAATATTGCTTTTTACTTCTCTCAACACAATTAACATGGTAATATTCAATTCATAGAATCTGCTATTCAACCATTGTACCAAATTGCTCAGGGCTTTCTTCATGCTAATTTGCATAAACATTCTTATTTTAAAGATTAAATGACCTTACTTAAAATAAGAACATTAAAAAACCTTCCTAAATATGATTCTGACAACACTTGGCATTTGATTACTATGTGAAAAAAAACTTATCAATTCCTATTCAACTTTGTTAAGAATTATTCCAGAGCTGTGATTGGAAGGCTTCAGTTTAATTAGTTAGCACATTATTATACATACTATTATTTAATTAACTAACTTCTATTAAAGTATAGTATTTGGAAAAATGTTATATAAAATGTTAAATATGTTTTCAAAAATAATATCAACAACCAATTTATTATTGACTATACAAAATCTATAGTGGTTCTACTCAGTCAAAATGAAATTAAAGCAGATTTTTAAAAGCTCATTGCAGGAGAAAACATCTTTCTAGTGGCCTATCAGAAATAAGAAAAGGCAGTCTTCACCAAGGTTATAAATTGCTAAATGGCAAGGGTTTTTGTGAGCAGTTTATCACTTTAATTTTATTTTCTAGTTAAGAATAAGTAGATTATTCAATGAGATATGGATTTAGACAGCTTAAATACTATCAAGATATCGTAAAAAACCTTGTTGAGATTCCAAACAGGATATAGATTACTTAGTAACTTAGTATCTTCACTAAATCCCTAAATTATGCTGCTCAAACCATAAATCCAATAATTATTAGTAAATGGTTTATAGTATTTGCTCACATTTACAAAGAACAGTGGCTGATAAATTCCGAACGGGGACAATGATCGTGGGTTGTCCTTTAATATGTTGGTGAGACTCTAATTGTGTCTAGAAAATCTGGATTTGGAAAAAGAAATTTATTCAGAATAATCTAGGTGCAGTGCTCTCAGATCCAAGGTTCCTCACTGACAAAGGCTATAAGCCAGAAACTAGTCTGGGGATATTGGATGAGTAGGCACTAGATGGGGATTTTATGCACAAGCCTTCTGGTATCCATTGATTACTCTAGCTTGCTGGGTGTGACAATATATATAGTGAGTTTTGGATGTTTTAATAACAAAATGGCTGACCAATATTAAATGCTTACCAGACTGTCTTAGGGCCAGCTACATAAAGAAATACCACATGCTGGTAAAAACAGTGTTTAAGTTTAATCAGACTAAGTTCAAATCTAGATATAAATATAGTAAGTATACTTACTGTTAACTCATTAAACTTCTCAGTAAAGGAGTAAACCAAACTAAGTAAATCTACCAGTATATTCTGAGCAAAAATAGCTCTTTGGTATTCTCAAAACGGAACAGTTTTTATTTTGTTATTATTATTTAAAAAAATAAACTTTGAAATTGCAATTTATTTTTTATAGAATGTGAAAAGTAGTTTTATTAAGTAGTTTTTGTTTGTTTTATTGTTTTGAATTTCAATTCCTCACTGGTTAAATCAACAGCTCTTAACTACCGAGTTAATGGCAACCTGTTAAGACTTCAATTAAGAATCACTCTTAACTTTGAACGCACTAGCGCTTCCAGCATTTACTTCTGTGTTGTTTTTCCTCTTTTTTTTGTTAATAAATAAATATTTCACTTAACTAGAAAAAAAGAAACTATTATTGCTTTAAAATGAAGACTAAATAGCGAAACAACATTTCTGTTATTGTCTGTGATTTATTTACTTAATAATATTTTAATTTCAAAGGCATTAAATTATGCGTTAAATTTACCTAGTGCAACAAAGAGGAAAATCACCACCGCTTGATTTGGTGCAGTGGTATAAAGTGTCTGATCCTAGACTGTGAGGTCTTCCCGTTAATTTGACGGTTACCACTTCCTGTACTCAAACTTCTTGCTCCTGTGCGATAAAGCTATTCAATCACTTTTGTTCTCCACTAAGTGCGCTGGTAGAGGTTTCAGACCCTGAAATTAAAGTTCTCAGTTTGATTTGCAGTTTTGGCTCTTCCAGTTATTGAACTTCTTATGAACTCCTAAGAAATAAAGCCATTTAATTACTTCTGTTCTGTGTGATTTAGTATAGTGGTAGAGAATCAGATCCTGGAGTAAGTGTCCTCAAATTGATTCCCCTGCTAGCATTTCCACACAAACTTCTGATGAACTTTACAATAATAAAGCGATCAATTAATTTTTGCTCTGGATAGTTTAATACACTCATCGAATATCAGATTCTAGGATATGAAATCTTTGGATTCCACAGCTGGCACTTCCGGCAGTCAAACTTCCTATAAATTCTTGAATTAATAACGTTATTTGATTATTTATTAATTTTATTAGTTGAATAATCAATTTACCATAAGTGATATTACAAAAAGAGTGTATAAAGAAGAGAACGAGTTAAAACAGAGTTTAAGCATTGGATGAGTCAATCAAGAAGTTGTAAGATTTTTGAAGTTGAATGTATCCAGAATAAAATGACTATCAAACAGGTATTACATTATTAAATAACCAAATTATCAAATAGTTTATAGAACAGGAATTTATAAAATGTTCAAGGCACCAGAATTGACAAAGATTGGCGCACTTCATGGATCCTTTGATCTAGGTATGAAATTCACAACTGCAACATATTACTGGCTCATGAAAAATCTTCCAAGTTCCTAATCTGTGAGTGACAAACTGTGCACACAGTAGTGTCACTCATGTGATGTTTAGTGATCTTAACCTGCATGTGAATCCAGATGCAACCTAGAAAAAGTTATTCATATAGTCAAAAGTCTTCAATGAAATCTAAGATTTCCTTCATAAAAGTCAGACCATTACTAATTCAGATAGCTGATGGATCATAGGTTGACTGATTGATTGTATTTATTTATTAAATTTATAGTTATAATGGATCATAGGTTAATTAATTGATATTATTTATTTATTAAATTCATGGTCTATAGTTACATCACTTTTTCCAAGAGTGCAAGAATTAAGACTGTCAGAAAACATTACAAAATATCATATAGGTAGAAGAAATTGAGTAAGATGATATCATTCATAATAATAGAATATAAGACTGAAATCTGAATAAATACGATGTACCAAGTGTAGCAATAAAAAAAACCACAATAAAATAATGCTGGTTCAACACGAAATGCATCTTGGGTGTCATTTGTCTTTTATTATATCTTTATTTACATGAATTTAAAAAGAATGGGGAAATATGGAGATGTTTATTATATCTATAAAGATATTACATACGGGACAGAGAAAAGTGAATAACTCCGTGTGTGTATATTTAAAAAATCAGATATAGTAATCTTTAACTGAGGTTTAAAGTTTATATCTGTGCTAGAGATAATCTCTAGTTTCGAAAATGATTAGTAATAATCATTAGTGTATTTATCTGAAATGGATGGCATTAAGGTTGTGAGTGGAGGGAGTTTGCTAATGGTAAATGAAAATGTAACAATTTATTCTAGATAAATATTTTGCATATATAAAGATATATATGAGAGATAATGACCTGGGCCAACTGATGAGTGCTGATTCAGCACGAAATGCATCTTGGGGGTCATTTGTCTTTTATTATATCTTTATTTATATGAATTTAAAAAGAATGGGGAAGTATGGAGATGTTTATTATATTTATAAAATAATGTACTTGATAAAGGATTTATAATGAAATAAAGATTAACCATGTTAGTTATTTTCAACAAGTAAGACAAATGGTTGATCATAAAATAATTGTAATCACTTCTTCTATAAAAGCTTTGATCCAAAAATATTCAGAATTGAAGTCCAGAAGTTAAAGCAACAATTAGTACCATTTTAAATTCAGAATATCAACAGAATTAAAATACAATAAAAAACTCATATTATACTTCCCTACCGCCATGTATTGTAAGTTTGACTAATCAGTAAATACTATAAGGTTGTGTTTATTAAATCCATATCCAGGAATGCCCTTTTCATATAGATTTAGTAAGCACTATTCCATAGTAATTATTAATTGCTCATTATTACAATAGATGGCACCAGTAAAGAAGAAGGTCATGTGACTTTTTTTTCCACAATATGTAGGGAATTTAATACTGTATCTTTATTTATTCAATACTTCTATTAAAAAAGCTATAGACTTAATGTTCAAAGTATAAAAGCAACATAAACGAAAAGATTAAATATTAACAGTTTACTACGGTATTTAGTATTGTTTTTTTAATCCAGGAAAGTTCATTATAATTAGCTACATATAAATAGCTTTAAGCTAGTTAGAATTGTTAATAAATTAAACATTTAATTATTTATACTTGACTTGTAATTCTACACAAATATACCTTACAATGGGCATGCTTTTTTATATTAAATATATAGTCACAATCGTTGTCATTATAATTAGAAGACACTATTTAACAAGTATATCTCTACTATATCCCCCTCCCCCGAAAGAAGAAGAAAGAAAACTAAAGACAAAGATAAAATGAAAGCGAAAGAGATAAAAAAAAAATGAAAGTAGGAAAAAAGAATCAAAACTATACTTGTAATTATGATTAGAAATGAAATTGCACAAAATTATAGCAGTTATTGGAGAGTGATAACAGAATGAGTGAATAACTAAAAAAGAATGTACTCTGAACTATAGCAGATAAAAAAATGGAGAAAATTAAAGTGGAATGAAGATGAATACTTAATAAATATTGGGAACAATTATTAGTTAATAGTCTGTACAGTTTTAGCTCCCTGGTAGAGTGACAGAGTTAAAAGTTCCAGAATAAAAGCTCAATCCATTATTTAGATAGTATACTCTAGCATTTGCATAGTCCCCTGATGACTGATCATTTGATTATTTTAAAATTATTGTTTTTATATTAGTTGTTGTTCCTTTTTTAAAAAAAATATCATAAAATTATTATAAAATATCCATTAATGAATACACAGAGACTTTTAAAACATCACCTTTTACACAATCACAACAAAAATTTAGATACTGGGAATTTCATGAATAACTATTTTTCATACCCACAAGCAACAACTAGGTTGAACATCTTTAGAAATAAACAATAAGCAATTGTACCAAATCTCTGGTATTGGTTCATTCAAGACAAGCATTTTGATTTCCTTCTAAAAGTTAACTAACACATTTAGGTAATACCTCATTTCCTGAGTTACAAAATGGACTCTCTAATGTTGATGCACAGTGCACATCACATTTCCACACATGTGCCATCGTATACCATAATATATATATATATATATATATATATATATATATAATCCTTGTGGAAGAAAATTAATTTTCAGATGTGCTATTAGACTGATATAAAAATTTATGTGCAATCACCTGTCAATAAGTGTTTTAAAATGACTAGCGAATCACTTATGCTTAAAGCTTATTCTCATATAAACCAATCCTCACTGACTAGCATCATCAGGACTTGATCTTATTATCAGCCTGATATTTCAATTGACAAATTATTTGTAGAAATTTATTATATATATATATAAACATAAATAATATAGTGAGCATGTTAAGAGCTCTAACAAGCTTTTATCAATCAATGCTGCAAGAGAAAGCATTTAAAACTCTCTATAAAATTATCTCTATCCTGGTTTCAAGCCAATAGCTCTCCTCAGTGAGATGCTAATATATTAAGTCACTATATCTAAAATACCAACTCAAGCAAACCTCAAAACCAGTTTGGGGATGTGGATAATTTTAGACAGAGATTGTTAAATGCTTTCTCTTGTGGTATTTATCGATAAAAGCTTGTTGAGCTATTAGTGCCCTCACTATATTACATCTGTAATACAAACTTAAACTAAGTGACATGATATATGACTTGATTTTCTTATTATTATAAACATATATATATTATCTAATGAGCATTCCAATAGCTCTTAATAAGCTTTTCAGTATATCTCTAACCTCAGACCGGTTTCTAGCTTTTGGCTTTCATCAGTGAGGTGTTAGGATTTTCAAGCATTGGATTTAAAATACCAGGCCAAGTCCAGCACTTTATCTAATGGTTAACTATTAAGTAGAAAATCTGAACTGCAGAAGCTATAAATCTTCAAATCCAACTATCTAATTCAAATAGCCATATGGAACTAAACTAAGTTGAAATACACCATATTTTAATAGCTTTAGCAATATAAAATCACCAAAGCCTTAAGAGCAAAAAATATAATTGCAATGAAATCAAGTCATATGTTATATGACTTAATTTAATAAGCTTGTATTACAAATGAGGATGTCAATAGCTCATAATAAGCTTTTCAAAATATCTCTAACTACAGACCAGTTTCTAGTTTTTGGCTTTTCTAAATGAGGTTTATAAACCATTACTGGGATCTGCTTTTTACATATAGAGGTGCCTTAGCAATGCAAGCTTGAATTGATATGATGTGATTTATAAATATACACACACATCATGGTATAGTATATATACCACAGTGACAATTCTTATCAAAGTTGATGAAAAAGAGCTTTACTCAAGTATGAAGATAGCAATATTTACATTCTAATGATTATGGTGCCCAAGATGTATATTTGTTGGTGGAAATGATATCAGAAGACTTCTCACCATTTTTTTGAATCTCCAAGACAAAAAAAGTGCTTCCTGACTTATATACAACAATGTTATCAGTATTTGAACAGAGATGTAGTATATTCATATGGACAGATTATCAAACATTTCTCTACTGAAAAAGATGAAAAGAAATAATTAAAGTCAGTCAAAAATATTATTCATGAACTATTTAATGTGTACCATGTGGGTGACTTCAATTACTCTAACACTATCCTTTTCAAGCAACCTTAAGATAACATTAAGTTAAAACAGGCAAAACTCTCTATACGTATTGCCACTCAGTGCAAGCCAGAGTAACAATGGATGCCAGAAGGCTTGTGCATAAAATCCCCATCTAGTGCCTACTCATCCAATATCTCCAGACTAGTTTCTGGCTCATGGCCTTTGTCAGTGAGGAGCCTTGGATCTGAGAGAACTGCATCTAGATCTTAGGATCTAATGCAACCCTCCAGCAGCCACCTTTTATCTCTACTTAACTACAAAACTATGAGACTTAAATTGAAATCACCATAATATTTTCAATAGCTCATCAGTTTATATAGTCATATAAGTCTGAACTCAGTTCAATACCTATACATTTTAGTGTCTTTGGTTCTTTCAAGCATAGGAAATAGTGATCATGTCATGTTTATTGGCTTATAACATTAGTTATTGTGAATAAAGCCTCTAAAACATAATAAATACAGAAATGAATATTAGCTTTTTACATCATTAGAAATTATTGTATTTTTGTTATCCTTACTAATAAAGTTTGAATATTAGCTGTATTTTTGTTATCCTTACTAATAAAGTTTAATTACATATGACTTTTCAATGTTTTAGGTAACTTGGCTAGATTGAAACTATTTGGACTAAAATGTGGTTAGAAACCACTGCCATATTTTTTTCATATATTTAATAAGAAACTTCTAAAAATGTAACATCAAAAGCCATAAGCTATACTGGTCAATAAAAATAAATAAATTGCACCAAATTTGGAATTAAACAAAACTAGCCAAAATATATTTTCACTACCAATCAGTTTCACTACTATGCTTTTGATTCTCATTACATATAACAACCAAAATTGTTGTCACCTAAATATATATATTTGGGTTTTAATGCTATGTGGACCAAATTAAAATAAAAGCTATTTTTAAAAAATATTTTTTATATTTGAAATAAATGCACTTTTCATATACATAAAGTCTAATTACATTCAAATATCAGCCTTTCAAGCTAATTGTGCACGTGCTTCTTTCCTTTCCAATACAAGATATAGTATTTATGCAGGAATAAAATGAATCCACCTATTCCTACAATTCAAATGCTTATATATGAGCAAACCTGAAGTACTGACAAGGAAAGCATGAGGACAGACCACTCACTTTAAATTACTATCTACGATATCTGAGTAGGTGGATTCATTTTATTCCTGCATAAATACTATATCTTGTATTGGAAAGGAAAGTATTCATTTATTATTAACACTCACAAAGTGCGTGCACAATTAGCTTGAAAGGCTGATGTTTGAAGGTAATACAATTGTAAACGCGCTATATAAAATAAATGCTTATTTACATAAAGCCTAATTGTAAATATAGGGGATTTAAACTCAGCCTTTCAAGCACCCTTATATTTATGATCACACACATGTAAAAAATATAAATAATAACCAATAGATTTTAATCATATAGATGGCTGAAGAGTTGTAGATTGGAGTAGATCAAAGCCTCTCCATTAAAGTATGAGGGTTTGCTATCTTAATATAAACTGAGCACTGAATACATATGTGTGTGGGAGATGATAATTTGGACCAACCAATGAGTAATGGTTCAGCATGAAATATGTATATTGATGATTATTTATATTTTCTACATGTCTGTGGTCATGTGTATCAGTGGTATGATATAGTGTGGATAATTGAAGAGATGCTTGAAAGTCCGAGTTCAAATCCCCTATATTTAAAATATTTTTTATATATATTATTTTCATTTGCATTTAAAGTTTAACTTTTTCACAACTATGTATTAATACCCCCCCCACTATTGGTGAAAGTGCATCATATTACAACCATATTTTAATTTATTGCATTGACCTGCATCTGGTCAATTGAGATCAACCTGGTACCTTTATTTGTCAATTAACATTAACACGATAAACATCTGTAGACTGATTCAGGACAATTTATGGGAAAGAATTAATCCTAAGCCTAATTATGGTCTGAATACATTTGAAAATTCTATCCAACCCAAATATTAATACAAGATTCTCCCATTTATCAACTGATAATTTGCTATGCTTATTAGTTTGTAATTTATTATTTAATTTAAAGGTAAAAACCCTTGGGTAAGTGAGATTGTCAAAGGAGTATGATATAATGCTTATAGAAAAACTATGCCTATGATATAATACAATAATCAGGCCCATGGAAAGAGTTGTGAAGCTTCTATAGGAGCTGCATTCTTGTTTTTACAATTGCCAGCTCTCTCGCCTCCATTTTCCAAATCCCTTATAAACCTCCAGGCAATAAACTAATTATTTGTTTACCATATTGTGGTTTAATACAGTGGTAGAAAGATAGACACAGAAATCCAAAATCCATTGATCACAATTCCAACTTGACTCCTTTGTCGCTTCCAGTGTTCAAATTTCTTGTGAATTCCTGAGCTATCTTTGCCATACTACGGCTTAGTGCAGTGGTACATGGATAGATTTTGGAATTCAAGGTCTTCTGATTGTGATCCCATCTTATATCCCTCTGGATCATAGCAATAAACCTTTCGATTGTTTATTTATTTTTAGAGGAATATATATTATTATTAGAATGTGTAATATTTGAACACAAGTATAATTTATATACTTGAAGTTTACATGTAATTATAGGGGGTTTGAACACAAACTTTCAAGATTCCTTCAGCTATCCGCTCTATTGATACACATGAGCACATACATGTGAAAAAGATAAACGATCTGCAATATATGTATTTCATGCTGATCCAGCACTAATTTGCTATTTTAATATAAACCAAGCACTGATTATATATCTGGGTGGTAAATGATAATCTGGACCAACTGATGAGTGCTGGTTCAGCACGAAATACTACATTGGAATTCATTTCCCTTTTTCACACGTGTGTGGTTATGTGTAACGGTTATATGAAATACAGTGTAGTCTGTGTTCGAAACCCCTATTACTATGATAAATTTGGAATAATCTAATAATTTTTTTAATTAAGAGAAAAATTAATTATTATATTAACTAATACGCAATCAAAATTTATTTCAAGAAATAAAAAAGAAAGCCAATATTTAATAATCAAATTCATTTTATATTCACGTATGACTTTTATTTTTTAAAAAAAAATCAAATTTTGCGGAAGAATTAGAAATTCGCTAAGATAAGATTCTGTTTAGTGAAATCAAATTATCAATCTAAGAACAATATGGAGAAAATAACTTCCATCAATCAAAATGTGTTTTGAACGGTCACGTGTCATTCCACGGAGTTGTCAAATCCTGGTTTGAATGCCAATTAATACCCACAATTCTTTGCAAATAAATTTGCAATTAATCAACTTTTGCATTCATTTCCTCGACTTAATTTAAAAACTTTGTTGATAAATGTCTCGGACTCACGTGGTGCTCTCAGCGGTCGCGGTTGGAATGATAATTAAACGCTCCAACATATGCTACAGACATTCAACTCAGTAAAATTAGAAAATAAATTATCAATCTGAGAAAATCATTTTTCCGAAGAAAGACAAGTTTTAATAAGAAAATCAAAGTAGGCAGCGATGAGGATATAAAAATATTATTTATTATAAATTTCATCTGTATGGGATTTATTTTTTCTGAAGTAGGTAGTCGCTAAATGCAAGCAATATTTTGATATATATAAAAATTTAAACATAATAAAATTCTTAATCAAGATAGAACCAATTTAATAAATGTAGAAGTAAACTGAAATATATATTTGTTTGACATATACGGTATAAAATTATTAAATATTAACCCTTTCGTGTCGTTACTTTCTGTAATTCAAGCAGATTTCAATTTAAAATTGATTCTGTTAACATTTAACCCCTAGGTATATCATAATATGTTTCCTCTAACCATTCTTAATCTTTCAATCTGACGACCCTTAATCTTTTTGGTTTAGTCTTTCAGCTTATTTTTATTATTCAGTAGAAATTTAATAGAGACAATCTATAACTTTCATCTCTATTTTTTAAAATAAAAATCTTTAATTTTTACAAAGATTGGGAATAGGAGCTAATTTAAACAGCGCATAGATATATTAACTTACTTGAAAATAAGGTATAGCCATTAATAACAAAATTTCACCCATTACTGCAAACATGATTATACTAATTGCCACATGTAATAAGTTAACGGATACGGAAATTCAGGTGTATTTAACCGTAAAATAAATGAATAATAAAATGCCTTCTTGCTGAAGAGTTAATAAGAAATTCGAACACTGGAATTGATAAGCTGGGTTTGATTTTTGGACCTTGATATCCCTCGACCATTGCACCAAACAATGCATTAGCATTTTCACCATTATTTACTTAAATGTTAAGTATACCTATTTCCAAAGAAGACCCCGAATAAGAATGGATTAATGCTAGATCTTCTAATGCATGACAAACTCCATGGCATAACTATTAGCACATTGTCTATCATGTCCACAACCCAGGATTTGAATTTGGACTAAATAAAATTTTTAATTTTCAGATAAATAATAAAGTTTATGATTCTTTGGTTGATCTGTAAAAGTTGTCTAATTTAAATATTATTAATGAGAAAGATTTCAGGCTAATTTGGGATGACCTGATATGTCTGCAAGCTGATTATAAAAGCAAATATTGTATTTTT
This sequence comes from Epiperipatus broadwayi, assembly GCA_028023455.1. Lineage (NCBI taxonomy): Eukaryota > Metazoa > Onychophora > Udeonychophora > Euonychophora > Peripatidae > Epiperipatus > Epiperipatus broadwayi. The sequence goes on along the minus strand of JAQFVV010000021.1, from coordinate 1,277,980 downwards.
AATATGATATAATCACACTTCTTTATGCAAACACAAGCTAGGTACAGTGCTCTTACATCCAAGGATCCTCATTGATGAAAGCCACAAGCTAGAAACTAGTTTGGGGATATTGGATAAATAAGCAGTAGACAGGGATTTTATGCACAAACCTTCTTGCATTCACTGATTACTCTGGCTTGCACTGAGTGATGCTACTGTATGGAGAGTTTAACCTCTGTGTATTCTAAATATGATAAAGTCTTTGCTACACAGGGAAATGATGACATATACTTAACAATGCTGAGTACATGATTTTCTTTATCTTTGAACATAAAAAACAGAGACACTAGTATTCCATTGCTTATAAAAAGATTTTGGCTGAAATATTGCTTTATATTCATTTTCTTAATATTTAGAGTGCAAGTACTTTATTGTAGTGTTGATATAGCATTTCATAAAGAAAATAAAGTTTCTTAGTTAACCCATAATAGTCTTCACATTTACAGTAATATATTTATTACTTTTAAAAAAATTAGGTATACTTTTATGCTATAGATGGGACATCTTGTATTTTTAAAAAAATCATATTCACATGGTTTCTAATTCATTATATGAGAGAGAAGTTCCAAAATAAAAACCATTACTGGACGTCAGTTGCAAAATCAAGTAAATCTGCATTTTTTTTTAAAAAAAAAACTATTATATTTAATAAATATACTAGCTTTAGATGTAAATTTAAATTGTTTTTCTTGTATTTAATTTCAGATTATATGCAAACAATAAATAGGTTTAAACAGGTAAAACTCTCCATACAGTAGTGCTACTCAGTGCAAGCCAGAATAATCAATGGATGCCAGAAGGCTTGTGCATAAAATCCCTATCTAGTGTCTACTCATCCAATATCCCCAGACTAGTTTCTGGCTTATAGCCTTAGTCAGTGAGGAGCCTTGGATCTGAGAGCAATGCACCTAGATCTTAGGATCTAATGCAATTCACCAGCAGCCACCTGTTATCTCTATTTAATTACAAAATTATGAGAATGAAATTGAAAACACAATAATATTTTCAATCCAAGCTTATTAGCTTGTATAGTCATATAGGTCTGCACTCAGTTCATCACCCATACATTTTGGTGTCTTTGGCTCTTTAACAACCATAGCCACCACTATTCTATTAGGCAGGATTGGTATTAAACCACTAAACATCACATGATCACTGTATGAAGAGTTTTGCCTGTTTAATAACAGTTATGGGCAAACATAAGAAACAGTGACCATGTAATGTTTGGTGGTTTAATAAATAGGATAGTATTTTTGACATTTTTTTAGTTGGAAATATTTTAAAAATAATAATCTATGACATTTTCAGTAAATAATTATTATTATTATTATTATTATTATTATTATTATTATTATTATTATTATTATTATTATTATTATTATTATTATTATTATTATTATTATTATTATTATTATTATTATTATTATTATTATTATTATTATTATTATTATTATTATTATTATTATTATTATTATTATTATTATTATTATTATGTCTTGTTTACATATGTTTAATTTAATAAGAATGACGTGTCGTAAATTCTAAAAAGTTCACAGGCGTAATTCATTCACGTAGTAAAAAAGTAATTTAAAGTGATCAATTAACAACTTCACAGTCTCATTTTCAAACACTTAAGATTTGCCTATACATATACATTTGGGTCGAAAAAATAGATGGATTCATTCTATCTTTTGCCAAAAACTTTATCTTGTGTTTGAAAAAGTGGGAGTATTCATTTATATAGTGACATCTACAAAGCGCATGTGCATTAGCTTATTGGCTTATTGGTATTACAGTTTATAAAAACATCGTGCTATATAAAATAAATGTCTTGTTTGTTGTTGTTGTTGTTGTTATTATTATTAATTATTATTATTATTATATATTCTTAATGTACATATTATTATATTTAACTAAAAAGTACTACAAAACCTTGGTTACCTTGATAAAAGACTGAGATCATTGATTGTTACTGATATTGGTACTGATTAAGTGTGGACTGCTTTCCTGAATTTACATTTATTTATAAATCCATCTAGTTGAGCATTATTAGATTTATTACCTAAGTAATACATAATTTCAGTGCAGTTTGAAAGTTATAATTGGCTATTATTTAGTCTGCTTTCAGAATTGGTTATAATTGCCTGGTTAATGAAGTTTATTTAAACTTCTTTATAATTAACAATGTCACTCTCTTTACTCAAGTTTCAATCTGTAGTGTCTGTATAAACATGTTAGTCCATAGTTGCCTTGACAACAGATTGAGATTGTTAATTGTTATTGATATTCATATTGATTAAGTGTGGACTGCTTTCATGTATTTACAATTTATATATGTTTCTATTTTTCATAAAAACACACTTTATTAAAATGCCTTATTGAACACTTTCTTGACAGAATCAAAAAAAGTGGACAGCTAAAAAATAGATTTTCTTTTCAGCATCAAAGATGATAAAAAGCTCTATTCTAAGAACAACACTTCTTTAGAAATCCTTTTGAATTTTTACACACAGTACTTGGAAGATAACAGGTTTAAAACAGCTGAATATAAAAGAGTTTATAGTTGATTAATCAATGAAAACAAACCTCTATATTGAATAATAATATTTTCTTCTACTGTAAGTTATAAAGATATTTTTTTGGGAATATCCAGCAAAAAAAAAAAAGAGAATAATGTTTAGAATATTATTAGTAAATTGCAAAACTTAATGCGACCAGTATATAATAAAAACATTACAATTAAATTGAAATGCAAAGTATAGAAGTATGACTAAATTTAGAAAAATGCTAGACAAGCAGAATAAAGACAAAAATATTGAAATAACTGAAATAATGTCAAAATGTTGATGTAAAATGAAATGACAAAATAGTAATTTAGTAATTAGCATTGATAAGATAGTAATAAAAAGTAATAAAAGAAATTAAACAATTATGGATAAAGACTTTGAAAAAAATATGATACATGTAAAAAATAAAAGAAAAGGTAAATTAAATCAATCAGTTTACAGGAGGAAAACCTACTCTAGAGGCTGAATGTAAAAAAAAATATAATTGCCCATGATCAAAACAAATTACAACTCATATAATCAGACTGGTTCATAAAAATCAATCAATAACTTTCCCAAATGTTTTTGGAATATTGGTAGAATGATATACCAAAGAGCTGAAGTTCCATGGAACACGATTCATCTCTGTCACTTCCAATATTTGAACTTCATGTAAAGTTTTATAAACTCATGAGAAACAACCCATTTTATTATTTTATGCTGTGAATGATTGGATACAGAAATAATGTGTCAGACCCTGGATTTTAAGGTGAAAGAATTGCACCCAGATCTGTAACTTTTGGTGTTCAAACTTATGAACTGCTGAGAAATAAAACCATTTGATTTATTTGCAATAGCTTCTTCTCACCCTTCACCCAGAACTGCAATTAAAAATGACCCATATGCTAAAAAAATAATTATAACAAAAACAATTTAATAACATATATTGTAATGATAAGAAAAAAAAAACTCAGATTGTTATATATATTCTCAAGTTTTAATTCTTATCAGCACATAATTCAACTAAGCTCAATCATATCACAACTATCTGCTAGCCCAGAAATCAGAATATTCTATCTCACTCTGAATGTATTTTGGACTGTCAACTTAATTTTTTTTTCAAGTGAGTAAGATATATATAGATCATATTGTAATTTAACTTCATATACACATTTTAAAGATATATTTTTAAGTTCATATATATATATATATATATATATATATGGCTGCAGAAAGGAGTTTGCTATTAATTGAAAGAAGACCCTTTGATTCCTCTTGGAGGCCTTAAAGGAACCGAGCAGGGCAAATTCCTAATGTCCACTCCATACGTTCTTGTCATTGCAGCTGTTATTACTATGTGATTATTCATATAGTATACGAACATGGATGGGCTGCTCACCAACATGCATTAGCCAGCGTGGTGAGTTTATTGGCTTTTTACCTCTGAGTTTAAGATCGAGAAACACCATGGTCTTTCTTCTCAGTGCCTGATAAGGCAGAATGAATGTTTGTGTAAATGATAAGTATTTTTCCAATACATATATACAATTGACAGACAAAAATAAAGCATGGCCCTTATTCCCAGGAGGCTGTAAAGTCACCAACCAAGGCAGCGGTTGGTGGCCAAAGGTGGAGGGTGCTAAGAATCCCCTGATTGTGGACCCAGGCTGCCATTTGATGACGACTTTTTATTTAGGTACTTACAACTGCAGATCACTTTCAAGTGAAGGAAGATTGCAAGAATTAGAAGAAGAATTGTTTTATATTAAATGGGACATTATTGGACTTTGTGAAGTTAGAAGAAAAGGTGAAGAAACAATTGATTTAAAAAGTGGACATATACTCTATTATAAAGGCACACATATTGGAAATACAAGTGGAGCACGATTCATTATAAATAAAACATGGAAGAACAATATTGTGGAGATTGATGGTGTATCGGACAGAGTTGCAAGATTAGTTATACAACTTAATAGCAGATACCAAATGCAGATAATTCAGGTTTATGCCCCAACAAGTTCTCATAGTGATGAAGTAGTAGAAGACTTTTATATGGATGTACAAAAGGCTTTTGATCAGAGTAAACAACATTTTAAAATTGTTATGGGAGACTTTAATGCTAGAATTGGTAGACAAATGAAAGATGAAATTGCTGTAATTTTGGTTATGGTAATAGAAATGAGAGAGGACATAGACTTGTGCAGTTTGCAGAAAAAGAAAAACTTTATATTATGAATTCGTTTTTTGAAAAAAATGTTAAAAGGAAATGGACATGGAAGCATCCAAATGAAGGTACAGCAGAATTGGATTATATTTTGACTAACAGAAAATACATATTTCAAGATTGTAATGTTCTTAATAAATTTAACCCAGGAAGTGATCATCGATTAGTAAGGTGTAAGTTACATGTTAATGTAAAACTAGAGACAAAAATTATTGAGAAAAACAATATTTACAGTTGATATTCCTAATCTTCAGAAACATTCTAATGAATTTAAATTAGAACTTATAAATAGGTTTCAAGTGTTAGGAGATTTTGAACATGATTCAGATTTGAATGAAATTAATATGAAAATAACTGATACACTTTTAAAAACTGCAACAAAGATAGCTGGTAGAAAAAAGCAGAAAATGGCTAATAAAATTTCTACTGAGACTAGAGAATTTATGAAGAAAAGAAGGAATATGAAGTTATACAAAAATGATGTATTAAAAAGAATTGAATATCTCGAATTTTGTAAAATGGTACGGAAAAAAGTTGAAAATGATATAAGAAAGTATAACTGTGAAATAGCAAGGAAAGCTGTAGAAGAAAATAAAAGTCTCAAGAATGTTAAACAACATTTTGGTATTGGTAGAAAATTTATATCTGCAATAAGAAAAAAAGATGGAATTATTACTAAAAAGAGAGATGACATCATGAAATTGGTAGAAGATTTTTATCAGGAATTATATAGTAATAAAGAACAAGTACCTCCTATATCTATTACATCTTCCGAATTGCCCAGAATTTTAAATGAAGAAGTGAGACATGCAATTAAATGTATGAAGAAAGGAAAGGCTCCAGGAAATGATGGAATTATAAGTGATATATTAAAAGAAGGAGGTGAAGAAATATAAACAATTTTAGCAAAGTTATATACCAAATGTCTAAATGATAAAGATGTACGGGAAGATTGGAAGAATGCAGTAATAATATTAATATTTTAAAAAGGTGATAAAGAAGATATTAGAAATTACAGACCTATCAGCCTTTTATCAGTTTTATATAAAAATTTTACCAAGATAATTACAACTCGTCTACAGAGAACTTTGGATTTCCACCAACCAAGAGAACAAGCTGGATTTAAAAGTGGTTTTAGTACAATAGAAAGGACAAATGAATATGATTTGTCATTATGTTTTGGATTTGTAGATTATAAAAAGGCATTCGATTCTATACACATTTCTTCAGTGATTAAAGCATTGGATCATCAAGGTATAGATCCAGGATATTGTCATATTTTAAAGAATATTTATAAAAATGCAACAGCAACAATTAGATTACATAATGATATTGGAAAAATCAACATTGAGAAAGGTGTAAGGCAAGGTGACTCCATATCTCCAAAACTTTTTACAGCAGTGCTGCAAGAAGTATTTTGTGGATTAAAATGGGAAACTAAAGGAATGAAAGTAAATGGAGAGTATTTAAGTCATTTAGATTTTGCAGATGATGTAGTTGTTTTTGCAAATAATGCTTCAGAGCTGCAGAAAATGTTGCAGGAGTTAGCAGATGAAAGTAGAAAAATAGGACTAAAGATAAATGTTAAAAAGACTAAAGTAATGTTTAATCGATTTGCTCAAAATATGAAACTAAAGATTGATTATGAAGAATTAGAAGAAGTTAACAGTTACAAATACCTAGGTCAGATTATTAATACAGATGGAAACATAATGGAGGAAATTAATCATAGAATTAAACTTGGTTGGAGTGCTTTTGGTAGAAATAACTTGATACTAAAAGGAAATATGCCTATGTGTTTGAAAAGAATGGTTTTTAACAAATGTGTTTTACCAGTTCTTACTTATGGATCTGAGACTTGGACACTTAATAGAAGAGCAATACAGAGACTTCAGACCACTCAAAGGAGTGTGGAGAGATGTATGTTGGGAGTAACAAGAAGAGATCGAAAATGCAATGTATGGGTAAGACAACAAACAGATGTTACAGACCTTATTGAAAAAATTAAAAGATTGAAATGGAGTTGGGCTGGACATATTGCTAGAAGAAATGATAATAGATGGACAATTGAAATTTTAAACTGGATTCCAAGAGATTGTAAAAGACCCAGAAAGAGACCACATGTGAGATGGATGGATGAAATAAGAAAATGTGCAGGGGTGTTGTGGAAAAGAGAAGCTAAAGATTGGAGAAGATGGATTAAACTTGGAGAGACCTTCATCCTGCAGTGGATTGATAATGGTTGATGATGATATATATATATATATATATATCAAGGTATTTTTTAACAATATATATATATATATATATATATATATATATATATATATATATATTGTTAAAAAATACCTTGACAATAGTTTGAAATTGTTGATGATATTGGGATTGTCTTAGTGTTGGCTGGTTTTTAATGATTACTTAGAAACCTATTTATCCTTGGATATTATTACACCCATATATGTACATCATCATTAAAAACCAGTCAACACTTATACAATTACAAGATAGATAACAATCAACAATCTCAAACTGTTGTCAAGGCAACCTCCTTTTAACAATAAAGGTCCACCTTTATTGTTAAAAGGAGATTGCCTTAACAGTTTGAGATTGTTGATTGTTACCTATATTGGATTGTCTAAGTATTGGACTCGTTCACCTTTATTGTTAAAAAGAGGTTGCCTTGACAATAGTTTGAGATTGCTGATTGTTATCTACATTGGGATTGTCTAAGTGTTGGACTGGTTTCTAGTGATTATTCATAAGCCCATTTAAACTTGAGCATTATTGCACTTAATATAGGTATATATTTTTAATTTCTACTTCACCACTTTTATGAACAATATAACTGAAGATATTTGAAAAGAAAAATGAAATCTAAGATGCACCTTTCATGCTAAACCAGCACCCATGAGTTGGCCTAGATCACTATACCTTACACATATTTTCATCATTTGTTTAATATTATATAATCAGCAATTTACTTACAATTTGATTATAAATGCCAAACTTTCAGTATTTACAACATTGACACCAACTGACAAATATATAAACGACTTTTACTGACCATTTGTTAAACTAGAGATTATATTCTTTAATTCTCATTTAATATTATATGTGTAGTGTTATAGAGATATTAACATTTGAGTTTTCTTGCCCTTACTATATATATATATATATATATCGAATATATATATATATATATATCGAGACAGTAATAATGATAAAAAAATCTAAAGAAAAAATGTATATATATATATAAAGTTCACATTTAGATAAAGATGATGTCAAAGACACTTTAAACAAGTGCAATATTGATTGATTTTATTGGAAAAAGATCTGGCCAAGGATAGAATATCAATGGAAAGCTGCATTTTTATAAAGTGTTGAAATCTTTTTTAAAAAATGTTTCCTGTGGAAGAAATTAAAAGACAGAATTGCAAGATGTCAGATAAACAGAGTAAAGGACGAATATCTGTTATATGTAGATAAATTTGTGGCCATAAACTGGCTTGTATTAATCTTTAATTTTCTACTCTTTGCTTTTTCTTTGGATTTGTTCTTTTCTGTAGTTAAAATGACTATATTCATTTAAATGCAACTACTAATAAAGTAATATTACTGTAAAATATTTACATAAATATGCTACTTTGTGGAATATAGCTTAATGCTATAAAACAGAGATTGAAATGAGTTTATATAAAACATTTTAAAAGGAAAAAACTTTTTTTTTCCTTTATTCATTGTTGGTTGAAAATCTCTAGTACCCATTTGTGAAAGCATTATCCATATACAAAAGTAAATAAGAATAAGGTAACTCATAATTTCAAAAATATAAACAAATATTTGTGAGAAATTTTATTAATGATAATAGCAAATTATTTAAATCAGAGTTCCCATTCTGGGGAACCTGTACCCCAGAGAATATGGGAAGCTTTTAAAATGGATTCGATGATTAGCAGATAAATAAATATTTTATGATATTAATATATTTCAAAAATAATTATGTTATCAACATTTATAGGCTATTCCATGCTAGTACTGTATGTCAGCCACAACAGTATCATTTCAGATCCCTTTTTAGATAAGGATGCAATAAGATTGCATAGACTAAAAACATTCCATATTTAATATTAGATGATGAAGCTAGTCCAACATATGAATAGAAATGATATTTTCATGTTTTCAAAGACATTAATTTTTTTTAACTTGGCATTTAATATATTCAAGTTGAATATAACTTGTTGAAATTTTGTATATTTGTTTAAAATGTCTATGAATGTGATAAAAACATATTAATTTTTAAATAGGTAATTTTGTTATTTAAATATATACATAAAGAGTAGACATATTAACTTCATAAAGAAATATCTAATGATATAGATATATAATATATGTGTGAAATTGGTTTAAAGTAAAATTATATGTATTAGGTGGAATTCATTTACAATATAATTTTGGTAAGAATTTTTTTAAAAAATAAAAAATTTCCAATTAAAATAAAAATGTTAAACACTTTTCACTTAAAATATTTTGTCTTACAGCAGATTATCTAGTAATATATATATAATTATAATTGAAATAATATTTTTAAACGGTTTATAAACAATTCAAACAATCTTTAAATCCGCAGAAGTACTTTCGGTTATTTTCAAACCTGCCTCAACTGCTATTAAATTCAAAAACTAAAAGCGGAAGCAAACGTCATCAATTCAAATTCCACGAATCTCGTATTTTAATGTTAGAAGCTTGTCGATTTATCAAATGTGTTTTATTCCTGTTTATAAAAATTGCCTCTTTAATTTTTCTTTTACTATGGTTTCTCTCTTCATGAAGAATTTTCACATTTTCAAAATTAAATTTAAATTTATGTTTACATGTTTTTTCATGATCAAAGAAAACTGAAGAAGATATTAAATCACCATTATTTTTATTTTTTACACGCTTATATAACAATTCGTGTTCCTTCAATCTTTTCTCAATGTTGCACCTAGATTCACCTATATATATATATCATTAAAGAGGCAATTTTTATAAACAGGAATAAAACACATTTGATAAATCGACAAGCTTCTAACATTAAAATACGAGATTCGTGGAATTTGAATTGATGACGTTTGCTTCCGCTTTTAGTTTTTGAATTTAATAGCAGTTGAGGCAGGTTTGAAAATAACCGAAAGTACTTCTGCGGATTTAAAGATTGTTTGAATTGTTTATAAACCGTTTAAAAATATTATTTCAATTATAATTACAATATTATTTTTAATTAACGGATATTTTTATTTATATTATATATATAAGTATATTATCTATACTGAATGTAATATCAACTATAAGTGTTCAGTCAATTTAAAGTACAGTATATTTAGTTATTTCTTCTAAAAATAGTCCATCAAGGTTAAATTCTATGATTAATATCATCCATTACATTTTCCATATATATGAATAATCTGATCAAAATATTTGTAGCAGTTCACTTTTTCTAATTCATAATTATGAACCTTTATTTTCTTCTTCTGAGAAAATTTAATGTTAGTTCTCAGTGTTTCAGAAATTAAATAATCAATGTGATATTTTACTTATTACATATTAAATGGCCATTAAATGTTTTTATGAGTAAAAGATCTCAACAATAGTATTTTTATAAGAGCAATAAATGAGAAGGTTATCACTCAATCACCAGAATTTCCATTTATCAAGTGATGGGGCTTGAGAAGATTTAATGCTATTTAAGAAATATCACATACCCATTTACCCCATCATCTGAATATTATATAGTTAGCTCAGTTAAGAATGGGATGAGTAACTTTCACTTTTTTCCACATCAGATTCAAAAACAATTCCTAGATATGACAGTCTTTTGTCTTACTATTATATCATAGGATCCTACACATGATATATTGTGACTAAAATAATATAATAGTATGTTATAAGTGTGTGTCTTATTACTAATGTTACTTTTACCTTCCACCCCTATAGAAATTTTCATGATTTCCAAGTAGCAATGTTTGATTAAAAAACAAATCTCTATCTGGAAATATATTTTCATGGATAACAGATATAACAATTTGTTTGGAAATTTGTTGAGATGTTACAAAATTATAATTTCTATATAAACTCAATCTCAATATTCAATTTGATATTAAAGATTGAATATCAATTTTAGTAGGAATTTAACAAAAGCTGCTTGTACATTTTGCTTTTATATAAACATTTAAATATATGAATAATTAATTAAACATCATATAAATATGTAATAATGTTTACTATTGCTTATTTTACCCTACACAATGTTTGACATAAAAAACAACAACCAATTCTTGCTGGAGATATATTTCTGTCAATAGCTGTTATCATCAGCACCTGGAAACTAGGTTGCAATTGCTGCCAATGTAGCAATGGAATTTTTATATAATGTCACTCATGATAATCATTTAACATTAATGCTTGAATGTAAATTTAATGGTAATTTAACTGAATCTTTCTTTATATTTTGATTTCAAATAAGCACTTAAATATATAAATAATTATTTAAGTACCATATAAATAAGTAATAATCTAATGTTAATTTTAACTTACACCCTCTATAAAAAAATTTCAAATCTTTCAAGTGGTAATGCTTGATTTTTTTTAAAAAAGGTCAATATATATATATCACATATTACTTTAAATTATTTATATATAATGCAAGTGCTTTTCTGAAAATAGTTTAATATAACAAAAAAAAGAGATTGAATTGAATTTATATAAAACTATTTTAACAACACATGACAAAAATTAAAAGAAATACCCCTATTCATTGTGAATTTACAAAACACAAACATAAGGATTATAATATTTATGCTCCATGGTCATGTAAAATAAATTAATCAAATACTCACCACTTCACATTTATTTATCCATTGATATTATAAATATCAATTGGAAAAAAAAAACTCTTCCTACATTAACTTGATTTTCTTTTATAAAATCAATATTTTTAAAAAATTTAATTTTTACAAAAATAAACTCTACATTTTAAATTAATGAATGTCTAATAAATTAGATTTTGGTATAGCAGTTTATGTAATCAATTATATAATTTATCTCATTAAAAGGTTGTAATATATAATATGGAATCTGAATACTGTAGGGCCCTCTAGTGGTCTTCATGTAGAACACAATATTGGATATTTATATAACAATCAACTTCTAAATAATTGCAAAGGTCACACAATCAGTTTTAAGATAATCTTTTGATCAGCCATGGCAAGTCTTAGAATATCACTAACCACAAAATGTTTCTTGTAAAAGAAAGAAAATTTTAGCAGATCTGTTCAGACTTTATTTATTTACTTATTTATTATTGTAATTAATAAAACAAGACACAAATTGTGTAAGTTTCTTTTAAGCTTATATTAAACTGTTCACTAGAGGGAGCTTACCAACACCTCCAATGAAGCTTTAATTTATAAGTACTGAGAGAGAAAGAATTCAAAATCTCTATCATAAAGTCCACATCCCCAGATAAATTGCTTTTGAGCTTATGGATCACCTCAGTGAAGAGTTAGGACTCCAGATACTAGATCTAAAATACCAACTCAAAAGTCAGCACTTATCTAATACACAAAGTGCTGACTTTTGAGTTGGTAATTTAGATCTAGTGTCTGAGTCCTAACTCCTCACTGATGTGAGAGCCATAAGCTCAAAATCAATTGGTCTGGGGATGAGGAGTTTCTGAGAGAGATTTTGAATTATTTTTCTTTTGGCACATAAATTAAACCTTGATTGGAGTTATTGGTAAGTGATTATTTATTATTGGCAGAAAAATTAAATTGTAATATCTTCACTGCATACAAGATGTAGTAGAGTTGGTTTAACACTGCTTGGAATTCAAATAGTGTTCATATGTATATATTTATATCTATCTATATATACAAAAATGTCTGCTAATAAAAATACTGTAATTAAAATGTAATTATATTCCAAATAATGACAAATAACAAAATAAATCACAATGTATATTTTAACCAATAGTAATACTTTCAATTATATTCATAATCATTTCCAACTAAATTGACTTATATATATATATATATATATATATATATATCATTTTGACCTGGCTATTTTGAAATATGAACTCTAATGTATTTTATATATTAGTTCACAGAGGGCAGTACTGAATTTCTTAACCATGTGGGGTGATTTAATGCTTAATATTTGTATATTTATTTCAGTATAGTGTTATGCACTGGGATTATTTATATATATATATAATGTATGGGATTATCTATTTATAATTACTTAATTAGAAAGCTCTTTACTGAGAACAGTAGTTAATGAAAGTCAACTGTCTCAGGACAATGGTTAAAGTAAAACTGCCTGGCTAATTACGTTCTAATAAAAATATTATATATATATATATTGTAATGTTTGTAGTTGGATTTAGCATTCATGGTTGGATTTAGACCTTCTATTTTATGCACCATAAAGTGCAATTTAATCAAACTATAGAAAAAAAATATTCATTTTATTTATAAGTTTGAATATTTCAAGAACATAGTTATATTTTATGATTAACACATCTAATATTAATTACAATTTAAATTGCAGGCAGAATCAGTTTTTTTATTTATTTCAGAGAGCACCAGTCAGTAGATTCACTGATTCTGTGTGAAGTACATTGTAATTTACAAAGCAAATTACTAAAATGATTGGGAATTACATTTTCTTGTCAATTAATGTTTTATGAATTTTCCCATCCTTAATTACCAAACAAGCATATTGTCAAAGGTAACTTATATGTTTATCACACAATTATTTTTTTAAACTAACATCTAATTAAAATTAATAACATACAATGAAAAGTTGATATTAAAAGTAAATATTTTATTACAACAAATTATAATATTTAAATGAGAATTATTAATAAAACTGGAAAGAACATACACATGCCAATCCAGATAGTTAGGTTAAACAATTAAACAATTAATGTTCACTTCCTTTATAAGTTTCTTCTAGAAGGCTGTAAAAGAAAGTTTCTTTATTAATTCAGTATATGTCTCGATCGGTAGTAAATTATAAGCTTATAATTTTAATTAATTTGCAACATTTAATTAATCAAAAATGAGGTATAAATAATAATAGCTTAATGGTAAGCTTAGTGAGTTTAGATAGATCATTGATAATACCATGCATGGTTTTTCTTGGAATTTAGAATAAGCTTGTGGCCATTGATTTTAATCAATGTCAACATTTTCATGTAAGGCTGGGCTCAAAAGCTTTTTGGAATGATCTCTATGGTAAAAGAAGATGTTAGAAAAAGCTCAGATTTTCATTCCACATGAAGACTCCATTCGACAGATAGCAGATGCATTTCACTATCCAGGATCATCATGGGACAGCCAGATAGAAGAACAATACAAGCCACCTAGTTTGAAGTTTTTCTGCCCTTTTTATAGCCTTGGGTCAGTTTTTAGACTTTTGTGCATAGACTTTCATCTTTTATTTTATTAAAAATTCAAATTGATAATCTTGTACATTCTTTATTAGTTTTTAGTTATGTCTTTTTTATATAAATTATTTCCACCATTTTTAATTAGCTTTAAAAAAGTTTTACTGATTGTAATCTTTTACATTTGGAATTTTTTTCTTTTTGTTTATCTGGATTAGTAATCTGCATGTCTTTTTTATTTCCTCCAATTTTATCTTTTATTTTTAATTAAATAAATAATTCGAAACAAAAATAATTTTCATTGTACATTATCTAAAAATAAATCATACTAACTATAAAAAAAAAAAAAAACTAAATTGTGTCTTTTGAATGATCTTTAAATTTTACCTTTTTAGCTTTTTTAAATATTACCAAATGCCAATATATTGTGACATATATAAACACATGGTCCAATATATATATATATATAAAACAGATCTGATCCATTATCATGTAATGTTCTATTATTTCGGCATCACTACCTGTGAAACATTCAAAGTCTGGTGAATAAAATAGCATAGGTAAAGAATAAATGGGGGGGGGGGGAATATTTTTGAAAACCATATTTGTTCTGCAATTTTCAAAATGTTCATGAAGTCTGCAGGTATAAATTAATTATGTGAAGTAATTATTCTGATGAAAAAATATGATATTGCTTCCTTAATTATAAGATGTCTATCATCACTTCAGCAATATGATTTGTAGGTTTTTTTAGGGATAGATGCTATGCCTATTCATTAATTTATTAACTCATAGAATGTATATTTTAGGTATATTTAAAATAGTCATGACACATGTTCTCATTCCATAAGCTTAAAGACATTTTTTTTTGTAACTGAAATGGATAGTGCAAAGTTGTAAATGCAGAAAGTATAACAGTGCAAATCAAATACACACATTCACAATCAAAAGGTGATTGGTTCTGTTTCCAATCTTTCTAAAGCAGAATCTCTAAATCAATGCATCTGTTATTATACTGCATGTGTGAATCATGAACTTTGACATAAAATGTGTCGATTTACACCTTTACTGATCATCTTCAGTTCTCTTCCTGCCATCTTGAAACTTTACAAAACACTTGGAAAATGATTTATTATTTTATGGGTTTACTACCATATCTTGCTTAAATCATTTCAAATGTTTAACTAGCAGTTTCATCCACTTTAAGACAAAGTTTTATGCCAACACGTTATCCATCATGGGTTGAGATACGAAGTGCACTATCACATTTCAGAGCATTTTCATGATCCAAATATAAAACTTCTTGTAATAACTTACTGAACTATGGTCCTATCTAATGCATACATCAATTTAGAAGAAGTGCTTCTGAGACAGAACCAATCACTAGTCATTTTTTCTCTGGGGCACACTGGGAAACAGATAACCCCATAAACAAAGATATGTTGTATTTTATTAAAACTCAATGACAAGCATACATGTGAGAATAAATACTTATTTGATTAACAATAGTGTTTATTAAATAATAAGTTTTACATTCATCATGTTTTCTTATCAACATCTTGATTAGTATTCACCTTATAGAAACAAACTTTTTTATCCAGAGAAAAATCACAAGTAATGAATGTTAGAATATATTTGAAAAGAAACCAAATATTAGACTAGAAGCTAATCTTTTTTGCAGTCACTGCACTCTACAATTACCAAATGCAACTACGACCTAGTACAATCAAGCAGACATTTGTATTACTTCAGTAAGTCATTGGGTTAATTATATAATATCATTCAAGCATATGATTAACTATTAATCTATAGAGCTGTTTTACATAATGCCCAACTCTTACTTCTAGTAACAAATCAATTTTTCAATTCAATATAACTATTAATTTAATAATGTTGTATTAAAGTTATGTAAATTGCAGGAATGTAAAGTCTATTGCTACTCTCTTGCAAAAATAATATGTTATGAAATTATAGATATTAAACAAATTGGTGCAGTTGCAAGACTAAAAAATATACATAGTAATAATCACTAGACTTATGGTGGATGGAAAAGTTTAAATAATAATTTGTCTACCTATATGATCTGTTTCCAGTTTCCTACTATCTATTTACATTCCCATGACACTAAAGCAATTTGTAATCATGTAAAACAACTTTAAAAGGGCAAATTGGTTCTGGATGGGAACACTAAAAAAACTAAATGTTTGTTGATCTCAACTATTCATTCTGTTAAGATTCTTGTTTTCACAAATAATCAGTCTTGCTAAAGGAGCATTTATGTTGTGCACTTATCTTAAACCTTCCTTCTATAATCAACTTGTCCAAATTGTACATATCTCTAGATTAGATTCAGAGTACCATATAGCCAATGATTAAAATTGAAACAATATAAATAAATAGTCTAACACACACACATCACAGGTCAATCTGATAAATAGCCCAATAAATTTAATTGTTCCCAATAAGATAGGTGGGTTGGCTATAAAATTGATGTCCACTTTAGAGAGAGAAAAGTCATGCTCAAAACAATAATTCACAGATCTAAAATTTCTCTGAAAGTAATACATGTGGTCATTATTTGTAGAATGTAGTCTTTCCACTCAAATTTTGAAATGGGAAATGGCATATCAATGAAGCTGGAAGGGTTAAGTTTTATTTATATAGTGTCACAGCAATCTTTCAACTCAATGGTTGTTACTGGCAACAACAACATCTTTGTAATCTTGCCAATCATAACAGATAGTAAATGTTTATACCCATTGTGATTTAAATATTAATAATGATAGTTCAAATGTAGATGAAATTTATGCAGAAATCACTGAAAATTTCCAGTGAACAAAATATTAAGGGTAATACAACTCTCTCAATCAACAAAAAAGTAAAGAATGAGCCTACCTTTACTTTATCTTGGATTATGTATAAGCATTTTGCATTTTTTTAAATTTATTAATGAACTTGTATTCATTTACATATAGCTCACTGGTTTTGTTTAATAACTTCCACATAAATTTTAATCATTGTGATTGTATTATTACTATAAATAGATAAAATAAAAGTTTGGCATGACTTCAGTTGCACCTCAATTAATTGTTAAAAGGAAAATGTTATTTTTAGGCAGCAAAACATATGCAGTAAAATTTCAAATTATACTGTTTAATTTACACTACTTCAATTTCACACAATCTAAAAAATTTTTAATAAACAAACAAGAAAAATATTAAAAATTTGTTGATACATTTTACAATATGGCAACATCCTTTTTTCCATCTTGGGGCATTATGCACAATCATGTTTACTAATAAAGTTTGTTGAGTTTATGCTCAAAGCATATACACTTTATTCTTCCTTTATTATCCTTTTTGAATGTCACATGCAGCATTGCACATAAAATGTTTTCTAAGTGAAATCCTGAAAGTTTTACAAAGTTTAAAAACATTTGTAAAGATAATATGGATTTTAAACATCAAAATTACTAGATCAAACATAATTTTCTGAAAATGTGATTGATATTACATTTTATGCATATTTCTGTAGTGTAATTTTTTTACTACATCGTTAGTGTGAGGGCAGTAAATTTGACACATTAATTAAACTATAGTAATTGGCTATCTATATAAACTGAAAACAATGATAAAGGTATGTTTAAGAGATTGGGAGCTGGGAAAACTGATGGGCATTGGTTCAGCACAGAACATGCATCTTGGTGATCATACATTTTTTAAACATGACTATGGCCATATGTTTATGACTACATCTTTCAGAGGGTGTTAAAAGTGAATAGAAACCAGTCCCTACCTTACGTGAGAGTAGTGTAATGAAAATTACACTACAGAAATAAGATTTATTAAGTGGATAATCTCTAGACTAATAAATGACTAATAAAAAGTATTAATATACTTCCATCAAGTGGTTTATGACAAGGTTGTGAGAGCAGTAAACTTGACACATCAGTTAAACTGTAGTAAATTGTTACTTACAATACATATTCTATTGTAATTAAAGTTTATCAGCAAAACATGAGTTATTATATGCTATGCATTGTACACAAGGGAGCTTGGATTTGAATTCAGAGGATATTGCAGTGCCACTGCACAAAACCAATTTATTTCTGTTCCAAATGCTATTAGAAAGTTTCATAACTCCCAGAATTTATCATTTATAGTAAGCTTGAATAGTCAATAGATACTAAATTGATAGCAGTGGACATAAATGCCACTAACTATTATCTCTTTCATGCTTACACCAAATGGCAGCACTGGAAAAATATAATTTGTTCCTGACAAGTATTGGGTGATCTAACCACATGATGTTTTCTGGTTTTAACTCTTTTGAAATTATCAGACTTCAAATGTTTAATAGTTCACCAGAGAAGGATCCATTCCAAATAATAAGATATCAATAATCCAACACTATAGAATTTAGACAGGCATAAAATTTATTTTCAATGGCTTACATCAATTCTTGCCAGATGTTTCTTACCAACTTACTAAATTTTGTTCATAAAAAAATATTTTCCCATCATAATGCTTTTTTTGTGTGTGTGTGCTACATTATACCACACAAATGCTAATACGACAGGTGTTTCTATTATTAGTACAATCCCTATAACTTTAAATATTGAGATACTGAAATTAATAGTGATAGGAGAGTAACAAGCAATGACAAACAGCCACTAGTGATTATTGCCTTGTTGGCCTGAATAGGTTATCACAATCGTATAATGAAAACTCATAAGGTAAAGGTTCCTGGATTGAATTTGTGCTCACTAAAGTAAAAAATAAATGAATCTAAAGTTTGCCCAATTGAATGGAATTATTGTGTTGCTATGTTCAGTTTTCTGTGATGGTAGAAAACTATTATCTGTTTCTTTTGTTTTCAGACAACTCATGACCTTTTGAATTGTAATCATTAGATTATTTTTGCCTACCACTAACAAAATGATAAAATGGTGTACTTGATAAGATAGATTTCTAGTTTGAATTTCAATGTATTACTTCTGGTGCTTTAATATTGATGTATTGACTGTACCAATTGATGTGTACAGGTTCCTAGTTTGGCCTGATGTAGCTTATACACTCATTAAATTTTTTGGGAAATAATAAACAAAAACGTACTTTAACTTAAATTTTTTTTGATTCTGAATATATAATATTAGTAGCTTCTTAGTATTTCAACTAGCAGCTAGCTGGTTGATAAATTAAACTATTTCTTAATCATGCATGCACAGTTCTTTATAGTGTTGAACTATATCAGACTATTACTAGCTGATTTGCTTCTACTGTGGATACCATACTAGTTAATGACCCGTGTATATCATTTAAATCCCTGTTCTTGATTCACTCCATTGTTGTGAGGAACAAGTAATGATACATAATCATGCATGCACAGATCTGTGTAGGCCTGAACTATAATGCTACACATACTTATTACAGTCCTTTATTTCATTCTGTTAACTCTTCCTTGTTACACTTTTCAGCATATTTCACAGCTGATGATTGCTGGTTTGCAATCATCTTATTGCTTGCTTTATACTTTGCATTGAACTACTCTCTGGCTATGTTTTTAACAGTCTGTTGACATTTGAGATAGTCCGTTTTGCTTTTGTAACATAATTTGCAGAAATGATTATAATATTATCTTCTTGCAAGTACGCCTATCCAGGTGAATTTGGTAATTTGAATAGCTTCACTCATTACGCATTTTCATTATTTCTAGAATGACTAATAATGTCGTTTATATGGACTATTTATTCACACACACACGCACATATAACATTATTTATTATTTACACAAATCAGTTAACACACAGCAAAGATCACATGACTTTTTGTGTCAGTAATGACTGAATTATATTTTTATCATATAACATTCTATCACGTAACTATATAAATATATATGTATATGTTGTTTGTTTATAGTGTTCTGTTGCCTAGTTACTTCAAATTTCTTAAGTCGAACATTTCCCTTACATGTGGATATACATAAGTATGTTTTTTGTTTCTGGTTTAACTAATCATTTTAAAACCTACACATAAAATATAAAAATCTTTACGGTAGAAATTGCTAACCTCTTTTTTTTTTAAAAAAAGACAAGAAAAAAGTAATCTCTCATGTTGCAAAAATTAATTATTAAAATGACTACAAAAAAGAGATTTAATTAATATAGTTACAATTAAATCTGATTACGACTAAGTCGTACCTAAATGCTTTCTGAAATAAAAGTTCTTAATTCGAGACTGAACAGATTAAATAAGAAAAAAAAAAGAGAAAGGCAAAAATGTCAACCTATAAAAAGTAAATGGTCGAATGTCTTTATTATTCGAAGGTCTCAATAAGGTCAAGGGCTGGAAATACTGAAACTGGAGCTGATTTGAGGACCTTAGATCCAGTGTTTGACAGTCCACTAAACAACCTTGCATGGCAATATCGACCTGAATATTGAGATAAATTGTAGTGCTATAACATCTATAAAAACAGCAATAAAAATAATTAAATGATAAGTTGCTTGGAAGGTCATATGATATTTGAGGACCAAAAGTGGTAAGTTAAGCTTTGAGCCAAAGATATTTAATCCCTGGAGTCTTCCATTTTGACACTATACTAAGCTATTGTTAGAATCATAAAACTGGAAAAGTCTCACAACAGGAGTGGATAGTAGTATTGATACTAACAAACCAAGTCATTGAATGACATCAACAAAGTTCATACTTCAAAATTATGAACCAGGTAAAAGGAAGCTCAGGAAGAAAATACAAAATTACTAGTATTAATCTACCAGTTAGATAATTAAACTTAATCTGGTGTTTAATACCTTAAACTCACCTGGCAGGTAATGATTATTCATAATATAGGTATGTAATGAAAGAGAATAGTCTAAATATTTATGCAATGAATAGGTATCATATGATGGATTTGTGGATGTATTGAAAACAATGTCATTACAATGCAACAATTATTCACCTTTCCACAATGTGATAAAAACATTTTACTCTGATCTATTAATTAAAGTAATGTTTACTTTTAATATTTTTTTATTTTAATGGGTTAAATCTCAGCAGCAATAATCTAGCTCAGATTTTGTGGTTTTGGATGTTACAATGATGCTGAAATCACTATATCTTCTCTATGTTGTTTTAAGCCTATCTATAACATTACATCACAATGTGCAGATTTTTCTATTTCTGTAGTTAAAATTTTAATTTGTTAGTTGAAAAAAAATCTGAAGATGTCAGCAATGGTTATAGTGGCAAGAAATGAAATAGAAGAATAGATACATTAATAAAAAATAGGGTGTTGGAGAGATGGAAAACTAGTATGGACAGTAAAAAGAGTTTAAATATTTATAGGAGTAAACAGAATATTAGGTGTGAGTTAATTTAGGATAATAGCAAGGAAAGTAGTTTATTGTTTAAGCCTTAAACAGGATCTTTAGCAATAAGGGAATATACATGTAAATAGAACAATGTGGTTGATTTAGTCTAAAGTTATGTGCTGGATTTGGAAAAGATAAGGGGAATTTAGATATAAAGGCTATGGAGTTGACAAAGATTATGTCATGGAAATGGGATGGAGCAGGATAGGGAAAAATATGGGAAAAATTTAGGGTGGGAATGGAAAGGAAAGGGAATGTAGCTAACAGGTTTCTCTGGGCATAATGGCTGAAAGATTTCTGATTTCATATAAGGAGATGTCAGAGTGCATCACACAACATCACATCATTGACAAAATTCTACTAGCATAATTATACCATAAGGAAGGTGACCTAGGAGTTAAGCTGTTACTGGAAGGCAATTAACTGAATAATTTAAATTTCTAAAGAGAAATTGTAATTTTTAGTATTTTGTTTACAAATGAAAAATTATGTTACAACAAGCAAAAGCAGTTTCTATTGGGTAAACTAAAATTACCTTTCTCAAATTGGTAGAGGAACATATTTTTGTAAATTTTAATAACATGAAATAATATCTTTACTTTTAAGATTCTTTTTTTTTGATGATAACTAAACCTAAATTTACCTTTTTCTTAACAACATAAAATTCACTCTATGAATAGATAAATTACATCCAATAACACCGATGCTATTGTTATAGATGAGATTTACATTTAGATATTTATTTTCATATTTTTAAAACATCAAATATTAACTTTTAAAATGCTTATCACTTGAAAGCTTACATTTGCAATCCATATTGTTAAGATTGTAAAAATAAAATGTTCAAATATGAAAGTGTTGTACACTGTTTGTCATTAGTGTTTATTCAAAATAGAAATGGGGAGTTAGTTGTTGAACAGATTAATGTGAATTAGTTCATCAATATTAACTGATAAAGGCTGAAGTTCAAGAACCATTGATCATGGTTCAACTCTACCATTTCTGGTGCCTTAACATCATATAAATTTTCAAGCATTAAACCATTTGATTACTTTTGTAAAAATATTAATCAATCAAATATCTTATCATGATAAAAAATTCATTGAATAAGTAAATAGGAACAGTAAAACAACCTCTTAAATAATCCATTCAAAGTGAGGTCTTTTCAAAAGCTACTCATAGAAAAATAGTAAACAAGAAGTCATTTTTCATGACTCTTGCCTTTGCCTGGCATTAAGTTTTAACTGTTTTCTATTTTTGTTTTACTTTTTATTTAAGAATAGCCTGATATTTTTTTAACAATCAGTATTGTTTGGTTGCTAGTATAACTATGGGCCAATTACAAAGGGAAAAAGTTCTAAATGTAACTAGAATGGGAAAAAAAATTCAATTTTACCCAGCCCGAATTCAAACCAAGTCTTAAGTCATAGATTTCAATGCATTTATAAATATTAAACAAAAAATAACAAATAGTAAAAAGATTTGTTAAATTTTAAATAAAAAACTTTGGTATTAAAACAAACTGTAATATTAAAACAAGGGAGAAACACTCTTCCCCCAATCGCTTTTAGCCTCAAAGATTTTCATTGGGCTCATTGATATTTGTTACTTGACCTCTGACCCATGCAGATTAGTGTGGCAGAATCATCGGACCAATAGTTATTAAAAAAACTAAGTTCAAACTAACTGAAAGGAATTTTTAAATGGTCAATCTCAACTAGAGGGTGCAAATATAATATGATCTCGTAAGCAAGTATCTACCTTATTGCATATATAATATTGACTTATCAAGCAACTGACCAAATCAAAGATGATGGTAAATAGTAATAATTTTAATTGTAAGTTGATTATATTAGCAGCATCGATTCTCTCTGATTTGAGGAAAGAAAATAATTTTGACAAAGTTAAGATTAAATTTTATTTATTTGATGTGTTGTGACATGAAATGTAAAAATAAAAAAGTTATTATCTAATAATATAAATTACAATAACAGCTAACATAATTTTATTTCAGCCAATAACAGCATCTTTCCTCACAAAACAACAATCTATATCGAAAATATTTTAATCCTTGAAGCCAAGGCCAACATTAAACTAATAACACAAAACAAAGAATATTGTTATCAAGGAAAAATTTAGAATATTAAAAATAATTTGCAATATTAATCATAAATAAGTTATACATCAATATATTTATTAATATTTTTTATACTATATTAAAACTTGATAAGCATAATTTTTATGCATTAATTTTGCGTTTCTAAATTCTCTTTATTAAACTTAATTTTGTTATTTTTTTATATTATTATAGCAACATACTTTTTTTGCCATTTTTTGTAAACTTTAATAAGTAATAATAGATGCCAGATGATAGTAATTAATAAATCCCTGTCTTGTGCTGTCCTATTCAATATCCCACAGATTAGTATTAAGCCTATATGTTTCATCAATGAGGAGCTTTGAATCTTGAAACAGTGCACCTGTATCTTTAGGATCTAATGCACCTTTCTATCCGATGCTATCATTTCTCTATTTTGTACTATCAAGCTATTGGTCAAAAAGAAAAACATATAAATGTTTTCAATCTGAGCCAATTATCCCATATACTCACAAAGATCTGAAAACAATTCAGTGTTTATACTATAGTGTCCTTAGTTTTTTAATAATTATAGGCAACTCTATTTTGTGGCCAGGATTTAGTGTAAACCAATAAATATTTTATGATTCCATCATCTGATATTTCTATTTTAACATATGTAACCTATGTTCCATTCTTACATCATTATCTTTTATAAATAAATTAAACAATCTCCATACTGCCATATTTTCTTTTAAAATCATATGAATAAAGATACAATATAATTACAAAAAAAAAATGAAGTTAGATGTCACATGACTTAATTTAATAAGCTTGTATTTAAAAGGTTATATATAGGGCTCGCAAAATAAGCTCTTAACAAGCTTTACAGAATATCCCCAATTCCAGATTGGTTTCTGTTACTGGCATTGTCAGTGAAGTGCTAGGACATTCAAGCAAATTTCAGGTTTTTTTATTTAATAGTTGTACATAAGATAAAGTGCTAGGCT
This sequence comes from Epiperipatus broadwayi, assembly GCA_028023455.1. Classification (NCBI taxonomy): domain Eukaryota; kingdom Metazoa; phylum Onychophora; class Udeonychophora; order Euonychophora; family Peripatidae; genus Epiperipatus; species Epiperipatus broadwayi. The sequence continues at coordinate 1,253,279 of JAQFVV010000021.1, read as the reverse complement.
TGTCATGGTATCTTTAATCTAATGCATGAATATCTTAACACCTCACTGTCAACACCAGTAGCAGAAACTTGTCTGGAGTTGGAGATATTCTGCCAAGCTAGTTAAGAGCTTATTTTGCGAGCTCTATATATAACATTTTAAATACAAGCTTATTAAATTAGGTCATGTGACATCTGACTTGATTTTTTTGTAATTTTAATTTTTTATATTAAGGCTTTGGCGATTTTATATTGCTAAAGCTACTAATATATGGTATATCTGAACTTAGTTCAGTCCCATATGGCTATGGATATCTGAAAATTTCAGATTTTCTACTTAATAGTTATACATTAGATAAGGTGCTAGACTTGACCTGGCATTTCTAATCTAATGCTTGAATATCCTAGCACCTCACTGATGATGCCAGCAGAAGAAACTGGTCTGGGTTGGGGATATTATGCAAAGCTTGTTAAGAGTTTATTTTGCAAGATACAATATAAGACAAATGATCCCCCATGATGCATTTGTACTGAACCAGCATTCATCAGTTGACCAACTGATAAGTGTTAGTTCAGCATGATGAAATGCATATTGGAAGTCATTTGTCTTTTATTGTATCTTTATTAATATGATTTTAAAAGAATGTTTGATAGTGTGGAGGTTATTTAGTATTTTTATAAAGATATTACACAAGGAAAAGAGAAATGTGAATAACTCCGAGTGTCTGGGTTTTATTAAAAACAGATGTATTAATCTTTAACTGAAGTTTAAAGTTTATAACTGATCCACAGATAATCTCTAGTTTAATAAATGATTAGTGATAATGATTACTTTATTTATCTGAAGTGAGAGCTGTCAAAGTTATAGATGGAGTAAATTTGACACCTGTAAATCAAAAGGTAACATTATATCTATATTGTATTCACAAAGCAATAATTATATAATTATGCTTAATTATATAATGTTTTAAGAAAAAAAAGATGTGGTTCAACATTTCATTTTTTTAAATAAAAAATCTACATGTAGAGACTGATTTTGAATCGGCAAAGCTTTAGACAGTGCTACGTAATATCAACCTAATTCTTAAATTTTAGGTTGAATATGTGAATCGTCTGATCAGGATTAAGAGTGATATCAATAAGATTCAGGGTAGTCAACAAATTTTTAATTATTTAATTAAGAATGACACTTTATCCTACTATAATGTAAATATGTACTTTAATAACCAAAATAGAAAATGAGATTACATACAGTACAAAAGTACTACAATCCAATATAATAGGGTTATTGGACCAAAAGGTGTATACAAATAATAATATTGATAAATATTGTATTAAAAAACCTAAATCCACTTTGAAACCTTTGGAGACCGATCTCTCCAGCAATATATACAGTTCATAAATACAATCTTGAAATTCTTCTATAGTTCTTTGCAAAGTAAAAAAAACAGTGCATGAGACACACACACAGAGAGAGAGAGAGAGAGAGTCTGTCTCATGATCTCTTATTTGTATCTTTCTATTTTTTGTTCTGTGCAGTTAATAATAAACTTAGAGTGGGAGGGGGAGATTGATTAATTACAGTTAAAGTTTAATAAATAAGTTTTAATGATCACTTATGCAGGAAAGATACATTTTTAAACATTCAGCTTTATTTACTGCCACCCATGCTTTCAATATATTGTGTATATCATATTCTTAGCTTATAGTAATATGGCTTTGGAGATCATTCAAACCCCTCCATCGCTGAACCAAATATTAACAATTCCGAAGACAAACTGTCAAATGACTCTGCATATCAAGTGGTCTACAAAATTAAATGCAACCAATACCATGCAACTTAGCATACTTCAGGTAGTCACAGACCAACCTTTCAATTAGATTAGTCCAAGATAAACATTTATACAACAAAGCCCTCAAAAAATAAAGAATATTCATCAATATTCACTGACCATAAACAAGAAAGTGGCTGTAGATTTGAATTATCAAAGGCAAAAATTTTATGTATGGAGAGAGAGGACAGAAAGCAGAAAATCAATGAGGCCTGGTCAATAGCAAGTGATCGATTTATTGTCAATAGAAAATATACAAAATATTTAAATAAAGTTTAATATTTTTCAACAGCTAATTAATCACAATATATACACTAATACCAAGATGACTAAAATCATATTATTATAAGATATGATTATGATATGCATGATGTTTCAAAAACATGCTAGGCAGTAATAAACCTGAATATTTAAAAATACATATTTTCTGTATATGTATTCATTAACAATCATTTATTATGTGAGTTCAGAAAAGTAGGATATAATTTATAGTGAGTTAAAGTTTAATTAAATCAAAACCAATCCAACATAGATACGTTTCATTAAATTCCAAACTAATTATACATAATTAAAATTTGTTAATTCCAAAATAAATATATATAGTTAAGCATTATTAAATTCTACTAAATATATAACAATGTGTAATAAGGTAAGTCAGATTAAACAATGACAAATATAGATTTAGGAGTGATAAAAAAATGTCAACAAACCAAAAATAACACATAACTCTTCAGCTTGCACAATATTTTACAAGCGGAAACTCTTTTTTTTATATTCTACTGCTGCCATCTATTGGAAGCTTGAGTAATGATTAGATGCTAGATTACATGAATTTAAGCACTAAATCTAGTAATGAATAATTATTTGACTCTACAACAGATGGCAACAAACTTTATTTTTTCTATTCAAGTATTGCCATCTAGTGTAAGATTAAAGAATCAACACATGAAATGCTAGTGTTATTAAAACAGGCAAAACTATCTATATGTACTGTGATCATGTGATGTTTAAATGCTAGTGTTTCTATAAATTTAATAAGCATTACCATCTAGCACAGATAAACTATCATTAATTTAAACTGCATGAATTGGAACCCTTCTATTTTCCCAACATTTTAAAATCAGCCATCACATCATCACAAAAAAATATTTAAAAGAACATTAATCATCATAGTGTACACATCACTGTAAAATGTGAATAGTGAAAAAAATTCAGTTTGCAATATATTTATATTTAAGCAAAGTGAGAATATGTAATACGTATTGACTTCCAACTGGTACAATGAATAAAACAAAGAAAACTACAATTCTGTGCTAAAAATTTCTTTTCAAAACAAAAGACAAAGAAAAAATATTGTGGCAGCTTCAAATATTCTGAACAGTATATAATATCCAAAGATGTTCTTTTATGAAACTTATCTACAAAACTCTATATATACGTAACTATTCATACTTTTATATAACAACTAAAATAAAAACAATAGCAATCCTATATTTAAAGTTTATTTATAAAAAAAAAAGTGAAAACGATGAAGCAAAGTTGTATCAGTCCTTAGATATGACAAAGAGGTGAATCATTATAATATACATGATATTTCTTATGAAGATGCTCTTAATTTTGTATGACCGTTGCAATCCAAACATTGCAAATCCTATATTAAACAAACTCAAAAACTTTTTTAGATGGCATGAATTTAATGGTGAGCCTGGTTGTATCACCATTTGGTGTATTATATCATACTAAAATTACACTATCTACTATAACAAATTTTTTAATGAAGAAGTTTAACTTATCTATAAACTGTATGAATACATCCAATCGTAAATTAGAAGTTCATCTTCAAACAAACAAAAGATGAAATCAACAAACAATAACAGTTTTTTCTCATGTGTCATAGCATCAGCCAGGAAGCGAATCCGCTAACCTGGGACAACTGTGTGTAAAGCAACTGTTGCTAACCTCTCGACCACCAATGCTTGACACAATAACAGTTTTGATGTAAGTACAAAATGGAGTTACTTTTTTCTGCTGTAGAAATGTTCTTCAGAATATAGTTTTACTTTCTGAAAGAGTTGAATTATAAAAAGTCATAAGTTATTTACTATTAATTTTCAATTCTGGTTTAACATAAAACCAAAAAATTCTCAGTTCTAGCACTAATTTATCTTCAAAATATAAATGGCAATAAATACTGTAATGGTCAATTTTACAATACATCAGTTTTTGATAATGCATATGAAGAATTTTCACTTTTTATTATAATTTTTTTACCAATTAGTAATTCAAACTTTTAAGCATTTTTCTTATTATCACCTCTTTCATGATACTCAAAAAGGGCACAACTTTTATTACTATACACTATTGTATTAAAAATGTTTCCACTTACAAATGCAAACTTTCCTTGAATTTAAATTTATTCATATATATTTTTTCATCCTTAATGGATACATGTAGCATATCATATTGCATAAAATTTTTATGTGTATTGATTTCCCAGAATTTTATAAATTGAACAGATGTACATTTCAATATCTTTGAAAATATATCTATAATTGCAAAAAATAATTTGTATGAACTTTTGAACACCTAGTTTAAGTACCTCTTAATTTGTGTTTAGTGGTATCTCATACTGGTTGTAGTCTAAATGTAAGCAACTTTATTTATCCATTGTTTGTGACTTTGTGGTTATACTTTTTTCTAGACATATACTACATTTTTTTGTAAATAATGCTTATAATAATTGATTTTGATTTTCCTAAAATAAAGTTTCCAATTAATCCCATGTACAAATGGCGTAAGTTGTATTCTAAACACAAGCAATTATTTCTCCATTTTAGTGATTTTATGATTATACTTTTTACCTTATTTATACAAAAATAATATTTGTTGTAAATAATGTCTATAATAAAAAAATACAAATTTAAAATCTTAATTATATCATAAAATAACACTTTTCTCATGAGTGGTATCAAATACTAGTTACAACATTTATGTTATAAGAACATCTTATCTCCATTGTGGATTTAATTTTTTTTTTAAATATTTCATAATAAATTACATTTAAATTATAACAACATTAGGTTTAATTTTTAAATATTTACTATTTTATCAATATATTTGATTAATGAATAGCATGCTGGTCTATACAGATGTGGAAAATACAAATCATGAACTATATAATTAATGGGTATTATTGAATATATGGTTACAGTGATAGATTTGAAAAATTTGCACATTTCCAAAATCTTTATAATCCAAAATTGGGTCTGAATCAGGTTTTAAAATTAAAAGTGATCTTGTACATATTACTTACATAAGATATATTATATTACAGAATTGGGTTAGAAAAACAGATGACACCATATCTACAGATGAAAATAGAGAAGACCTCAGGCTCATTGACTGAGATTATGGTAAATATGAAAAAAAACCTTGATTAAGATAACAATTGCAATAACATGTGTTCAAGTTATAATTAACACATAGAAGTACATGACAAGTTTTTCTTCCCTACATACTCATTGACAACAAAGTACCAGTAATAAATGATCTCAATTCAGACGAACTTAGATTAGAGTTACATTGAATATCTGAAAATGATTTTTAAATGTATAAGAACATATCTTTTTAAGAAATATTACACTCTAGAGAGGTGAAAGGTTGAAAGGACAAAAGAAAGATAACAAATGTACTACTGCCTTTGAACTCTGGTAACTGTGAATATATAATTATACATTGGCTAGTTCCATCATCTAATGTAAAATGTTTTAATATTTTTTTAAAAATTCAAACTTTATTCAAACTTTTCAAATATATTTATCTGTTAGTAACAGCACACAAATTAGTATATAACACAATTTTTTGAGTGGTTTTGACTGGAATTATTCTCTTACCTTCTTCAGCTATTGCTGGCCTAACCAATGATAGTACTAGCAGACGAATTGAACAGAGACATTTAAATGCATAAATATTAAATATAAGGCAGCACCCTAACCACCAACTAGAGCATTGTCTGAAATTTATATTCATTCATCTAAATGTCCCACATTCAATTTCCTTGCTAGAACAGTCATAACCAGACCAGTAACACCTGAAGATGTGAAAAAATAATAGTACTTGAAATGTTATATTACATAACTAATGTATATATTATTACTAAGAGTTGAATGTATTTGAAAAGTTTATATGAAGTTTGAATTTTTCTACAAACCTTTAACAATTACTGTATTATTAAGTGATGGAAATAGTTCAATATATAAATGCAACTACAATTCCATCATCATCAACTTGCAGACAATCACTAACTGTATGTTTGAGATCGACTAAATGGCAAGAACACTGACCTTTTGCTTAAAACATAAATAGATAGAGTAAAATTATTCTATCCAGATCATATTATTAGATAATGTAATGCCATCATCATCAACAACATTATCAATCCACTGTATGATGAAGATCTCTCCAGGTTCAATCCATCTTCTCTGATCTTTAGCTTCTTCACATCATCCCTGCACACCTTCTTATTTCATCCATCCACCTCACATGTGGTCTCTTTCTGGGTCTTTTACAATCTCTTGGAATCCTGTTTAAGATTTCAATTCTCATCTCTTCTAGCAATATGTCCAGCCCAACTCCACCTTAGTCTTTTAATTTTTTAATGAAGTCAGTAACACCTGTTTGTTCTCTTACCAATATATTGCATTTCTGATCTCTTCTTGTTACTCCCAACATGCACTTCTCCATACTTCTTTGAGTGGTCTGATGTCTCTGTATTATTCTTCTATTAAGTAATGTAATGTATTAAAAATATTGTATTAGAAAATATATAATATTCAGAAAGATTGTTCTTGAAAGAAGAAAAATTGGTCTGCTAATAGATAGAAGTACAAGCCAACAGTATATAAGCAATTGCACACTCTATATTATATGTAAGTAAAAATAAACAATAGATCCAAGCAGTGGTTCATAAAAAAAAGAGAAAATGACCAACAAATAGATAGATATAAAGATCAAGAGCATATAGTTATTTATAAATTTTACATAATATATATATAGATAGATTTTGAATTCTATCTCTTTCGGCGTTTATGTAAACAAAGCTTGTTAGGAGCTATTGGTAAAGCTCCATTTAGTGATCATAAAATGCAAGCTTAAAAGCAAGTTACAAAATTTATAACTTGTTTTAATTATTATATATATGTAAGTAAAAATAAGCAATAAATAGAAGCACTATATGAGTATAATAATATTTTATGTAGAATTAAATCTTATTGCACATATTATAATACTAATTCATAGATCAACAAAGAACACCATCTCCTGCTTCAAAGTGTAATATATATAGATATATATAATCTCAGTGCTATATATTTAATAAAAGTCATTTATTTACAGGTTTTGTAAAATTATTCATATATATATAAATTAATAATGCAATATTGCAATATTTAGGCAATTATTGTACTTGAATCGGTAAAACTTTTATTAACAAAATTATCATTAAATGCGCATAGCAGGCAAAGTAGAGATAAGTAAAGATATTTGAAAGACCTTGTTAAATGTAAATTAAATACAGGCCTTAGCCTCTATTAGATACCGTATCAATTAAAGTAATTTTATGAGTAATAATTTTAAACAAGAATTTAAGATTTGAACAGTGTTAAGAATGCAAATAAATCCCACACATTACGTCCTTTTTTTTTTCATGTAATTTGTAAATAATAATATAATATGTCATTAAATAACAGCGATTAACATATATGTGTATTTAATAATACGCAAAAGCTTTTACGTATTATTAAATATATATACAAATTGCTGATATGTAAAAATACTTTATATTATCATTTATAAATTATAATATCTCTAATAATATAATAAAAAATTTAATATGAATTGTATATATATGATCATCATTACTCAAATCAAGATTGCACATATAATGAATGTTGATATGAAATAGTAAAACAACTTTTCTTTGAAGTTGATAGAAAATATTAATATTTGCTGCTTGACTGAATATAAAATAAATGTGTTTACTCATGCTTTTGCCAAATCATTTTCTGAGTCATAACATATATGCAACAACTATTCTTTTAAAAGATAATGGTAAAACAATAATATATGTCATTGATAACAATTGCAATATTTTCAAGTCAAAAACCTTGTATTTAGCACATCACTTACCTATATATATATATGCATTTGATGTAAATGATGATGTGATGTGATATATGCCAACTCCTTTGTCGAAGTCAGGAATCTCTCAGTCACTATGCCTAGAAAAACCTGTTAACCACCTTACTTCCCTATTCCACACCCCCTTAAGTTTTCCCCATATTCTTTTCTATCCTGCTTTAGCCCATTTCCACAATGAGAGCAGCTTTATGCTGTAACACTACCTATAGTAAACTTGTGTAATCAGTGATTACTGATAGTTCAGATTGTTTCCTAGATTTTGCCCTTATCAGTCAGATAACACATATCCTCATCCCACAATATTGTCATCAAGTGCAAGCTTTAATAATCAATAGATGCTAGATGGTTAGGCATTATAATCCTATCCAGTGCTTGTGGGTAGTAAATGTAAAAATAGCAACAAATAAAGATTACGGTGTGAAATCACCTAGCATCTACTGATTGCTAAAGCTTACACTGGGTGGCTCTAATGTGGAGGAAACTGTATAAGAATAAAGAAAAGGTTGTCATGTGATGTTCAATGGCTTATTAATGAGGCTTGAAATTTAATGCTGAAACCTGCACAATTATGCATCAGATTGTAACTCCTTGTCTATTAGCAAACTTAAAGCTCAAATCTAAGATCTTGAACCCAAAATCAATGTATCATAATCTTATATAGTATACCATTTTATATTATAATTGTAGTGATTATTAAAGGTCTTGCATAAATGCTGAATGAGTGCCTAAGATTTGTGTTGATGCTAATTCACTTGTACTTATATGTCAGACTATTTCCAACATCTAGTTAAATTATTAATTGTTTTGTTTTTAAATTTAAACTGTATTTATATTATTTTAAAATATAACAATGGTTAGTAATAATGGACAAATTACCATTGAGTACAAGGTCTCTAATTGTATTATTCTCCTCTCTTCTTAAGAAGTTGTTGGCCGACCAGTGACAGTTGCTATGGTAATTAAACTTCAGACTTTTAGGTTTCATGTGCATTGCTTCCAGATCCAAAACTGCCTTATTAATGAAAACTGTATATTAGAAATTCATATGAGAATAACGAATAGGACAGAACTAGATATGAATTAATTAAGCATTAGAATGTGACATCTATTGAATACTAAATCTAATACTAGTTGTAAAGCATTGGTGATTGAGTAGTCAGCACAGCTGCCTTGCAAGCAGTTGTCTTGGGTTAGCAGGTTCACTTCCTGGCCAATGCTATGACACATGAAAAAAAATCTAATACAGTTGGCAATACCATGGTGAGAGCAAAATAATTTGCTTGAATATATTTATCTGTAAAGGTTTTCTTATTTTTACAATTTTTCCTTTTTAAGGACAAGGTTAAAGAATGATTTCCACACATTAAGGATTACCATATTAGACTGACTTATGAAGTTATTTGCTACTATTATATGAGAAGTTTTTTGTTTTTTATTTTTTACTGGTTTTTTGGCCCAATATTCTTCTGCCTCCTCTTCCAAATATATATTTATTGGTATATACAGTGGTCACTTCTTTACACACATCATTCTTTTTCATAAATATTCTAATTGGGATCATATTGCTCCACTTTGAAATGTTCAAAGCCTGCAGCTTTTAATTCTTCACTTTTATAGGCCTTCAATTCATTTAAGGCCTTTAACTTTGAAGTCAATTTAAGCCAAATGATTAATAAGAGTATAAAGATAAAATTGAGTATGTTGAATCCTGAAACATTAGGTATATAATTAAATGCTAAGAGTAAGACTGTTCATATAGTTTATGTTTATAATTATTATTTTTAATATTTTATACAAGTTTTATATATATGTTTATTAATTTATATATAAATTTATTAATAAAATGTTTTTATATTTGATGATGACTATTTATATTTCAATTGTAATTTTTTTGTTATTGTTTTAAGTGTTAATTTCATTATTTTATTTATCTTCATATTAATTTTTTTATTAAATTTTATTACCATTCGTAATTTTTTTCTCACATGAAGTTTATTTCAAACTGATATAATAATAAATATAAATAGAAGGGTTTGAACTCAGACTTTCAAGCTCCCTATAGCTATCCACTCAATCTTATGCAATCAATACACATGACCAATATATTTATTTCATGTTGAATCAGCAGTCATAAGTTGATTCAGATTAACACCCCCCCCCACACACACACATATAATCAATTCTCAGTTTATATTAAAATGGCAAATATTCAAACTTAATGGACAGGCTAACTTAATATAAACGGAGAACTGATTAGATATATGTGGGCGTGAGATGATCTGAACCAATTGATGAATGTTTGTGCAGCACGAAATATGTACATGGGAGATCATTTATCTTTTTCACATTTATGTGGTCATGTGTATTGGTTGTATAAGATAGAGTGAATAGCTATAGGGATTTTGAAAGTCTGTGTTCCAATCATCTTTAATTATATCTACCTTAAATACATACACTATATTTTTATTCAAATAATAATAATAATAATTACTGTTGATGTTAGTACTTTTGCTACACTACTACTATTACTACTATATTCTAGTACAACTATTATTATTATTATTGCTGAATTAACTATTCCGATTATATAACAATTTAAAACAAAATAAAAAAGATAAAACTGAATGTTAAAAAATAAAGTAAAATAACTTTTTTTTGTAATTTCACAAAAGCACAGTATATGGCTTAAGTTCTGAGGCGTCTCAAAATATTTAAAAAACGCGTAGGACTAATAATCACCTTCCGTTTAAAATTTTCAAAAATCTAAATTTAAATAATATAACTGACTTTTTGTGAGTTAGCAAGTGACGGACTCCGACGATGAAGATTCTGGAATCAAATATCAGCTTATCACGTGACTTGTTTGAGCGTCGTAAATAACAGGGTCGAGCTTTAATGCAAGATTCGTTTGCTCAAGTTCACTACCCGACCAATGAATCAAATCATGTGATGATTTTATTTCCCGTTATTAATAATCAGATGGTTAATTTTTAATTTTTGTTTGAAATTATAAATTTTAAATTGTATATTTGTTTTTAAAATGAATCAATATTGGCTAAATCTAGTAACGACTGGATAAATGAGGCAATCAAGTAAACATTGCCTGGAGAATCATTTTAAATTTTTAATAAACTAATAAAATGTCAATATTCCTACACATTAAAACAAAACATAATATTCTTAAATTATAAAAATTAACGTCTCGCCCACATTTCGCACCTACAGATACGATTTCCATACAAAAAGTTTTTTAAAATAAACTTAAAATAAATACCAATTAGAAATGAAAATAAACATTTAATATTTAAAATGTTAAAACAGTATAAACATATACACACGCGCATAAATGAATGTTTGATTTTGTAAAACATGGAGATAAAGTTGCTTAGATGATAAATCTGAAACACTAAACAACTTTTTATGCAGGATTGAAAAATACAGATTCGCATTGCGCTTTTATTTATTGATTAAACTTTACATATGAAACATAATATCACTGAGTAAATATGTATCGTATATCAATGCAGTTACATGTTTCTTGTTGCCATTATCTTACAAAAAGAGAAAATTATAAAATATTTATATTTGCTGAATCATGTTTAAAATAAAAATAGAAATCATATGATTGTCAGACATTGTAAGATAGAATCTTTATTAAGTTAGCGTTTTCAAAGAACACTTTAACATTGAATAAAATCATACTATATACAATGAATCTATGAAGTATTTTAATGCAAAACTGCATTTCTTAGATAAAAACTACTGTGCCATAGAAAAGTTTGGAAGGTAGTCATGGATATACTATATTAAAACATATTATGTGGTGAAAAAAAATACAAATTCTGATCACTTGTTACCTCTGAATATTATCTATCAAAATGACTTTTTTTCTCATGTGTCATAGCATCAGCCAGGACGCAAATCCGCTGACCCGGCACAACTGCATATAAGGTAGTCACGCTGACCTCTCGACCACCAATGCTTGACAAAAAATGACTTTTTTTCAAAGATATTCTGTGATGTTTTGCTATTTTGTAAAACCATATTCAATTTATTTTAGTTTAATTTTTTTCTCATTCAGCAATTGTTCTCTTTTCGCACATTTCTGTTATCACATCAGAGGGATTCATTTTAGTATCTTAATTATTTATTTTATGCATAGCTGATAAAGCTACTCATATAAAAATTTTAATTTTGTAAAGCATCTTTCTTTAATTTGTAATCTTATTTGACCTTTTAAATGTTTATCAACAGCAGTTAACATTATCTGCTTCACAAATTTGTATTAGCATATTATTAATATAATTCCCTGTGTGATTTAGTGCAATTGTATGGCATCAGAACCTGAAACATTATGCTACACATTAACTTAGTAATCACTTACTCTAAAATATGTTTCAGTATAAATTGATTTTACTTTGGATTTGATTTTGTGAGTTATACTTGTTTAAATTGCATTTGACTTGCTGTGTAATAAAAAATATTTTCATGTTCTGCAATAAACATTAAAAAGATTGATTTAGATGATTTTTGAACATTGTTATTAGACTGAAATTGATGGAGACAACAAAACATTTTAGGTAAAAATTTAAGTCATATTTTTGGGCTTTCTGTTATTGTTTATTTAATGACATTTTATCAATGTATATTATATATTATTTTAAATATTATATGAAAAGCCACAAAGTCTATAAAGTGAATGTTTTTGCCCTACTCTTGACTTAATATACAAATCCAGTCTACATAAAACTTAAAACTTTTTTCGGGTAGTAACCAAAATTTTTTTACATAGTCCTTTACAACCAATCTAACTTATTATCCAAAGTTGGTCAGTAAATTGGTATCTAGCTACTTTATCTAAAAGATAAAATAAAAATAAAGAATCATTAAAAATCTTTATTCTCTATGAAATTTGCAAGAGTGATAGGTGTTTTTCTTTTTTATTTTTCTTTGGAGAATAATTAAAAAGGCTTTTCTCCCTTAGTAATCTATTTAAAAACTGTTTTATTTGCCCCCCCCCCTTCTCTTTCTCTCTCTCTCTCTCTCTCTCTCTCTCTCTATATATATATATATATATATATATATATATATATATATATATATATATATATATATTGTAGCCCTTGGATTTGTCCAAGGCTCCATCTTTTTAGGTTAGCTACAAAAAAGAAGGTTCCATCCAAATTTTCCTCATAATGTATGTATTTTTTTTTCCTTTAATAAGAAAAGATTTTTAGCAAAGACTGAGTTTGAACCCATATTGATAAGGGATTGCATATGTTTGACTTAGTAAGCAATCTAAAAATTTATTATTAAGATGTTTATCCAAAATATTATTTTAGTTTTATTTAGGGGTCAAGTTAATATTAAAAACATATTTAAAAAAAAAAAAAGCTAAATTTATATATTTGTTGATAGGTTGACTGAGAAAAGGGAGGTGTGTGACTATTAAAAACTACATTAGATAGTGATGATGAGTGGACATTGTTTTATAATGAGTTATAAAAAAACAGTTCATGAAAGTAAATAATAATAATAATAATAATAATAATAATAATAATAATAATAGTGTAGTTATAATAATTAAGGATTATAATTAAGGATTAAAGCATTAAAGGTTAATTAAAAAATTATATACCTGTGATGTGTGTGGTGTATATAATCTAATTATAGATTTTGATTGTAAAATTCACAATCAATAATCTTTCTTGTCATGTTGTAAAGCAAATTTTTAAATAAGAAATTAAATCATTTTAATAAGTTTCATATTAGCAGCCAAATTTAATTCAAAGTCTGAGTTTGAAACAGCTGCAATATATATTTTGTTTCATTATTAAATGGAAAAAGTGGGATTACTGTTCTGTTGTTTACTTTTGGTATAGGCTTCACTGTATTATATTGCTTAGTCAATTATCAGAGGCATTTAATGGATGCCAATTTTCACCAAAGAATTTAAGTGGACCATTAATTTAGACCATTAACATGATAGCCTGTAAAATGTCAAAAAATAATTGGCAATTATACCTGTTGAATTGTAGAGTTAATTGTGTCTGTTTAAAATACAGATTGGAATTTGTGCCTGTTTTATGAAAGGGCAAAAAGGTTAAAATTAATAGAGAAATGGGAACAAGTCAATTAATTATAAAGATAATGAACAGATGGATTTTCTCTATAAAAGCTGTGTTAATAGAAGGGGAGGGGCTCTTTTTTATATTTAAAACTTTCTTTCCATAAGTTTTTCTTGCATTGACTGGGGGAAAAACTGTCTTGTAAAATTTAAAATCATTTTTATTGTACTTTTTGTCTCTAAAGAATAATGTGGCTAAATCTAACATTGTCTTAAGAGAAGACAATGTATAGTGAATAAATTTTAAGTGGGCACACACATCTTTAATCTCCAGAAGTCAACTAGTCAACAGATGATAATAAAAATTTAAACCACAGAAATTAAATTTTGAGTTTAATATCGTTTATATATGCAAATAGTAAAATTTAAAACTCAGAAATTTGATGTACAGTATATGTAAGTCAATTTAAATATATAAAATGAATTCAAAAATGGAAAAGGAAAATCAAAAATCAACAGACCTATATTGTGAAATAGTTAAACGAATGCTATTTAAATTTAATTTGCATAAACTTAAAATTGAGGAAGTCTTTCAACATTATACAAATCGTATAAATAATGCCAGAGGAACCAAACTCTATCAAAAGAACTTTTTTACTACAAAGACTTATATGCTCTTATAAACTGGTTAAGGAGGAATGGAAAAAGAGGGGGAAAAAAAGAAAACTGGAAATCAGGAACCTGGAAGGACACCTGCTAAAGGACTTATATAAGTATTTTTTTTTTATTATTTGCTCTTTATGTGTGTAGGACATTTAATATATATATATATATATATATATATATAACTGTGTGTAGGACATTTAATATAAAAAAAAAACGAATTTCTTTCTTTGTAGTGTATCATGTATATCATCTATTTTAAAATTAATTCATGTGATAATTACCATTGTATGTTTTTGGGGGTAGAGATTGATTTCAGATGATTATATATATGTTTATTTAAATGCTTTTGCTATTATTGTCATTTTGGGGTAGGTGAAATTTATATCATGTCATTCTGATATGCCTTATTTAAAATGCTTTACAAACAATTTAAAAAAAAACACTTAGAGATATTATTATTAGCATCAGAAGTTATTGTCAAATGCTCAAGACTTATAGATGAATTGCTTGTCTATTGAGTTACGTCATCATCATTTTCTTATAAAAGTGCATGGAAATAGTTTTGAAAATTTTATACGCATTTCTTATTGTTTATTATTATTATTATCATAGATTGAAGGCCAAAAACAAGCTGATTTATGCTTGGAAAATTTATGGGCTCATATTCCAGTGCACTAGTCGCAAGAATAGTAAAGAGATGAAAGTTTTACTTGTATAATTTGATGTTTCGACCTGTATGTGTGTGGATAGACAAAGATCTCCACAAAGACAGTGAAGTTTAACTCACTAAGATTTATGCTATATTTATAAAAGTATTTGAACCTAGTGGAAGAGTTATCCCATTTGAGTATTCTCTACACTGTAAGAAGGTTTCTTATTTTGATGGTCAGAGGTATTTGGTATACCTATGTTTTTATATGACTAGTGATAAAAATCCTAGCATATCTCAACCTTAGTGAAATGGTTCTCTCTTATTCGGGTCATTGCCTGCCTCATATTAATATTTGATATTCCTTACATGTGTATGAGAGGATAGCCATGATAAACATTATTATAAGTATTGGATACCAGGTCGCAAACTCAATTTAATGTCAGAATAAATGCAGATAATGTCTGTGCGATTGGTGTATTTGAATATTGTTTTTTGTAGATTTGATTTAGCATTTGAGCCAAAAATAATTAAGTTAATAAATGTTAAAGGTTAAATAAAACTTACAAATGTTTAAGCCTAAGAGTGAGCAATGCATATATAAATTTATTTAATAAATATTTACATGGCCAGCTGAGAACTTCACTGGAAAGGTAGTATTGTTAAAATATTATTGTGTCATAAGAACATGAGCCTAGAGAGTGCACTATGATGATGTTTGATCTTAATGCCAATTTATTTGCAATGACTTAGTCTCACTATTATTAAGCTATCTGTGTTGTAAAGATTAGGGCAAAATAATATTTAATCAGGATGATAGGATAAGATCAAGAAATTTGCGAGGGAATATCAACTTTAGATTTGTTAACTAAAATTATTAAATTTAATTAGGGGAGAAATCGATTATGTATTTTCTAAAATATATCAGTAATAAAAGAGAAAGCATTGAACACCATAGAAATTGGTATTCACTAGACTTAAGATAAAATTAAAGCGTAAATATAATGTATATGTTTTTGTATTGAATTATAGTTTGTTAAATAAAATTTGTTATTTGTTTTAAATAAAATTTGTGTGTCTCCATGTTTTTGTGGGTTATTATTATCTAGATATTTCCAATCCAATCATATATCAATATATTATTATTAATATTTGAATTATCATGTAAGTAACTAATATTTAGTAAAACTATTTAAAAGGTTAATTTCAAATGCTTAAAATTACCAAATAATTTAATATTGTTGAAGTATAAATCGTAAATAGAGATAGTATTGAGTGATAGCAAGTGCAGAGGGTGGGCATAAAATCCTTTCCCCATCCGTTGAATTCAAACCTCTCTAGACACATTTTATTTTTATATAATTTTGTTATAATTGCAACTATGTTATATGATGTGTTTATAAATATTTAATAAGTTAAAATATTCCAGCTTTAATGTAAATTGATATTAAATTGCATTAAAGATAACCGAGATCACCTTGGAGGCGATCATGAGAGGAGTGTTTATCACCAATAATCTGTCGCAGCTTATTCGATTTTCACACCTAATTATTAGAAAAACCCCGAGAAAAGATTGTAATGAGAGAAAGGAGCTAGCAAAAATGTAAAATTTAATAATAAAATATATAATAGTGTAATAGACATATGGATGTGAAGTTGATGGAGGAGTGGATCAGGAAGGTGGAGATGAATATAGAACTTTATAATTAGAATAAAATTTAATTGTAGCTTTAATCATAGTGAATGGGGAATGCACTGAGAATAACCGGGAATTCTTAAAGTTTATTAATATTGTCAATTTTAATGCATTCTCAGTCTTCTCTAAATTGATTATGTATTAACCCATTCATGAAATATTATTACTAAGAGTATTGAATTGAAATTTAACCTTTATATTGTATTAGAGTTGCAATTTGGTGCCCTGGCAATTAAGCTTATAGATGTTCTGTACCATCATCATCACTCCAGTAGGCTTCAGAAATAGTGTCAGCTGGGAATGGTGAAGCATCCATCGATCCATTCTTAAAATGTTATAATTGAATAAAATTCTCATTGGTTAGAATAAAGTTGTAGTTAGCTTAAACTATCCAATAATATATATATATGAAATTTGTAAGCTTTCCCAATCGTTTAGTTATGTTTAAAATTCAGTGTGGATGACCGATCGAGAGATTGCAAAATACGTTTTATATTAATTCAATAAATTTTTATAAAGTTGGCAAAATAAAGAATAACTTTTCATTTGTTTGAACTGATTTCTATTTGGTTACAATTGGCTTGTAACGCGGTCGCACAAAGGAGATTGTTATATTAAATTTATACTTATGAAAGATATTAGTCTATACATTGTACTTGAGGAATTATTATAATAATTAAAAAAGCAAGTCATATATAGCTGGATTTAAAGACATTTTCATGTCCGAAAAATTCAGAGTTTCTTCTTAAATATACGTTTGAAATAAGTGCTGGTTTTTTTGAGTTGATATTTTAGGTCTAGTGTCTGAATATTCTAGCTCTCCACTGACGTGGGCCATAAGCCCGAAACCATGGTCTGGAGATAAGAGTGTTCTGGATAGAGATTTTAAATATTTCTCATAACCGCACTTGTTAATTACGAGCTTGTTTGAGCTATTGGTACGCTCTCTATGTGCATTTGAGGAATTATTATATTAAATATATACTTAGAAATTATTTAATCTATACTTATTATACTAGAATATATATAATTGATGTATCGCATATTTAATTGATACTTAAGAAATGCATCTTTCGCTGATTTATATTTAAGAAAATGTTCATCTTTCAAAAACCAATAATACACTTAAATTTCCATTTAGTTACAAATGACCCTTAAATAAATTTGTTAGAATATATATATATCATTAAAAACCAATTAACACTTAAATAATCATTTTATCAATAACAATCAACAATTTCAAATTGTTGATTATTATTGATATTGGGATTGTCTAAATGTTGACTGGATTTTAATGTTTACTTTACAAATCCATTTATCCTTGAACACTATTACAATTATATATATATATAAATGGCTGTTATGGATTAAATATTGTAATATAAATATGAATTATAATGATAATAATATATTTATAAAAATTATAACAAACCACAGAAGTATTTTCAGCTAATTTTTTTAAACTAAAAACTACTTAATTTCAAATATAATGGAAGCAAATATCTACAAGTCATATCTTCTAAAAAAAAACAATAATAAAAGAATATTTAAAGAAGCAATTTTTATAAATATAAATAGGATGTCTAATTAATGGACAGTTTGCTAATGTTAAAATTCAGAATTCTTGGAATATGACTTGATGACATTTACTTCTGCTATATTTGAATTTAAATGTTTTTCAATTGAAGAAGGTTAAGAAATTAACTGAAAGTACTTCTGTGGTTTGTTATAGTTTTTATAAATTTACTATTATAACTCATTAGTTATATATATATATAAATCAAGTCAGATGTCACATGACCTAATTCAAGAAGCTTGTATTACAAATGTTATATATATATATATATATATATGTGTGTGTGTGTAAAAACATATGGAGGATAAATGAAAAAAACATTTCCCCTTCAGTTATCCATTTACAGCTTGCGTATTTGTTTATCTCTCTGTATGGTGCTTGTGTGCCTAATATATATTAACAGGGTGCATCAGTGTATAATACACAGCATTTTTATACTAATATTCTGCCTAAATTACATCTGTTATGAACTGATTTTAAAATGTAACTTTTAAAATATTTTTCACATGCTGAAAGCAATATGCTGAACAAGATTCAAAGCCTATACATTAAAAAAATACATATTTTTAAAAATGTGAAAAAAATAAGTGTTATTAGATGTTTCATCACATTTCTGTTCATCCAATCTAGTCTCTTAAGATTCTTATTGGACTCTGATTTTATTTTTGTTGGCAAGTCATCACATTTGGCTAGAATGATGGTGAACATTATTTTTTATAACAGAAGTAGATTGTCTACGATAATGAGTATTCTTTTATTCTTTTAGCATGTTCATCGTTTCTAGCAATGTAAAGAGTATTTATGTCCATATAAAGAGACTTAACATCCCTATGGGATTTTGTAAACCTGAATATCAAAAAAAAAAAAAAATCCAAATCTTTAGATTTGAACAGAATGTTACTAAATTTTTGATCAAAATATAATTAGTTTATTTACAATATTAGATTAGAAATCATCTAATAGCATCTGTAAATGTTTTTATTTTATTTATGTAGCATATATTTTAAAGACTATGTTTTTTTCTCCCTATATTATTATTTTTTATTGTCACTGTTTTGGACATAAGCTAAGGCTTTGTTTATAATTCTTTAACTATAACCATTAGTGAGAAAGTGCTAATTATTTTAACTTATTTCTTTCTCTAGGCAGAGTTTATCTGTAAATTTGATTGCTCTAAAAAAAATGGGTGCTGATACATATGACAATCTATCCCACTTAATGACATTGTTCCTCCAACAAAACACATTGATAAAACATTATGGAGCCATTACATTTTCTTTAATATTTTAACAAATAAACATTACACAGACAACTCTTTAAAATTATGTTATTTTATTATTTTTGAAACTAATTTTATAGATTTTCAATTAATAAGCTTTTTTTTTCTTTTATAATAAATGTTGCTTTTATTTTAGAGTTTTTAAAAAAAATAACCAAAATTTTTTCTTTTGAAAGAAATGTTCCTTTAGGTTACGTTTTTTTTTTTTTGGGGGGGGGGTAATTTAATATATTTGCAAAATGTTCATTTGTTAACTATTTGGTATTCACTAACGTTGATATGATTACTTCAAACATAGTTTTATTTTTGATTGATAAACAATGCCTCAGTAACCAATTTATTTTTGTTTCACAATAAATGTTCTATTAATTTATGTTTTTTTTTTTTGTGAATCATAATTTAATATATTGGGCAATAGAGACAGATTGAATGAATACTTTTTTTCACAAGTAGTCATTTTTTCGCCAACACAAGCTCTCGCAAGGTACAAACTTTTAGATTCAGATATGCCAGATCACCACTTTTCCTAATTTTAATGTGTTTACAGGGGAGTGGTAACCTAGGGTACAGTGTGACAATTTGGAGGACTTTATAGTAATTCATTTAGTTTTGAAAATAATTACTTCTGAGTGCATATTGGTTCAATTTCCATTATTACAATTATTCACACCCTATCACGATAAGTTTGTGATATGTTAAGTTTCAGCATTCACATAGAGGGTAAACAACGAGTATTAGCTAACTGATATGGTAGGTTAAGTGTAAATTGTGAGAGTCACAAAACACACTGTGGGCTCCATTAGCCAAAAGACTCATTAATGATGATAAGCAAAGGTTGGATGGGTCTGGTAAAAGCTCATCTGACCCCAAATCTCCCAGTGTTTTTAAGAAAGGGAAAATATTAAAAAATCTGACTCTACAGTTGATAAAAAATCCAAATCTTGATACACAGCTTAAAGTTCTCTGCATGAATGTTTATTCAGGGATCAATGCAAAAGAAATCGTTTCACCAAAACAGTATAAATAAAAAAACACAGAGTCCCCTGGAAAACCTCTGTTGTGGTCTTAAGGTTCAAGGCAAGGAATTCAAAATCCCTATTATGCCAGTCAGAAAGAAATCAGTTAACCATTACTCAACTTCTTTCATACTTCACTATTTGATTATGGTGGAGGTTTGTTTTTTGCTCAAATTTTGACCTGATGAACTTAAGATAGCTGGTTTTAATGTTTGAGGCCTTAACTCAACTAAAAGGGTCAAGGCAATTTCAAATTTGATTTCTCAAATATATGCTTTTCTGAAATGAGATTGCATCCCTTTTCAAATCCAGAAATTCTAATTAGATTCAGAAAAATTGGTTTTCTACATCATTCCATTTCAACACACCCCTCTGCAGGGATCGCCATTGTTATTCCCAATGATACCCCTTTTAAATCATATAGAATAAATGTTATTAATCAATTTATCCTAATTGCCACCCTCTTTCATCAGTCCTTTAGATTAAATGTGATCTTCATTTATTTTTAGAGAGACAGATCCCTAATTCATGCGTTGATATAACAAATAAACTTGATACTTAGCTCTAACCTTACCTGGTAATTAACTGTATTGCTTTCATCATTGTACTAATGTAACCATTTTATATAAGTAATAAAGTTCTTATGAGAAAAAAAAATCAATTTGGAATTTATTCTATAAAAAATCAAATTTAAATTGTTTACTTTAGCTATCTTTTAATTAAGTTCATTAAAAATCTTTTTTTTTTTTTAAATTTTGTTATTAAATATCTACTATAATAATATTAGTTTAAAAATTATTTAAACTATATTTGTAACTAAATCAAATATTCATTATAGAATGATTTTGAGAATCAACCAATGAAATATTGTGATTGGAAATGTTTTTTTTTTTTTTTCTTTGAGCAGACTATGGGGTTTTTGTTTTTTTTAAATTGTCTAAAAAAAATAGAACGGGAAGGAAGTGTTTTAGTTCTTCCCATAAAATTTAGTTTTTAAATTATTAAAATATTTTTTTTTTTGTTTAAAAAGTAAAATCGCAAACATTTAATTAATAGCCTAAAAGTATTTTGTAAAGTTTCTTAAAAATTACGAAGTAAAGGAATTTCAAATCTCTGCTGGTTTTAACCAATATTCATTCCTCTGAAAAAATATAATTGGAATCGTTATATCACTTAAAATACCAAAAAATGGAAGGAAAAAGTTGTAAATCTATGCAAGCATGTTGTCAGATAAAAAAGGAATTAGATTCAAGAACAGTATTATATCAATATGTAATAAATTAATTGCCAAGCAAGCTGATTTATGTCTACATTGTGTTAGAAATAAAAACTATAATAGACAGGTTTTAAATATATGGACAAATAGAAGGAAAAATATTCATGTTAAATTGAAACACAGAATCTTAAAGATAACGAAAAGTAACTCAGTGAATAATTTTAATATGAATATTTACTTAAGAAAAGCTGGAAGTAATACTACAGGAAAGCAAGAAGAAGTATATTTAATTACTAAATCAGGCAAATTTTTTTTGGAATATGGTTTATTATTTCATTAAGACAGTGTGAATGAATGACGTGATAGTTGAATTGTATATGAATAAATGATATAAAAGTAGAAGGATGTATTTATACAGAATGAACAAAAGAAAAAAGAATAATTAGACGAATATTTTATCTACATTTGTAATATAAGATGCATGTTTACTATAAAGATGAATAAATTGCTTGTTAATGAGTTAAGATTGAAAAAATATATATTTAAAGAAAAAGAAACCAATGATATTGAATAGATATAATTTTTTTATTGGAATCGTTTGATAAACCTGTGGAATAATTCAAAATTGTCAAAAAAAAAAAAAATCTTATTGTTCAAAAATGTGTATAATTCATATACAAGATAATATCGATCTGCACAGAAAATGGAAGTTTGTATAAAATATTATCTAATAAAAGAATAATACTTGAAAGGGTTAATTATTTTACAAGGAAAATTGTATATCAGTATGGGGGATGCCAACTGTAAGTTCTTTAAAATAGTTGAAGTGATTTTGATTACCATGGACCCCCCCCCCCGATAAAACATTGCAAACTTGTGTTCTGTTTTAAGAAAAAAAATTTTTTTACAACTTTTATTGTTTGTATAATTTTAATCTCTATATTTCAGATAAATATGATAAAGAAATTGGGAGATTAAATGTTTAAAATAACGTTTTATTTAACTGCGTCTGTATTTAATGGTTTAAATTTTATTTTGTTCAATATTATTAATACATTGTGCAGGCTTAAACCTGCATTTATATATGTAATATATGTAGGATTCAAACTCAGACTTTTACACGACTCACTACTTTTTTAATTTAAAGGGGATAAAAATATGTGTATAAAAATATGTTAAACTATATATTGAGATATTTATGTTTTGATCTCATATTTAATGTGATATAATTACAGTATATTTATATTTCATACTGCCTTATTGTCCTGTTTAGTTTACGGTTAAAGTATTATAGAAAAAAGTATAAGTTAAGGATTGAAGCAGTGAAATTTGAATATTTAAATCAGAAGTATAGATGGTTATCGTATAAGTTTATGGTAGATATACTAAATGTGGGAATTTCTTGCTTTAATGATGTTCCAAAATGTGTTATATTAGTACTCATGGTAGTATAGTGAAATTTAAAATTAAATTTGTCTTAAGAAATGATGTTTTAAGGATTTGAAATGATACTATATAATATTTTAATTTCGAAATAGAGCTGAATATTAAAGCGGTTATTAAAGATCGAGTGTTATTTTACAAACAAATAGTTCAATAATTGTTAATTTACCTAAAATCGTATCGGTATAAAGTAACAGAGATCAAAAAGAATAAATGTCATAAAATATAAAACGGAGTATTAATATTTAAGAAGATGAAAGTAATATTATTTTGTTTTAAAGAAAATACATATTTTTAAATCTTCTTATACATTTAAAGTTGTCAAAGGATTATAAATTATATTTTTAAAAAGAAGCCCTAAATAAATAATGATTGAAAATAAATAGTAATAAAATTTCCTTAAACACCAATAAGATGTTATAGCAAAGTAAGAATACACACTTATATTGTATAAGAAAAATAAAGATCAGTTTATAACGAGAAAACATAATATTATTAAAGGAAGATATTTAATTAACAATTATAGACAATAATAATTAAGGGAAAACAGAGATATTCTAATGTGTAAATAACTTCATTGTGTTATATTATTATATGTTTTTTATTTTTATTTTGTTGATTGTTAAATTATTTATTAGTTCACATATAATTATTTAAATAAACATTTATTTTTAGCGCTGTTTCTAATTGTAATAAATTTAATCAGCCATTTAAGCTATTGTGCGCTATATCTTGTGTTGTAAGCGGTACTCATTTATTATTATTTAACACTCGTGAATAGCGCACAATAGCTTAAATGGCTGATTAAATTTATTATAATTATTTAATAGATGAAAATACACAGGCTTATACATACCTGTGTCTATATATGTAATAGACAGGGTATGAGCATAGACTTTCACATGACCCACCACTCTCCACACTATCTCATAACAAGTTTGTAAATAATATGTTAATAAATTTAATGTTTATAAATTTGATTAAGTACATAGAGTTGTGTTCTTTATTCTCAATCATTATCATTTCACCATCTTCACAGATTGGTAATGGTACAATACAAATTAATTAAATTATAAAATTTAAATGTTGAATAAGAATCAATTTAATAAAAAGATAACGTATAAGAATTATTTAAGAGTAACATATTTTAAAAGATAAATCGATCTCATAAGTCATAAATGATATATTCTAAATGCAGTAAAGTATGTTATTTTTTGAATAATCAGATTATTAATTGTGTTATTGATTAGATTATATATTATTATTTTATTTAAAGTCAAATTAGTTATTTGTTTTAAGGTTTTAATGATCATAAAATAGTAAAATAGTTTTATTTATAATTATCTTGGTTAAAATTTTCCCTGAATAATGCATGATTTATAGACGTAAATAAAATCCATCTTTGCATCTGGTAGGTCGACTAAATGCTTAATTAAAAAGCAGTGATAATCCTGAAATCTCCTCCTCCTCCTCCTCCTCCTCCTCCTCCTTCTTCTTCTTCTTCTTCTTCTTCTTCTTCTTCTTCTTCTTCTTCTTCTTCTTCTTCTTCTTCTTCTTCTTCTTCTTCTTCTTCTTCTTCTTCTTCTTCTTCTTCTTCTTCTTCTTCTTCTTCTTCTTCTTCTTCTTCTTCTTCTTCTTCTTCTTCTTCTTCTTCTTCTTCTTCTTCTTCTTCTTCTTCTTCTTCTTCTTCTTCTTCTTCTTCTTCTTCTTCTTCTTCTTCTTCTTCTTCTTCTTCTTCTTCTTCTTCTTCTTCTTCTTCTTCTTCTTCTTCTTCTTCTTCTTCTTCTTCTTCTTCTTCTTCTTCTTCTTCTTCTTCTTCTTCTTCTTCTTCTTCTTCTTCTTCTTCTTTTTTTTTTTTTTTTTTATTATTATTATTATTATTATTATTATTATTATTATTATTAATCATAACATTATTAGAATAGCAATTGTTGGAAACAGATACTTAGTAAAGTCATATCATAATCTTTATAGATGTTTTATTGTAGTTGATTATTTGTGTTAGTCCTGGGAATATCTACATGCTTAATAAGGGAGGGGGGGTATTCTTATGCCATTAAACAGATACTTTAGTATTTATTTAATGTTAAAAGGTTTGTGATCTTGTCGAATTGGATACTTGGCCTTATAGTTGCTAATATAAAGTAAAAGTAGTTTGTTATAATAAGAGCACAAAATTTTACCTAAAGAAATAAAAATAAAACTGAATTTATGTACTTGTAAAAATTATATGTTAGTGTCCTTTTGGCAGAGTATATATATATACAAATTGTCATTAAATATAAATGATAATTTATATGTAATAATTTAGATGAATATTTTTGCTATGATATAATCAAAGCCACAAGCAATTAAAGATTGAAGACCAAACTGAAATCATGTTTTAAAAGAAGAATAGAACTTATCTGAATTAAACTTCAAATTTTCACCCACACCCTTAAAACTGTATCTGACTTTAAAAAATCAAGTATTATTAACCTGGATGTGAAATTCGTCTTTTATCTTAAAGTAGCAAAGATAAATTCTATTGTTATTTGTTAAATGATGTGATTTCAGCCTTTTCTTCAGTTTTAACTAATGGAAAATTTATCAACATTATTATATGCAAATTCCTATTTACATATGCCAATTATATCAACACAAAGTGTAGAAAAAAACCACTTCCCCAAGTGCCAGCTGGAAGAAAACTACTTTTCCACTCATGTATTATTGATAAATGGCACTCCATTTTGAAATTATGGACAGCCACCCATTCTCAAAGCTTACTTTGAAATAAACCAACATACACTGCCAAGGCTAGAAATAGAGTGTGATCTTATTTACAAGTTAGATGCTTAAATAAGCTGAATTACATATATATTTAAAATGACATGTTGCCTAATAATTATGTATTGAAGCAGTCAATCTTAGCTTAAAATTGTGCTTCATGATTCCATCTACTAACCCATGTTTAAACCTTATATTTCATCCCACACTTTTGTCGTGTATATATATTTTATGTATATATTTGAGATGCACGCCTAAATTTATAAATTTTAACTTTCAATAACATATTTATTATTATGAATTCTTTTCTATTAATTATTAATTCTTTTTTATTAAAGTACATAGGTGCAGCTCATATATATATATATATATATATGGTATGTATATATATATATATATATATATATATATATAACTACAACCATTAAATGTCTGTATTTTTAAATTATATAATAATAATTCAAACAAATATATTTAACACAGTATTCAAAATTAAATAATATATTCTTTACCAGAAGTACTTTCAATTGTTTCACTGACAATCTTTTTCAACTGTTAATACAAACGTACAAAAAATAAAAACTTGCATTACCCATCATTCAATCTATTCAAATTTCCCACAATTCTGTTGTCTTTATATTTGCAAATATAAAGACAACAGAATTGTGGGAAATTTGAATAGATTGAATGATGGGTAATGCAAGTTTTTATTTTTTGTACGTTTGTATTAACAGTTGAAAAAGATTGTCAGTGAAACAATTGAAAGTACTTCTGGTAAAGAATATATTATTTAATTTTGAATACTGTGTTAAATATATTTGTTTGAATTATTAATATATATATATATAGGAGCAAAATACTAACAACATATTGATTTTTTGTAAATATTTTATTATACGTCATTTTTAAACTTTTTTTTTTAAGTATTTTTTCTTTATTAAACAGTACTTTATAAAATCCAATATGAAAGATGCTACAGTTAATTGTCTAAAAATAATTAAAGGATTGGAAACACTATTGTTTTAATCTGGGGAAAGTATTTTAATTAAAGTTTTTACTTAAAATAAAATGAGATTAAAGATTTTCTTTTGTTATAAACATTTTTCTCAAATCTATTTCTAATTTGGAAGTAGATTTGAATTTATTTTTGGACATTATCTAACAGTTGCATCTTTCAAAAACAATGAACTAAATAATTAAAAGCATTCCATAAATACTTGAGCAGAATATAAAATGGTGGTTTTTAAATCACCAAGAGATGAGCTACTATTGAAAGAACTGCAGTGAACATAACCTATGCTGGTGTGAAAGTTAAAAAAATAATGATGTAGTAGTAAGTCGACCACCCTTCTCAGCCCTGCTGGGTCATCATCAGCTTCTGCCGCTGTTATATCATGCTCCCGTAGAATGAAGTAAGAGCCCAACTGGAGAATTGTGGAATGCTGAACAAAATCTTGCTGTTATCTAAGAACCAATTGCCATGCATAAGCAGACTTTAAAATATGGACTCTTAAAATAATGCAAGGTAAATTTTCAAGCCACAAGTAAAACTAGTCTAACTAATCTCAAACTCTACTATCAATTTCTCCTAATGTATAATTTAATTTTGTAACTTTTCTAATATGTAATTGCTCCCAAATGATTTCTATAAATTTAATTCTCTCTCATATGCTCTAACTTTCTTTAATTTTGGTGCGGTCATTTATTTATTACTTGATTTTTATATGTCTGTTTTTATTATTAATGTGCCAATCTCAAGCAATCTGACGAGTTGAATTTCTAAAATCTTTTCTTTTTTTTAAGTAAGCCTTCATGAATTAAGTTTATTAACATTCCCTTAAAATATAACGTATTGTTAATTAATATACTTGCCAGATTATTTTATGAGATATTTGTTTAACTCTGGATTTTCTACCCAGGGTGAATCCAGAACTCAAGCTAATTAATGCTCTGAAACTTATTTATTTTATAAATGTTATTTATTCAATTCTGAACGGGTGACTTATTAATTGTTTTCTATATATAACTGCTAGTTTTTATTTTATTGTTCCATACTCTTAAAATATCAAATACAGCCTTTAAATATTCCAGTTATTATAAAATCAACGATGGTGGGATTGAATTATTTTAAATATCAGAAAAGTAAAGGAGATAAATTATAATATTTTACTGTTTTAGTTATTATGTAAAATCTTATGTCTATATATATTATAACTGCATAGCGTATTATTTATGTAAATTATAGCATTCAAATAAGGATCATTCATTTTAAAGCAGTAAACTTATTCAAGGTCGTTAGTGACATTTATCATTACTGCGTTACTGACATCTGCCTTATTTTCGTGTTTATATATATTACGTGCTTCTAGTCTTCTAATCTGGGGGTTGCGACAAGTTCGAACCCATAGATTTATTTTTAAAGCCTTGTTCTGTAGATAGATAATCTACTCAGGACCATTTATTTTATATAAAAATGCCTCTGGTGGTGATTCCCGTAAGTTTGGCACACACTATGCATATCCACTTTCTTCATATAAAAAGGCCTCTGGCTGTGATTCCCTAAGTCTGGCACATGCTATCCACTTTGTCTTTCGTCCAGAAGCACGACTTTTCCTGTTATTTCTTGATTATAATGTCAGCATCACAAACTTCTTCGTATATTTATTTCTTTTGCCTCATGACCAAGTTTTAATGCTCTAATATTAAAATTGTGCTCTGCTTAAAATATAGATAAATGCCAACTACTTCTAGTTTTATTAGTTAAATTTATTTCAGTCTTATACAATCCCACCATTGTAACTTATTTCTGCATTTAAGAGTATCTATTTGCCTTGGGGAAAATAGAGCGTTTTCTTACCAGCACTAATTAAGAGAATTTTCATTAAATATTTTGTCATATAATCAAACATCATTTTCAAATGTGTTTTGCTTATTTTCATGACCGTAATGGCATGAAAATAGTTTTTTAATATATATAATGAATCTCAGAATGCTCCCCGTAATCATATGTTAGAAACCACGTTTCAGAACCATAAACCAAAGTGTTAATAGCAATTTTATGTAACTTCGTTCTAATAATCGATTGGCATCTTAATACTGGACCCACCAAAGATGTGTGCTTATTTATAATATATTATTTAGACTAATAAAGAGCACATGAGAAATAAAAGTGTGAATGACACTATGTACTCATCTACCGCTTGCTCATTCACGCATATACTAATATTTGCAATTAATTTATAATTGTATAATAATTTGTCAGTATATTAAACAAATTTTTATTGTCTAACTTGTCTGAGTAGTTCAAATTCCTCTTTTCTCCACTTCCAAAAATACAGCCATGCTTATATATATTTTAGTTTAGCCATAGTTAATAGATGTCTCATCGTCTTCTCACGCTTTGCTAGTGGGCCGGATTAAAACTAATTCTCATGTGCTATCACTATTATGTTATTCATTAGGTGTTTGATCTGAGGCTTACAGAGTGGGTTCGAATCCAGGCTGGTCCTTGACCTAAATCTCAGGTGTGACTGGGTTTGAAGTACATTTTGTGAGTTCCAGCTCATGTTAGATGGATAAACATGTTTTGACCAATACAGTATGTAACAGAAAAATTCATTCTACATTTTACTACCTAAAGCCATCTTGATATCACATGGTTTATAGTGATTACATATCCTTACATAGGTAACTTAATTTGAAAATATGAGGTTCTAGACAAATGATTTGCTGAATTATTTAAAAGGCTATTAAAAATTGTTAATTAACATATATTACCTTCAGCTTAATTTTACCCGTGTTTGGGTTACAATTTTACATCGTTATATTTTTGATTTACGAATATCAAACTTACTTCATTCAGTCAAGGGTTTGTGGTCGAGAGGTCAGCACAGCTGCCTTACAAGCAGTTGTCACGGGTTAGCGGGTTCGCTTCCTGGCCGATGCTATGACACATGAAAAAAAAACTTACTCCATTCATCATTTGGACATTATCCACTCTTGATTAAACCAGTAATGAGTATCGCTACTTTTTTTTTTTTATTAAATTAGAGAATATCAATTTTTTAATTAAACACACACACGTACGGAATAATTTACGTCCCCCCCCCCATCTGTAATATCTTTTATAGATGTGCTAAATAATCCTTCCACCACCACTACACATTCGTCTGAAAATATAGGAATAAAGATGTCTTAAAAAACAAATGACTCCCATAATATTATCGATTCACGAATGAGGTTATATAATGTGTATCCAAGCGGTATATAATAAAGTAATGTAAAGTTCAGAAGTTAAAATCTTACATCTTGATGTTGATTAGTAGAATGTTTTGTTCATTTATATATATATTTATACATTTAAATGTCACTTCTTATCTTTTTTTTCACTTTCAAAAATGTAATAATATGGTAAAATATTAAAAAAATTTTAATTAAAATTGGAAGGAAAAAAAACTATTTGAAACATTTTTTTTTTTCAATTTTATTTATGGTTGCCATAGCAACAATCAGATGCGTTTCATATGTAAAACCTCTTCCAGTCACTATCGTCCTTAGCAATTTCAAATTTATAAAATAAATTCCCTATATATCTTATTTTCACAATCAATCAATTGTTTCCGCTACAAAGGTTTTGCAATTTTCTCATCTTATACTCTCATATTCCGAAGCAGTTGAGTAATTAACGTCACTTTATATTACACCAAATCATTTGAGGTGAAGTAAACAACAACCCCTAACATTGAGTAAAAACTGATGTTTGTTATTATTTACGCAATATAGAGAAAAAGACGACCTTTTATCATAGATGGTACACTTTATAGACATTGATAACAAATCCAGCAGAAGAATCATTTAATTAAATTAAAAAATGATCAAAATATAACCCTCTCTATATGACAAGGAAACGTTGATAATAAAAAATAGCTGATTGCTAATATCTTGTTTAGTAACTATAATTAGATTATATCTTATGTAATTAAATTTGAATACTTTATATTTAAAGATTGCTGTATTATTTATTGTTAAATGTTTCACTTTTTTTTTTTTTTTTTAAACAGAGAACTTAAATAAAAGTTATAAAAAGACAAATATATATTTCGGCTCAATGTTCACAGAAATGACATTCCCCATTAGCAATAAATGATAAACCATATAAAAATTATAATATTTGTTTTTATACTCTACACGTTGACCATCTGACCCTTCCGAATTAACTGTGAATCTTTACCTTTTATTTATAACACTATGAGATTCAAAGGACTATATTTCATGGAAAGCTCCTTTTTTTCCCCATGTGTCAAAGCATCGGCCGGGAACCGAACACGCAAACCCGGAACAACTGTTTGTAAGGCGGCTGTGCTGACCACTCGACCACCAACACTTGAGTTGTAACAAGCCTCAACATCACTAAGCATAAATCAGAACAGGCTTGAACTAGGGAATTTTGAATACAATAAGTCCAGTGATGGTGAATCTTTTTACATGTGCGTGCCAAAATTTTCCAAAAAAATATTTATTGAATGATTGGTGTGCCATACAGTTATTAAATCAAAATTTAAACAACTTAATTATTGCAGTTTTTTAAAAGTTTATAAAACAAAATAATAATAATAATTAAACAAAATTTCTAAATAAGCTAAATGCAAGTGAACGATATTTATTTAGAAGAGCATAAGTTGAATAAAATGCAATCGTAAAAAATTAATAGTAATTAAAACAAAATTTTGGAAATAAACGTATAAAATCAACACAGATATTATTTAATGCGATTTTTGCTGTTGTACGTTGGATGCCAAATATTTTATATCTACTTCATATTTTGTCATTTTTAATAATGTACATGTCGAGATTCATTTTTTATTCTATTTTTCCAACTGTCTTTAATTAAATTCGTTTCTGAAAACAATGTTTCACATGCATATGTAGAAGAAAAAATTGATAATATAGCTGTCGCTAATTTTTTTAAACAATTAAATGTTTTAAAAATAGCATTCCAGGCAGTCAGTAATTCCTCTTCAGCATTATTTTTACATATATCCAATAATCGATCATTTTCCCATTGTTTCTAACTCATTCCTCAAGTCAACAAGTTTCTGTTTCCATATAGAACTGGATTGAAAATCGAATGATTGCATTTCCATATCTTTCAAATTAAGGCACTCAAAAATTTGTACCTTGAGTCTATTTATCCATTGAGGTTATGTCTGGGTATAAAATAAATTTTTGATATTTCTGAAAATTGTCTGAACTGTGTAAATCTTAAAGAAAATTAATCAAGTCGTCAGTCGATTGAATAACAGCACAAAAATCTTATGTCAATTTTACTTGATGTAGTTTCCCATGAGATTCTAAATCAGTCAAGAACTTTTTTAGATTTGGAAAATATTTGAGAGTATAAGAAATATATCACAGTTGAAAATTTGTACTTTATCTTCAAATGCTTTGATCAAATCAAACATGACAATTGTCTTATTATAATCTTGCAGTTTCACATTTAATTCATTTAGATGTGAACACATATTAGTAAAAACCATTAATTTTGAAAGTCATTCAAAGTCCATTAATTCGTTATATATTTTAATGATTTTCCCATTATGTAAAAACAATCTTTTTTTTTTAAACACTCAATGAATCTTTGAAGAACTTTTCCTCAACTTAACCATCAGACATTATTGTACATAAATGAACAATAGTATACCGAGTTTATCTCACTCAATGTGTAGATATAAAATTGATTATCTTAGTCACAACATTCATGACATTGTCCAAAATAAATTGTGTCAACACATTTAGGTGAAAAAGATTGGGACAGAAAACTATTTGATTGCTTTTATTTTAGATTTAAAAAACTTCCTTCAAAGAGTTATAAAATATTTTACTGAGTTTACTTTCTAGTTTTATTGGAAGCATTTGACAAGTTTATAGAATATGATACCACAGTATACCGGTACCACTTTATTTGACTTAAAAATATCAGAATTTATTGGTTTTAATCAGAGTTTAATTGTAAATTGAATTCTAATATAATATTGTATTTATTTATTTTACCTTTAGTTTACAATAAACTTTTTATTAGTACAGATTTTAGCAACAACAAAAAAAAATATTGAAAAAAATTATGATATATAAATAGTTCACGTGCCAGTAAAAAAAAACCAAATATGCCATTTCTAGCATGCGTGTCATAAGTTCACCATCACTGCAACAGTCCAGACCATAATATTTGTTTTGCTAAAATCATTTAATTACATTACTAATTGAACTTTAATCTTTTTTTGTTTGTATTGTTTAGTATAATGGCAGAGTTGGAGTCTAAAAAATTATGTAAAAAAATCTGTTCCGTCCAAATAAACTTTTGAACTCAATCTGCCACTTTGCTCCTACTCTGTTTTATGACCTTCTAAGCAGCTGACCATATTACTATTTTACCTATTTTATAGTTGTAACACTTATATTATTTACCTTGCTGATTTCAAAATATTTTTTTCCTGTAAATCTCATCTGCTTTAGTCACAATGTTTTTACAAATAAGTGTTTAATTTTCTACATAGAGGTAAAATTCTCCATACAGTAGCGCCACTCAATGCAAGCTAGAGTAATCAATGGATGCAGGATGGTTTGTGCATAAAATCTGTATCTAGTGCCTACTCATCCAGTATCCCCAGACTAGTTTCTGGCTTGTGGCCTTCGTCAGTGAGGAGCTTTGGATCTAAGAGCACTGCATCTAGATCTTAGGATCTAATACAATCCCCCAGCAGCTACCTTTTACCTTGTTAGCTAACTATAAAGCTTTGAATTAAAAAATAAAAACACAATAATGTTTTCCAATTCAAGCTCATTACCTTGTATAGTCATATAGATCTGAACTGAGTTCAGCATCCATAATTTTTGGTATCTTTCTTTCTTAATAACTACAATCATCATAATTCTATAGGGCAGGATTGGTATTAAATCATCATCAAACATCACATGATCATCATTCTTTATGCTTACACAAGCTGTTTACACAGAGACAGAACTTTCCATTGCACTACTGTATGGGGAGTTTTGTCACTGTGTGCAAACAGCTTGTTTAAGCATAAAGGATGATGCTCATGTGATGTTTAGTGTTTTAGTTTTTATTTTATAAAACTTACTTCAAAGTTAAATAACAGAGTACTTAGGTGCAAATGTAAAAATTCAATAATATTTCATTTTGTTTAGAAATATAAGTAAAAATTAAAAAGAAATGAGCAAAACTGCATTTATATATCAGTTTATTTCTAATCATGGAATAAGTCTTAATACATTACTAAAATAAACCATAAGGTAAATTTTTAAAGAATCATTTAATTGAACTTGTAAATAATGACTACCTTTTGTAATATTGATATCAATTTATTTTGTGACATAAAAGACAGAATATATTAAAATTAATATAACAAAAAGTGGGAGTTCCAAAAGACTCATTTAAATTATCATGAAAGTTCACCTTTTGCTATATCAATACCAACCTAATATTATCATATCTTTTTTCTGATAACATAGATTGGTTTTGATATAACAAAAGATGAGTGTTGTTTATAAGTTCATTTAAATGATTCCTTGGAATTTATAAGTTAATTTAAATGATTAATTGGAATTTATAAGTTCATTCCTTGAAATTTATATGTTCATTTAAATGTTTCCTTGGGCTATATAAGTTAATTTAAATGATTCCTTGGAATTTATAAGTTCATTTAAATGATTACTTGGAATTTATAATTTCATTTAGATGATTTTTTGGGAAACTACTTTATAGATCACCTAAATAACATATTCAGAGTTATTTTCTACATGAATACGTTTTCATTGTCAGAATTACATATAAATATTTGCATGTTAATTAAAGTCATTGAAATTTTATTTATGTGTCAATATATAATGCAAGAATGGCCTAGTTGGACAATACTGGTACATTCAGCCATTATGCTCGTGGGCCAAGGTTTGAAACTCATCCATGTAAAACTGGATTTTTTGACAGATTCTAATCAGTTTACAAGTTTTCTCTTAGTTATCTAGCCTGCAGAGAACACAACTAACCATCTGATGTTGACTAATAAATAAATATATAACTATTCTTAGCTGGATATTAAAGCAACAATGGAAAAGCATTTAATTCTTCATCATCATTAATGGGACAGTCTACTGAGTAATGCTTTGATTCTCTGTGAAAATTGATGAAGATGTCTTTGCTTACTAATATGCTACTTAACAGCTGCTTTTAGTTTTTTTTTTTTTTACATAAAAGAGACCTTGAAACTCAAAGGTATCTATGATATATTTTTTCCCTGAAGGCCATTTTTGGAAGTTAGGCAAAAGTATATTATTTGACCATTTGGGATGATAATTTGAATTTTATTTATTTTGCAAAAGAGGGTGAAGCCATTATTTGTATTTATCATTTATAAGGACAAAAGATCCCTGCAATTTTATATATTGGAAATTCATATGAAGCTTGAATAGTGGAAATGGCAAGACTAAGCTAAAATACATGGATCTTTAGCACTTGAAACTACCAAGGACCAGTTTTTGCTTTCTGACTTCATCATTGGAGACTAAAATTTAAAGCTAAAAATAATGCAAGTATGAATCCAACTGTCACTTTTTATTACTTTATAATATTCAAGATAATTGAAATTTTTAAAAAATCTTGAGTTTAAACTGAGGCTAACTAGTTTGCACAGTTGAATAGACCTGACACCAAGTGAGTTTCTATAAATCTTTTGTTGATCAAAGTTAATATCTACATCACATGAGTTTATCACATGCGTCTAAGAACAATTAATTATTTTCATTTCATTCTAAAACGATTTATTGTAATCTTGAGTAATCAATGGATACTAGATGGTAAATACTACAAAAATTTCTCATGTCCTGAACTGAGCAGTTTCAGGGTTAATGCCTTCCTTACTATAGATTAGGATTCAAAGCTGGAACAAGGATACTTATGTAATGATAGCCATCTTCTGTTTCTTAATGGTATTCAAGCGAATAGCTTTAAGTTTTAAAATCACAAATTCAATAACTTCAGTTATATACTAACTATAAAACCTTTGATTCTTTGAGTCAAGCTTTTCACCGCTTAAACAACATCTGTATTGGAAGTAATATCTTCATGCAGGTGTTTCAAATATAATAAATGCTGTCTTAATTATGTTCTGTATTTATTTAACTATATTCACACAGTAGTAATTACATTTTAAACCTTTCGCAACTACAAAAATAAATTATTTCTAGATTTTACAAAAATCAGAATAGATAATTTAATTCAAATGTTCAAAGTAAATGATTTCATTTCTATAACATTTTAATCTTTTTACCAGGAGATGCAATTAATTTGTAATTAAAATAAAACAGCAAGAGATTTTGGAATACACAAAAATTAATAAATATAATCCAATAATTATTTTTAAAAAATAAAATAAAAAAGATGTTCTAATTTAAATAATTAAATAAAACTCCCTAGTTGTAATTAATTTATCACAGTAAGTTTGAAGCGCGTGACAACTGGAAACAAAGAAATCAACAAAAACAATGTTTTGTGAATATTAAATTTCGTATTTTTTTATGTTAATAATTTTCCCCAGCGAAGTAAAACTCTATACATTAATTAAATAAAGACAGAAGTTGTCCACAAAATAACTTTTCTGATTATCAAATTTATATCTTTTATAAAGTCGTTTGGGATATAAATCTCAATAACAAACTGTGAAAAGCAGAGAAAGATACATCGTATAAATTAGCTGTTATTAAGGAGAAAAAATTAAATTAACTAATTAATTTATCATTCTTTCGATAAATATACAAACTGAATGGAAATTTAAATAATAAAAGTATACATAATATTTGACAAACTCTCGCTTAGCTAAAAATTTTGGGCCCTAAAGCAAAATTTAAAAAAGGACACTTAATATTTCTAACATCGGTCTTAATAAATACATTTTAAAATATTATTAAAAACCAGTCAACACTTAGACAATCCAAGTATCAATATAATCAACAATTTCAAACTGTTGTCAAGGCAACCTTCGTTTAACAATAAAGGTGGGAATTGTTGAAAGTGTTGATTGTATCGATATTTGGATTGTTTAATATCAATACAATCAACAATTTCAAACTGTTGTCAAGGCAACCTTCGTTTAACAATAAAGGTGGGAATTGTTGAAAGTGTTGATTGTATCTATATTGGGATTGTTTAAATGTTGACTGTTTTTTAATGATTATTTACTAACTCATCTAGCCTTGAAAATCTGAGTTCAAATCCCCTGTACTTATTTTAAAATATATATTTATAATAAAAAAAAACTCCTAAAACTCATAAACCCATATGCATTGCATAGGTTTGTTTCAAGATAGTTAATCTCTTGTTGATGAAAGATGAAATTAACCATAGAATTAAACCTGTTTGGAATGCTTTTGTTGAAAATAATGTTTTAAGGAAATATGCCTATGAGTTTGAAAAAGATGGGTTTTAATAAATTACCAGTTCTTATTTATAT
Organism: Epiperipatus broadwayi; assembly: GCA_028023455.1. Taxonomy (NCBI): domain Eukaryota; kingdom Metazoa; phylum Onychophora; class Udeonychophora; order Euonychophora; family Peripatidae; genus Epiperipatus; species Epiperipatus broadwayi. Next base: position 1,215,375 of record JAQFVV010000021.1, on the reverse strand, counting down.
TATAGATCTGAGACTTGAACACTTAACAGAAGAGTAATGAAGACAATTTAGAGCATTCAACAAAATATGAAGAGAGATATAATAAAAGTAATAAGAAATGACTGAAAACAAAATACATGAGTGGCATAACAGGTGTTACTGGTATCATTGAAAGAATTAAAAGACTGAAGTGGAACTGGATTGAACAAAGTAGAGTAGTAGATTGACAGTTAAAATCTTAAACTGATTCCCAAAGATTACATAAAATACCTAAAAAAAGATCACATGTGAGATGGATGGATGAATGAAATCAGAAAGTACTGTGGAGAAGAGATTAGAGTTGGAGAAAATGGATTAAACTTGGAAAGACTTTTAGCCTGCAGTGGATAGATAATGTTTGAAAATAATGATGATAGCAAACAAAGTATTACACTTCCTATATATATATAATATTGAAATACAAATATAATGTATATACTTAACCTAGATGTAATTAAAGAAGATTTGAACCTAGATTTTCAAGTTCCCTACAGTCATTACTCTATCCAATATAACCAATACACATTATCACATACATGTGAAAAAGATAAGTGATCTCCAATATATGCATTTCATGCTGAATAAGTAAGTACTCATCAGTTGGTTCGAATCATTATCTTCCACACACACACACACAAATATATACATATATATGTAACTCTATAAATAAATATTTGAAAATACAGTAATTAAAAGTCAATAAAAATTATATGTATAACTATAACTTAGAAGTGCTTTCACTATGTTGTAGCTTTGTCAACTATCACATTTAAAATGTCAACTTTCCCATAATTCAATGTCAACTTTCCCATAATTCTGTTATCTTAACGTTTGCTGCTTGCCGATTAATTAAATTTTGCTTGTATTTATATATTAACATCCCCTTTTTAATTTTTCTTTTATTGTTATTTCTTTCAGTTTCCAAAATTTTTACATTGTTATAATCAAAATCAAAAACATATATACATGATTTATTATGGTCATAAAAAACAGAAGCTGATAAATTCTCACTATTTTTAATATTTTGTTTCGTATTTTGAACTCTTTTAAACAATAATGTGCTCTTTTGTTTTTTTTCCAATGTGCACCTCGATTCACCTATATATCCATTACCACACCTACATGTCCATTTGTAAATGATACAATTTTTATTTGTCAATAAAGTTTTATCTTTTGAATTTTTTATTAATTTATTCAATGTAGGTGGTGCATAAAATGCTATATCGCATATTCCTTTATAAATTTTCTTACTGTATTTTCAAATATTTATTTATAGAGTTATGTACATTATTTTGAAGAAATACAGACATCGATTTGTAATATATATATATTTGAAGAAATACAGACATCGATTTGTAATATATATATATAATCACTGCTCAATTTATATTAAGATAGCAAATTCTACACATCTCTCCATTCTCCAACTTTTCAGCCATCCATATTACAGAAAACCTAATGATGGAATGCTCAAAGCCCTTGATGATGCCAATATTGTAGTCATATCCATGTTGATCTTAAGATTATCTGATCACTTATATGTAGGTTCTTAATATGTCCATTTAAATACACAGAGAAGGATGGGCATAATATTGGATAAAGTGGATGACTTTAGGGATCTTCAATCCGCAAAATATGTATTTTATATATATATAATGTAAATTAATCATCTATTAAAGAAGTGACAATTAAACTTTAAATGAGTTTGTAGTATTCAAAGATTTCTATCACAGTTACTTAAATATTAAGCATCTTTTCAGAATTATGCTTTAATTTCATCAAAATATAGCACCTTAATTTTTTAAAATTTAATTTTAGAGGGTTTTTTTAAATTTTATTTTATGATTATCCCACTTCCTCTTATGGGGTTTCTTATTCTTCATTTAATATTTTTGATAAAGATTCATATTTATTTATTTTTTTAATAAGTAACTATACGTTTTAACAGCATCTTTCTTGAATATTCATACCTTGCATGATTTATTGCAGAATATTAATAATATGGCAGACTCAATAGCTAATTTCAAGTATCAGAGATTGGCTTATCATGTTTGGTATTCAAACATAATATGATGTCATGTAACAAACCATTTCACATTTTCCCCATTATTACACCTTTCATGGTTTAATTCAGTGGTGGAGGGATAGATACTAAAACATAAGATTCATTATTATGGTCCATGTCTGTTACTTCTGCTGTTCAAACTCTGGATCACTAAACCATTCAATTACTTTATTTTTTTTAGTAATACTTGCAATTTATAAACAATAATAGTTGTAAAGAGCCCAGAAATATAGAAATTTCCATAGATTGTTATTACATATTACATCTTTCAGTTCTGAGTCCACATTATGCACCACAGAATCACAAGCTTTGGGATGATGCAACTTTTTCTTATTCTTTCCAATTAAGTATGTATATCCCAAGGTATTCAATTTGGTTTTATGGTTATATTTTACTCAACCTCTAAAAAAGCTCTTCTCAAATCACTTTCTAAAAATATTCTGTTTACTTTAACCAAAAGTCATATCTTAAGATATTCTTAATGACTTTGTTTATTTAAATAAGAATTTTATTTATACACCTCTATTTATTTATTGATTAAAGCAATTTTTTTCATTTGATATTATTTTATAACTAAAAACTACTTTTTAATGTTTCTTTTTTATTTCACTAGAAGGCGGCCATTAATGCTATAGAGTTGAATTATTGGTTTTTATGCTGGGTTTGGGAAAAGATAAAGGGGATTTAGATATAAAGGTTATAGAGTTACAAAAATTATGGTGTGGAAATGGGATGGAGCAAAATATGGAAAAATTTAGAGTGGGAAATGGAAAATAAAGTGGCTAACAGGTTTATCCGGGCATAATTGCAGAGATATTCTTGACTTCATTTAAGGAGAAGCCACAATACATCACATCACATCATCACATCACAAAGCTTATGTTGTGGAAATGGAATGGAGCAGAATATGACAAAACTTAGAGTGGGGAATGGAAAATTAAGTGGCTAACAGGTTTATTTGGGCATAATTGCTTAGATATTATTGACTTTGTTTAAGGAGAAGCCACAATACATCACATCACATCAACATCACATCCCATATAAAATTTTAAAAAAATAATTTCCATTATTTTTTTACCAAAATGGTTTACAACTCTAAAAAAATATATTGTCATTAGAAATACAGATGCACACAAACTTTCAACTAAATTAAAACTAGAAAAATGGGTGAAAACTGAATTACAAAATTTCTCAACAGACAGTCAAAAAACTGATAAGTTAAAGAAAACTCAATAAAAAATAACACTTAAACTCAAATGGAAAATATTTAGTGTTAAAAATATCTCATAATTTCATTCCATATTTGAATCAATATCTGGTAATATATAATCAAATGATTCATCATTAAGGAATTTATAAAAATTTGGGAAGCTGAAATTATGGAGCAGGGCTAAAATCCATGAACTTTGAACTCCAGAGTCTGATATTTTGTTATTATGTAAACTACACAAAGGCACTAGAATGATACCAATTCTATAGAAACAAAATTTTCATCAAATATAAACTACTTATAAATGTGATATACAATTCATATAAAAAATAACAATTCATGTCAATTGTTAATACAGAGTTTAATATAAATAAATAAAAACAAATAATATTTCCAAGCGCATTCAACTCTTATGAGTCTTTATCAAGACAGTGTAAACAATTCTATTTTCTCCTAGGTGATGAATCTAACATTTCATTGTATTGGCCAGGAACAACTAATCGGAAAGATGGTTAATTTTGAATTCATAGCACAAGATGAATTTTGTATAATATATGATTCTTTAATCTTGCGTTTTTTATCATGTGTTTCATTCATTAATATTGTAAAATCCTTTGAACTACATATAAGGCCTGTATTATTTTGGTGAACATAAAAAGCTGAATAAACTGTATCATCTTCTCTTGCTCTATTATAAGTATATTTATGTTGTTGAAGGCGATATTTAATATTTGTTTTGGTTTCTCCAACATATATTGCACTACAATTTATTTGTGGGCATCTAATAAAGTATACAATACTGCTTTTATCCTCCTTATTTATTATTTCCTTAGAGTTATTTATTAACCTATTAAGGTTAGGTGGAGTTCTCCATGCTAATCGAAAATCTTGACTTAAAACTTTTATTATATTTTTATTAATATTGGGAATAAAAGCTAATGACATCCATGGTTTATTATTCATATTTATATGGTCACTATTATGACATTGTTTATAATGCTTCAATACAGTAGATAATAGCATTTGTTTATTATAACCCACTTGTATTAAATCTTGCATATAACATTTTATATTATCTTTCATAAACATTTCATTTGAACACAGTCGTTGATTACGTGTTAAAAAAGCTCTAAAACCAGCTAATTTGTGTACTAAAGGAACATTAGATGTTGGATGAATGTAACCTCTATTATCTATATGTTTTACAACCATTTTATATACTAATTTATCATCTACCCTTGATATTTGCAAATCTAGGTATTTAATACTAGAATTGTCTTCTCTTTCTATTGTCCTAGATATGTATATAGTTCATGGAAAAATGCAAAGGCTGAAGTAATTGCAGATGTGGAAGCAGCATACGACGGTATTATTAATAAAGAAAATGTTATTAAAGTTATTTCTCCAAAAATTAATGCATTATCTAATAAATTGAATTATAGTAAACAGCAGGCTTTGAAAGATGTTAAATTATTTTTAAATAATAACCAGCTGATTTGTTCTAAGGAAGATAAATCACCTAGATTTGTATTAATGGATAAAAATACATATGAAATTAAACTTAAACAACAAATAGAGAAATTGAATTTTATTAGAATTAAAAATTATAATATAAAGGCTATGAAAGATAAGTTTGTTTCAAAGATTTTAAGAGCACGTGGTAAAATGTTTCTTACTAATAAAGAATATAGGGAAGTTTATCCATCAGCAACTTTTATTCCTCAAATGTTTGCGAATGTAAAAACACATAAGCTTAATGCTCCTTTAAGATTAATGATGGATTTTACAAGGGCATATTATCAAAAGCTAGCAAAAATTTTAGTTAAGTGGATTTTAGATTTTGTTGGGTTTGGAAAATATACATTAAAATCGTCATTTGATTGTGTTACTATACTTAATAAAACAGCTATAATTAAGGGGTATGAGTTTGTTTCATTGGATGTGGTGGAATTATATGGATCAGTGGATCGATCTGCATCTATTACAATTTTGAGAGATAAGTTGTGTGCTAAAGAAATGCCACAGGATAAAATATCTTTCATTATAGATGTTTTAATTTGGATAAGCAATGATATTGTTGCAGAACATGGTAGTAACTTATATAGAATGGAAAAAGGATGGCAATGGGTTTGGCTGTAAGTGGATTATTAGGTAATTTGTTTGTAGATAATATAGAACAGCAAATTGTGCATCCCATATTAGTAAGAAATGAGAACACATTATATTGTAGATATGTGGATGATGTTGTGACATATGGGCTACCAGACATTATAAAGCAAATTTTTGATAGTTTGCAGAACCAAGATGGTTTAGTTTGGACAATAGAAAGAGAAGACAATTCTAGTATTAAATACCTAGATTTGCAAATATCAAGGGTAGATGATAAATTAGTATATAAAATGGTTGTAAAACATATAGATAATAGAGGTTACATTCATCCAACATCTAATGTTCCTTTAGTACACAAATTAGCTGGTTTTAGAGCTTTTTTAACATGTAATCAATGACTGTGTTCAAATGAAATGTTTATAAAAGATAATATAAAATGTTATATGCAAGATTTAATACAAGTTGGTTATAATAAACAAATGCTATTATCTACTTTATTGAAGCATTATAAACAACGTCATAATAGTGACCATATAAATATGAATAATAAACCATGGATGTCATTAGCTTTTATTCCCAATATTAATAAAAATATAATAAAAGTTTTAAGTCAAGATTTTCGATTAGCATGGAGAACTCCACCTAACCTTAATAGGTTAATAAATAACTCTAAGGAAATAATAAATAAGGAGGATAAAAGCAGTGTTGTATACTTTATTAGATGCCCACAAATAAATTTTGTGCAATATATGTTGGAGAAACCAAAACAAATATTAAATATCGCCTTCAACAACATAAATATACTTATAATAGAGCAAGAGAAGATAATACAATTTATTCAGCTTTTTATGTTCACCAAAATAATACAGGCCATATATGTAGTCCAAAGGATTTTACAATATTAATGAATGAAACACATGATAAAAAACGCAAGATTAAAGAATCATATATTATACAAAATTCATCTTGTGCTATGAATTCAAAATTAACCATCTTTCCGATTAGTTGTTCCTGGCCAATACAATGAAATGTTAGATTCATCACCTAGGAGAAAATAGAATTGTTTACACTGCCTTGATAAGGACTCGTAAGAGTTGAAAGCGCTTGGAAATATTATTTGTTTTTATTTATTTATATTAAACTCTGTATTAACAATTGACACGAATTGTTATTTTTTATATTATTTTTATATTATATACAGAAGTATTATTTATTTATTGATATACAATTCAATATATTTAAGAGGTTGGATTTAGATGTATCATTATCAAAACTCAATATATATACACTAATCCTGATTTATCCAAATCAACATCAAAATAAGATTTCGGCCAACCAAAAATGCCCTTAGCCAATTTGACATCTAACATTAAATTACAGTGTAATTGGAAATACTTGTAGTTGATCCTAAAATGTAGTCACATTGCAATGAAAGAATGGTACTTCCAAGAGTTTTCATTACCATCAACACATTTTTGGCATTATAATAACTTTTCCCATATTTTTCAATTCTATAAAAATATTTTCATAGTTGTTCATAAAATTTTCAATGATGTTTTTATTCATATTAACTGAGAATGAGTTTTAGCCAAAAATATGTAACGATATTTTTCTGGGATGGTGGTAGTGGATGGAGATTAGAAAAATTGAGAAGAATAAAGAGCAGAATGCAAAAATGGATATTATAAGACTCTCAGGTATATAAGTATATTTATACTTGTATAAACATACAAATTTATTCACTATATGATAAAAACCCTTCAAAATAAGCATAGAATAGTCTTTTTTAATCAAGAGTTCATAGCACACAGTCCTAACTTTTTTAATTTTTATAAATAATATGCAAGAAATATGTAGTGAATGGTATAATTATATTATAAATAATATCCCATCATTCATGTGGCCTCATGTTCAGAGCAATAGAGTTCCATCTTATGAAATAAGTGATAACCCTACTTGGCAATGAAGGGTTTTAATATCATATTAAAAACTATAGCTAATTCAACTCGATAATCAATATTTGTTAAAAATGGATATCTATTTATTATTAATTAGAAGATAATGGTTCCAAGTTAATGTGATTTTGTCAGATTATTATTAGCACACTGACTGTTAAAAAATATATATAAATTAATTACAAATCTAAAAACTTAAGTTCTATTCCCATGTTAATCCTCTACTAGTTAAGTTAGAAACATCCAGAGAAGAGAGAGTAATATAACTAAAAATATGTTATATACTAATGTATATGTGCTACTACTAACAGTTGAATATATTTAAAAAGTTTGAATAATGATGATTTTTTAAAGGCATTTAATAATTAATTCTAGATGGTGAAAACAATCCAACATATAATCACAAGTAAAATACAAGCATCATAGCTGATAACATTGTAATTTAACAAAGTCTTGCTTCCAAGAGTTCTGAGTCTGAGGGATATGTTTATTCTTTGTCTAAAACACTTATAAATTATTGTGCAGAAATCATCTACTGCTTGATAAAAGCATGGCAAGAATAAATCATCACATATCTTGAGGCTAAGAAAGAACGATGGGATAGCTTTTTATAGCTACATACCACACTTCTCAACATTGTTAAAGATCACAACATATAACAATTGTGTACTTTCTTTCAGATCAGTTCAAAAAATACTCCTATAAAGAAAATCTAGAGATTCTTACAGAGTGGTCATTTGAGCAGCCATGAAAGCCACATTGAAATGAAATAAAATATATATTTATTTTTTAGTGCATTTATGTGAATAAAGGCATTTCTTTAATTTTCTTTTATATTATTTTTTACTTTTATACTTTTTTAGTAACATAAGAAAGTTTAAATACAATTTAACACCACTAGATGGCAGAATTATAAAAGTACCGAATCCCATATGAAATTAAAAGTTTAAAGTTTGCATTTTTTTTTGCTAAAATTTTCTGCAACTCTAAAAAATGTATTGACAAAGTCTTGGTTAGACCAGAAATTAAAAAATGAGTGAAAATTGAATTACAAAATATCTCCAATAGACAATGATGTTAAGTAAAAGCAAATAAAAAACACTTGAACTCAAATAAAAAATATTTTATTGCTAAAAATTCCACAACTTTATTTCATATTTGAATCCAGATTTTGAATGGTCCAGACTTCATATATCAAAAGTCATATTAAGATCTTTTAAATGAATTTATTACAGTGATGAGAAGGGATATAAGAAATTTTGAGAATGGTTTTAAGAGCTTTTGATAGTGGTTGTAAGAGTTTTAGAAAGTGGATGTTAAAGTTCTTGGGGAATAGGTGTAAGAGTTCTTGAGAGTGGATGTAAGAGTTATTGAATAATTGTAAGGCTTATTGAGAGTAGATGTTAGAGTTCTTGAAAATGTAAGAGTTCTTGACAGTGGATGTAAAAGTTCTTGAGAATATATATAAAAGTTATTGAGAATGGATTTAAGGGTTCTTGAGAGTGGGTGTAAGAGTCTTTGAGAGTGGTTATAAGAGTTCTTGAAAATGGATATAAGAGTTCTTGAGAATAGATGTAATAGTTTTTGAAAGTGGATTCTTCAGAGTGGATATGAGTTCTTGAGTAATTGTAAGACTTATTGAGAGTAGATGTTAGACTTCTTTAGAGTGGATATAAGAGTTCTTGAGAGTGAATGTAAGAGTTTTTGAGAGTAGTTGCAAGAGTACTTGAAAGAGGATGTAAGAGTTCTTGAAAATGGATGTAATAATTCTTAAAAGTGTATATCAGAGATCTTGTGAGTGGTTATAAGGGTTTCTTGAAAGTGAATGTAATAGTTTTTGAGAGTGGATGCAGCCATTCCTGAAAATGAATATAAAAGTTCTAACTTAGCAAAAAGAAATAAAATCAGTCTTAATTTGGTCAATTAAAAAAGCAATTCTTTACCTCACTATTCTGTGCTAATACCATTCTCATGTAATACCTTTTTGTGAAATTGAGCAAAGATTGGATCAGCTTATTTTGAGATCTGATCCCTCAATCTTTTGTGTTACTGGTCACACAATTATATTCATATCACTCATTTACTGAATATTAATATTTTAAAGAGCAATAGCACTTCAATAAATCCCCCCCCCAAAAAAAAATGAGTAATGGTAAAAGTTAAAAATCCAAGCCCTTCTACTAAAATCAAGTTTGTCAATTTATTGTTCCCAATAAAATACTATGAGACAAATGTTCCTTCAATGACCCAATCTCCTCAATGATAAATAATAAAAAATAAAGCAGTTGATTAATTTCTGAATGTTTCTCATTTTTGTTTTACTTTCTAGATGTCAGTAACTAGATATGGATCTCTAAAATCATCTTGTGCCTGCATATAATTGAACCTACATTATAGAAATGGTAGGCAGTCATACTACCATTTGCATTATGGGATATTTATATTTAAGTATCCATGATAAAAATTCTTTAATTGCTGACTTATTCTATATTATTTGAAATAATAAATAAACAAAGTAGATAGATATTAGTTATTTTTTTGTATGAAAGATGTATGATGGAAGGAATTAAGATCTCACTCTGCCACGGAAATTCAGACGCTTGATATTTCTGGAATACCCAAAGAATGGAGGTTGTTTGCATAATGCATGATGAGTAATGAGTTTCTTTGGTGCTAGATGATTAAAATATAAAAACCAAAAAAAATTACTAATTTTTCATCGATGCTGGCTATTTTCAGTACTGATAATGAGTCCTTACTTGTGGGTCATTTTAGAATAATGAAGCTCCCTACATCATTAAAATATGGAGATTATTGGAAAAAATAAATGTTTCAGAAATATTGCTTTTAAAGATTATTTTTAGTAAAAAAATGTAAAATACAATTGTTGTTTTATATTATCAACAATTAAGACCAGGTTACTCTGCTGTCTGGATAATCCAATCTGCCTAAACACAGAGAATTTCATATATGTGTATAAACACACATGCTAATAATAGTATAATAAAATAAATATAGGCAAAAATAAATAATAAAAAACTAATAATATGCATTTATGTTCCTACTGAGTGATTATTTTCTTTATTTTTGTGAGAGTCAAAAAATATATTTATTAAATACTTATTATTATTCATATATCCTAGGTGGTTTAAGGCAGTAGTAGATAGCCTATTGTACAGCTCGAGGATCATGGATCATAACACAATACTATGGACTTCTCATTAACTCCCAAACAAGAAAGCAATTATACTATTTATCATCCACATCTAAAAAGAATCCAGTATGATCAACACCCAATCAACCCTTTGACCCAGAAATCCACATGGAGCCTAATCAAACTTTAAACTCCAATATAACAGTAATATTGATATTAGTGGAGGGCTAATAGTTCAACACCTACCACTGTGACAATATAGTGATGGAGATAAATTCTGGGGCTTAAAAATGGACAGTTCAAAATAAGTTTGTTCCGATTGTAGTGTCATGACTGTGGGCTTGGAACTGGATTGTGAATAAATTGTAATCATTGTAGTGTGAAAGTTGTTAAACCGTATTCAGTTTTCAAATCTGCAAACATATTTTGCATCAATAAACATTTTGTTAAAAGTAAAATTCAAAAATATTGCTTTATACGTTAAAAAATGTAGAAGCATTCAGGGCATGCTTTGGTAGTAGTTAACAGGCCTTTCTAGAGAAGGTATGTGAAATACGTCAAATGTTCTAGTTGAATGCTTTCCAAATGGAGTGGTTAAATAATAAGTAATAATGGTGAGCTCAATAACTAAAAGTTCCTGATTGATTTTTTAATTGATAAAAGTCAAAAAGAATCCCAATTTTAGGCAATTAAATAAAATTAAATTATCGGAACACCCCATGGTCTAATGAGTAACTGAACATATAACTGATTATTATTGATCAATTGGAAAAACAGATTTTATACCTCAAAAAGTTTTTTTTTTTATAGATACGAATATATTATACACTTATACCTCAAAAACTTTTTTTATAGATACGAATATATATGCACCTCCATATGTAATATATTGTGAAAACGGAAATTGACTTTAAAATTGTTTCAATAGCTTTTAAAATGTTATTAGATGACATTTCTGATAATACACTACCTACATAATAAATGTGTTATTTTAAAGCTTCAAAAAAGAATTTGTTGTCTCGGTCTGGGTTGGCATAGTGAGACAAAAAAATTAAAGTGTTTAAATCAAATGTCAAATTTTAATGCGTTAACATGAAGTTTTTTTAAAAAAAACAACAACAAAAAAGACCGTTATATTTAATTAAAAAAAAGTATTTGAATTGATTGAAAGTTTGAATAGTTAAAATTATTTTCTAAACTACATTTTATATAAAATAAATTTAATTTAAATAAAAATGCCTATAACGACAAAGCGTAAGTACATTGTTGAGGAAAATATTTATCAAAGAATGTTAACTAAGGGCAGATTATTTCTCCTTTTCTGGTTTTTGCGTTTGTAATAAAAAGTAAGAAACTGAACGATTTTAGCCACGTATCTCTACCTGATCGTGTTTGTAACTTCCTGGAAGAATTGCATAAACGGTTTAGTGCAGTGGAACAATGTTAGACTCTGCAGCAGAAGATGCGCAGATTTGTCTGGTACTTCCGGTGCTCAAATTTCTTATGGGTGCCCAAGCAATAAAGCCATTCCATTATCACCATTATTTACGTCTTGGAAAAACAGCCCAGTTTAGCTTTTAATACCTTGTTACAAGTATATACCAACTAAACATCATAAACTTTCTCTACTTATCTTTAGGATATACTTTTAGAAGTATTTCTCTTGCATTTTTTATCTGAGACATTTATTGTAAATTTGAATAGTCAATGGACAGTAGATGGTAGGTTATTCTAAAGACCATCCATTTAATTTCTGGCTTTTAAAGTCTTTTTAGTGAGAAATTTGGATATGTACCTCATATTTGGCAGAACATTTGTTGTTAATAGCCATAAGGTAAATTTTACTTTATTAGCCTGGCTAAGTCAGATGAATGTCATCAAAATGATTGTCAAAATAAATAGAACTATAAAATGATGATTTCTTAATTTATAGTCAGAAAGGTATCACACAAACTCCTACAGGTGTCATGCTTATGGCAATTTTTATTTCATTTGTCATTATCTTCATCTACAGTCATTTATGAATGAATATCGCCATTCTCATTCCAGGGAAACAAAAGATAATACAAAAATATAAATTTGAGATGAGTTTTGATTTTGCAAACTGATCCATGAATTACCAGATACATTCACATACAAAACACACTGGTCTATTATTCATATTATTTGCTATTTATAATGATGTCTTTAAACTTCTTGTGCAGTAAGCTTTTCTATATAAAATACTTTAAGACCATGTCTAATTATAGCTCAACTTTTCTGTATCCACAATTGTATCTTTATGATAACAATAGTCAACATTCACCACTTTAGATTATATTGGATATGAACTTTATAATTTAAACAGAATCTGTCTCTCACACTATGTGCATGTTTACTGTAAAATACTCTTTTAGCAAGTCTTGTATTAATCATTTGTCTAACATGTCCGATTAAATAACGATGATGATTTAATAACATTATATTCTAAAGTATCTCATCCATCACATTAAAATAATCCATTTATTGGTCTTATGATCTTTTCATTGTAATTTGAAATTTTGCAGAGCATCTTTAAATTAAAAAAACTAATGCCTTTTTTATGTTATGCTGATAGGATGCTTAAATCTCACATCATACAATTTTTTTTTTGCATAAGCTGAGATTATTTTTTGTTCCATTTATAATATGTTAGTATTTACTGCAATATCTATGTTTTAGGATGCCACCACTATAGTGCATTGTATATATTATTATTCACCAACATTTTTTATTCTTCAGCAATTTCTATAGAACACTCTATAATAATAACCTACAAATTTTACCAATTCAAATGCCAAAATTTTTCTAGGTCATTCTCACCATTTGTTTTCAGAAAAAAATAAAACTAGTAACAATTGAATTACAAAATTAGAATTATTTTTTTACTTGACATACCCAAATCAATTTTGAATGCCCCTGCCTGAATTAATGCAGTGGTTGAGTGTAAGATTTTGAAGGGTTAGATCTATGTACCGATTTTACTTGTGCCCATTCTTTAACTCCAGTGTCTTATGAAATACTGAACAACAAACCATTTGATTATTTTAATTTCGAAGCAAGTTTCTTTAATGGCAAATTTGAATCCAGTCTTTTTTTTCTAACTTTTTTATTTTTCAAGTATCACACTTTTTTTCCACACACTGCTTTGTGTTCTGAATTGAAATTTTTTAAGTTTTATGTATATGGGTGGGGGATACACAAAAATAACTGGAATTGTTTTCTGGTAGATATGCCTGTTGTAGTACATTCTTCCACTTTCAGATACCTCTTGTGGGACCCTTCCACATCAATCTGCCAAATGATGTCATTGTGTAAAATTGTGGTCAAATGTATCACATTTTTTTTTGTAAAGTGCATTTCATGTATTTGTCGATTTTTGTAATGGCTGAAAAGTTGAAACAATACAAAATTCAGTATTCTTCTAGAGAAAATGGCAGGAAAAACAGTTTTAAAGCTTGAACAGCTTACAAGCAAGTTTTTCTGAAAATAGTTTCTGAGTGGATTAATGGAAATCTCAAATTTAGCACATCCCCCCAAAAAGCATGGTGAGTGAAATCTATAGTCATAACAATGCTCTTTTTTCGGATGCAAAAGGTATTGCTTACTCAGAATTCATGCATAGCAATCAGGCATTTAAACCTACAAGGTTTGAAACTCTTTTGTGACATGGTAAAATGTAAATGTCCCATTTTGTGGCAAAGTAATGAACATATGTGTCATCACGATAGCAAGATAGTGCATAAAGTTTGAGTGTGAAACAAATTTTCAATTAAATTCAGCATGATCCAGCTTACCCATTCACAACATTTGCTTGATCTCACCCTGAGCTATTTCTTTTTAATCTCTCAAATTAAAAAATATGCAATTTTTTAAAACTTAGAACTGGTGAAGAAAAAAAATGAAATCATTAAAAAGCATCACTTTTCAAGTATTTCCAGACTACTTTGATAAGTAAAAAACGCATTTAGACCAGTGAATTGCCTTTAATAAACTATATTTTGAAAGGGAAATACACAATTTTTTATTACAAAATTCCAGTTATTTTGCCACCCTCTAAACATGTTTAAAGAATCTGCAAGATCAAAACAGTACTGGATGTTTTCTTTTATGGGTGTTACCTTGAATGGTTATCCTATTGCAAAACATCAGTAGCTGTACGGAAAATTTTCCAAATTTCCAAAAAAAAAAAAATCTTTCCAAACATATTTAAAATTTTATTTTTATAAAAATTATTCAAATGGGTTTATTTCTCAAGAATCTGTAAGACAGCTGAATTCAAGACCTGGGATGAGTGTGAGGATTTCTCACACCAATATCTAACATTCTGCCACTGTTCTAAACAACACAGTGCATTGAAAGTTTTTCTTTTAAATTCTATTCAAATATTATGGTAGAGATTATTTACCTTTAATTATCAAGAAAGAGATATTTTGACATCATACCAGACTACAGAGATATTAAATGTTTCCTTTCTATATTTAAAGTGAAATATAGTTCTAGTGAGGTTAAATAAGCAATGTGTCATTTTATTTGAATCGGGAGTCCTCGTTAAATTGAAACAGAATGAGATAAATATATGATTACTAAAAGTAATTATATAAAGACATTATGATCTCTGGACTTCAAAATAATAGTTTGAACACAATAGTTCCATTTAATGGATTAAACTAGACTTTTTTTGTAATGTTCAATTGATAAAAATGAATTCAAGAATCTATATCTTTAGAATTCACAACCCATTGGACGAAACTACACAACTTTTAGTCCGATGAATTTTTTTTTTTGAATGATGCTTTTCTCCACCTCATCATCATTATCATCATTATAATAATTGAGTGGTTTA